>CAJQUN010000036.1:5165400-5723031 GCA_907163345.1 Haberlea rhodopensis
ATGTAGGATATGGTAGGACTTCAATGCCTTGGCTGTGTTGCCACCTGGTTGGTTCTACCATTCACAAATATCAATATTAGAACCCAATAATAGTCAATACCAAAAATCCTACTACAAAAATAACCAAAAACACCATTTTGGTGTCTCGCGATCGATCGCCATCAAGCCCGATCGATCGCGAGATCACACTGCCTCGCCCAACAAAATCCAACAATCCGCGATCGATCGCGGCCTCGCCGATCGATCGCGCCCCATCTCGCGATCGATCGCTGAAGCTCTCTGCCTCAGCACGCTGCTCGCGATCGATCGCGATCGCACGAGAGAGAAAAACGCCGATCGATCGCCGAGATGCTCGGGCAGGCGGGTTGGGCACTATTCACCATCTTCAACCCCAACTCATACACACCCACATACACCAACATCAACCAAACCCAAAAATCAAAACAACAATAAACATCTATATAAACCCAAATGGTTAACATCCAACCAAAATATATACAAAACACAACAACCCACCCAACACTAAACCATTTTAAAACCCTTCAAAATCAACCCAAACTTAACAAAACCTTCCAAAATTTACAAGAGGTATCCTACCTCTTGGGGATCTCAAATCACCCAACAAGCTCCACAAAACAAGATTTTGCAAAGACTCCTTTCACCCTTGAGCTCAAGCTCGAAAATGGGAAGGGGTAGGTTTTGGGATTTGATTTTGGTAAAGTGATGAGTTGGGTAAAGGTATGTGGGGTTTATAAGGGTATAAAAAGGTGAGTTATTTAATTAAAATGCATACTAACATTTCATGGTGTATAAAACACCCCAACATGATATTTTTCAAGCATTTACTCATAATGCACCAAATATCAATTAAACACATGTCAATTACTACCAATGGCAAATAAATCATGCTTCCAATAATATTACCCAACATGCACCACATGCACCCTGAAATGCAACCCCGGGCCACCCTAACCACATGACCATGCATTTCCATAAGGTAAATAAATAAATCCAATGCATAATTAATTACCACATAATTAATCGTATAAGCACAATTATTGCCCAAATGCAATTAACCATTTCGGGGATGTCACAATACTCCCCTACTTATAAGATTTCGTCCTCGAAATCACATGCACTTACCCCAACAGAAACAAAACATAAACTCATACCAGAGAATAGTTCCGGGTAGTGCTGCACCATATGCTGCTCCGTCTCCCACGTAGCCTCCTCGACACCCCTGCGATCCCACTGAACCCTTGATCATAGGTATCACTTTGTTCCGAAGTCTACGGTCTGCTCGATCCAGAATTCTGACAGGCCGTTCCACATAAGATACATCTGATTCTAACTGAACTTCGGAAGGCTGTAACACGTGAGACGGATCCGGCTCATACTTCCGCCGCCGATCGATACATGAAACACATCATGTATACTAGATAAAGAAGGCGGCAAGAAGCGTCGGTAAGCTAAGGTGCCAATGCGCTGCAAAATCTCGTACGGTCCAACATACCTCGGAGACAGTTTCCCGCGCATCCCAAATCGCACAACGCCTCTGAAAGGGAGATCTTCAAAAAGACCTTATCTCCCAACTGAAATTCCAACGGTCTCCGCCGTTTATTCGTATATGCTGCGTATGCCTGAGCCGCTTCATTTTCTGCTTATCGTCTTTATTTTCTTCTCTTTCTCGGATCTTCCATCATTCCGGTCCGTGCTCCGCCGATTTGCGGTCCAAATCATCCCAACACAAGGGTGATCTACACCGTCTGCCATAAAGAGCTTCAAACGGAGCCATCTGAATACTTGTCTCTGGTAGCGATTGTTATACGAAAAAACTTACCAAAGGCACTGAATCCTGCCAAGAGGCATCGAACTCCAAAACACAAGCTAAACATGTCCATGTCCTCGAGCGTCTGGATAGTGCGCTCGGTCTGGCCATCCGTCTGAGGATGATAAGCAGTAGTACTCAATCTGACTTCAGTTCCCAGGCTGACTGAAGACCTTCCAGAAATGAGATGTGAATCGCGGATCTCGATCTGACACTATGGAAACGGGGATCCCATGCAATCTCACCACATCTCTAATATACAACTGCGCCATCCCTAAAAATGTGAACGTCATGCTATAGGGAATAAAGTGGGCTACCTTAGTCAATCGATCCACAATCACCCAAATAGCATCGAAGCCTGAAGCACTCCTCGGCAAATGAGTCACGAAGTCCATGGAAATGTGCTCCCACTTCCACTTCGGTATCTCCAAGCTTCTCAACTCGCCGCCAGGTCTCTGTCTCTCTGCCTTAACCTGTTGCAGATCAAACATCTCTTTACAAAAGCGACGACATCAGACTTCATCCTTTTCCACCAAAACTGACCACGCAGATCTCTGTACATCTTCTTCCCGCCTGGGTGGATGCTAAGTCTGCTACTGTGAGCTCGCTCCAAGATCCCTTTACGCAACTCCGACGTACTCGGAACCACCCAACGGTCACCCAATCTCAAAGACCCGTCATCGGCCACTCTGAACTTCGTTGGCTGACCAAGATGTACTAAAGATAACCACCTCTGAACCTCATCGTCTGACCTCTGAGCTCTCCTGATGTTCTCATAGATATCTGGCTCAGCTAGCAAAGTCGATACATACACAGGCGATGCATCTATGTCAAGTCATAGCCCAAATGACAATAGGAGGTCATCATAGCCGACAGATGAATGACGTCCTCAGCAAGAACTCCTCACTTCCGGCTCAAAGCGTCTGCTGTCAAATTGGCTTTCCCCGGATGGTACTCTATCTCGCAATCATAGTCCTTGAGTAGGTCCATCCATCTCCTCTGCCTCATGTTCAGCTCTGCCTGAGTGAAAAAAATGAGGCTCTTGTGATCCGTGTAAATGGTAAAACAAAGTACCATACAAAAATGCCTCCAGATCTTCAGGGCGAAGATGATAGCCGCCAATTCCAAGTCATGAACTGGATATCTGGTCTCATGCGGCTTCAACTGCCTCGATGCATAAGCTACCACATGCTTATCTTGCATCAGAACACACCCAAGGCCCTGCAGTGATGCGTCCGTGTACAGAACAAATCTGGAGTTCTCCGTCGGGATCACTAACACTGGCGCCGTCGTCAACCGGTGCTTTAGTTCCTGGAAGCTCTCCTCACAAGCTTCTGACCAAAAGAAAGGCACACCCTTCTGGGTCAACTGAGTCAGCGGCTTGGCAATCTTCGAAAAGCCCTCGACAAAGCGCCGATAATACCCGGCCAAACCAAGAAAACTCCGAATCTCAGGCACAGAAGTGGGGGCAGCCCACTCCATCACAGCCTCAATCTTCTTGGGATCTACAGATATCCCGCTGATCGATATGACATGCCCCAGAAAAACATACACTGCTCAGCCAAAATTCACACTTACTGAGCTTAGCATATAACTGATGCTCTCTGAGAATCTGAAGCACTGTCCTCAAGTGTTTCACATACTCCTCCTCGCTCCGGGAGTAGATAAGGATATCGTCAATAAACACAATGACGAACTGATCAAGATACTGCTGAAACACTCTGTTCATCAGACTCATGAAGACTGCTGGAGCATTCGTCACGCCGAACGGCATCACTAGGAACTCATAATGTCCATATCGGTCCGGAATGCTGTCTTCTGCACATCTTCCTCTCTGACCCGAATCTGATGATACCCGGATCTCAAATCAATCCTGCTATACACCCTGGTACCTTGCAACTGATCAAACAAGTCATCTATCCTTGGGAGAGGATACTTGTTCTTCACTGTAGCCTTATTCAGTTGCCGGTAATCGATACACAACCGCATCGAACCGTCCTTCTTCTTCACAAAGAGAACTGGTGCGCCCCATGGCGACACGCTCGGGCGTATATATCCCTTGTCCAAGAGATCCTGCAACTGTTCTTTCAACTCTCTCAACTCTGCCGGTGCCATCCTATAAGGTGCACGAGAGATAGCGGATGTCCCTGGCAACAGCTCGATCCCAAACTCAACTTCCCTAGCCGGTGGGAATCCTGGGATCTCTTCTGGGAATACATCAGCAAACTCTGCTACCACTGGTACATCCTCAACTCTGAGTTCTTACTCTTCCCAGACGTGTCCACGGCATAAATAAGATAGCCCGTGTGTCCACGTTCCAACAACTGAGTCATCTTGATCGCTGAAATCAACGGAATCTTCGCACGAGAACCGTTGCCATAGAAAGTCCACTGACTGCCCAACTCAGGTCTGAACTTCACTGTCCTCTGCCGGCAATCTACCACTGCCTGATAATGTTCAGAACATCAATACCCAAGATGCAGTCGAAGTCTGACATACCCAGCACAATCAGGTCTGACCTCAACTCGTTGCCCTCAAAATAAATGAGGCAGTCTGCCATAAACTGATCAGCAACAACATTTCTTCTAGTGGGTGTCGAGACAAGGAGAGGCGTGGGTAAGAAGACGTGTGCATATGGTGTCTTTCCACAAAACCCACCGATACAAAAGAATGGGAGGCACCTGTATCGATCAAAATAAAAGCAGGGTACGTAAATAAATGACACGTACCGGCAATCACCTCCTCTGGGGCTGCCTGGGCCTGCTCCCTGGTCAGTGCATACACCTGTCCCTGGGGTGGTCCTACTGTCTGACCTCCCGATGGTCGAGGCCCAAACTGCTGCCTCTGCTGCACTGTCCTATCCTCAAACCTCACCTGCTGCCCTGATACTCTGACTGTCCTCCCCGCGTGGGGCAATACCGAGCGATGTGGCCCATCTTGCCACAGACATAACATGCAGGACACTTGTTTTGAAGAATGTGGCCCCTCCACAATGTTGCCACCTCGGCTCTCCCGGCCTTCCCCTGTGAAGATCCTCTATGGCCGACCAATTGCCCTTCTGCCATCCTGTTTCTGACCAAAATGTTTCTTTCCACCATACCGTGAAGATGAAGAGGCACCACGGGGTTTAAATGGTTCACCCCGAGGCCTCAAGCTGTCACAGTCTGCCTCTGTTGCGGTACTGGTGGCGGCCATTAGCGTAAGCTCCCACTCCTAGCTCAGACAAGCTCCGCCTTTGTCTGAGAGCTTCATCAAAAGACGTTGGGTAGTAGTGATAACCGGTCATAGAGCTCCCGGTCGCAATCCTTTCATAAAGTTCCTCCTCTTAGTCGTTGTTCCTACTGCGTGGCAATGTGGGGAACGTATCTCAACAACGAAGAGTACGTGTGGCATAAGTCTTGCCCCACTGTCATGTTTCCCATGCCTCAGACTTGTAAATTCATCCTCCTTTGTCTGTCTTGATGATGCGGAGAACCAAATACTAAGTTAGCCGATTCAAAACCTAGTCCTGAGAGTTGTCCAGTCGATCACAGACACCCAGTGCTCTCATTTCCCAATACTTGTGCTCTCCACCACATTTCAGAGGTTTCTTGGCTAATTGAAACTCACGACTAGCCTGGCAGCCAACTGTCACAGCACAAGGAGCCGATACAAGATCTGCTCAAGTCTTTCCCAACCACTCTTCAGCCTCTTCTCCGGACTCTGTCCCCTCAAACCGGGGCGGATGATAGACAGGAAACTGAGGTCAAGCTAATCTCACCGGTAGCAATAAACTGAACCACTGGTTCCATTCCCACAGCCGGTGGAGGTAGAGGGTTCACTTGACAACCGCTTGCGTTCACACTACCAATATCTCCAACCTCCTCATTAGCAGCCATGCTGTAATACAAATGTTAACAACAATTCCAAAGCAGTATATATGTTTATGCCGTTAGATAACAGAATGAGAATAAGCACGTTAGTATAACAGGATATACATTAATATGCACCACATGCATAAACATGCTTCAAATGTAAGCACCTAGCCTATCATGCTAAGGCTACCCTTAACTCGTTCCCGGGTTCTCTAACCACTGCTCTGATACCACTAATGTAAGGACCCTAATCCTTAAGTGCGGAATCAAGGCATAATAGAGCTAATATAAATGATCAGAGTGTAAAAGAACGTGTTGAGTTTATGAGCTTAAGCATTACATGCCAAAAATAAGGACTACCAAAAAGATTAATTACATTCCAACCAATGAATGTACAATTATAGTTTTATACTACTCCTAGAGTAGATACTATCCAAATAATCCTGTCCTTCATAGTCTCAAAAGCATCCTCAAAGCTCACCATCTCAACCCGTCTAGCCCTTCTATCATGCCAAACGTGTACCTACAAGGACAACCCCCAAACATGAGCAATAATAATCATTCATATTCAACACAATATGAAGATAAAGCGTAATGCATAATCAATATAAAACACTTCCTGTTTTCCCATGCATTTCAAACGCTTCCCGTTTGGTTGTCCCTGTACCATAACTCATGAGTATAATCAATAGATTATTTTTCAATGGTCTAAACATGTCATGACATCATACCATCTCAACAAAACCAAATATCGGTCACCATTCCCCTAGTCTGTCCATCACAGTGTATTTTAATGCCCCTCGCTTATTTTCATATGGGCGGCATAGGATAACCTCGCTTCAATGGACATGCGGTACTCCCACCCCTCGCCTCACAGAGAGCGGCAAATACCCTTTCCTCGCCCCATATGACAACCACGCTCAAATGTGACATGCGGCGCTCCCACCCCTCGCTTCACATTAGCGGAACCAAAACAAATAGCGGCAAGCATTAAAATCATCAAAGGATGACCACGACTCATGGGATGTGCATCCAATAATCACCATATGCATCTATCATCAATATGCATAATCAACATGTATATGCATCCACAATGCAATACCACATATATACTCGCATCCACAATGCATAAACAATGAGTATATAAAATACCTGTTACCGTTGGGTGCCCGTACGTCCACTACGTACCTTTCCAAAATGTAGGATATGGTAGGACTTCAATGCCTTGGCTGTGTTGCCACCTGGGTTGGTTCTACACATTCACACATATCAATATTAGAACCCAATAATAGTCCAATACCAAAATCCTACAAAAATAACCAAAAACACCATTTTTGGTGTCTCGCGATCGATCGCCATCAAGCCCCGATCGATCGCGAGATCACACTGCCTCGCCCAACAAAATCCAACAATCCGCGATCGATCGCGGCCTCGCCGATCGATCGCGCCCATCTCGCGATCGATCGCTGAAGCTCTCTGCCTCAGCACTGCTGCTCGCGATCGATCGCGAGAAAAACGCCGATCCGTCGCCGAGCTTCTGGGCATGCGGGGTTTGGGCACTATTCACCCATCTTCAACCCCAACGCATACACACCACAGACAACCAACAGCAACCAAACCCAACAACTCAAACCAACAATAACATATATATAAACCCAAATGGTTTAACATCCAACCAAAATAATACCAAAAACCACAACAACCCAACACTAACCCATTTTAAAACCCTTCAAAATCAACCCAAACTTAAACAAACCTTACAAAATTTACAATGAGGTATCCATACCTCTTGGGGATCTCAAATCACCCAACAAGCTCCACAAAACAAGATTTTGCAAAGACTCCTCTTCACCCTTGAGCTCAAGCTCGAAAATGGGAAGGGGTAGGGTTGTGGATTTGATTTTGGTAAAGTGAATGAGTTGGGTAAAGGTGTGGGGTTATAAGGGTATAAAAAGGTGAGTTATTTAATTAAAATGCATACTAACAATTTCATGGTGTATAAAACACCCCCAACATGATATTTTTCAAGCATTTACTCATAATGCACCAAATATCAATTAAACACATGTCAATTACTACCAATGGCAAATAAATCATGCTTCCAATAATATTTACCCAACATGCACCACATGCACCCTGAAATGCAACCCCGGGCCACCCTAACCACATGACCATGCATTTCCATAAGGTAAATAAATAAATCCATGCATAATTAATTACCACATAATTAATCGTATAAGCACAATTATTGCCCAAATGCAATTAACCATTTCGGGGATGTCACATTACTTTACCTTGTGTTAAATAAATAAACACGAATACATGTTACCGTTGGGATGCCCGTACGTCGCTTACGTACCTTTCAAAAGATAGAGGAGTCAACCGACTTTATCTCCTCGACTGTGCTGGTACCTGCGATAGTTCTACATAACCACATAACGCCATATTAGGCACCCAATAATAATTCAATACCAAAAACTAAACAAAATTCAACATTTGCCCCAATATGTCATCTCGTGATCGATCGCCCCTTAGCCCCGATCGATCGCGAGATGTTACTTGCCTCGTATACCAAAAATATACAATCAGTGATCAATCGCCTCTTATTGGCGATCGATCGCCAAAACCCACTGGAACGTCGCGATCGATCGCGCCTTCTTGGCGATCGATCGCCAACTCTGTTCGTTTGCGCGATTTCCAGAATTTCCGAGCACCTCATTTCATACACTTAAAACCACATCATAACACATATAAAATGCTCGAATAAAAATGCTAGGGACTTCACCATACTCCATGAAAGGGCTTAAACCAAAGTTTCAATAAAAACTTAGCTTAGCATGCATCATAGTAACCCCAAAAGTTCAACATTCAACCCAAAATTCCCCAGAAACAGGGCATAAAACTCAGCCCAGAATTCTCGAGCATGCATCTTCACAACACCAAAACTACCACATAACCCGTAACCCATGCTCAAGGAAACATGCTAGTAACATCACAAAACTACCATGTTTGTGTTCACATCAAATGTTTATTCAAACCTAAGCTAACATGCTTCAAATCTTCATGATAAAACCCCTACTCAACATAAAAACAGGGCACTTCCCCTGCCCAGATTTTCGAGGAACACTTTTCACAACTCGAAATCTAACACATAAGTCATGTAAGTTACTTAACAAAGTATGCTAGGGGCTTCATAAAAATCACATGCAAGCACTCATAGCAAGATTTCATCGAACCTAAAACTAGCATGCCGAATCTGCTATGAAGAACACACATACATAAGAACGAAAAAACTGGTAAACCAGCATGATTCCTCACCACTTTTACTCCTCGATTTTTGTCAAACTCCGATCAACAAAACACCAAAAATCTTCTCCTATATTTAGTTCATATGTTGGACGAAAGTTTTCTGGAAAGAAGGAGGAGAAAACCGAGAGAAGAGAGTGGGAAAGAAGTGATGGAAGAGGCATGGTTGATCAATCTGCTTTCCAGAAAACAGGGGCAAGTGGCATGATTCAGCTGATTGGGGGGGGGGGGGGGGTTGCTTGTAGGGTGGCCTTGTGGTGTTTAATTGTGTCCCGGTATTTCGTACGATGTATAAAAATATCCCTCCTTGATATTTTATAATTTTACCCCATCAATACATCATTCAAAAAATACCTAACATGCCTCCTAAACCATATCATCAAAATAAATATAACACCAACCACATACATTAATTCCCCAACTTAATTACATGCTTTTACGACATAAAGCATAACCCATAAACCCCAAATTAAATCTTGCCTTTAACACATAATAAATTAGCACATCAAAGCATGTTTACACATAATCCTTTCGGGGATATCACAATCAGAGAGATCGCTCTGAAAGTTATGAGAGCCCTTCCAAAAGAATGGGATGTTAAGACCATTGCAATGAGGGAGTCCAAAGATCTGAACAAAGTTGAACTTCATGATCTGTTCGCAGATCTTAAGGCATATGAGTTCGAACTGATCACCAGAGGTGAAGCAGAGCCATTCATCTCTCAACCAAACAAAGCGCTGGCAGCCATTCCAGACCAGACCGCCCCCACAACAGATCGATCTATCGAACATATAAGTAATGATGCTATGTCATTATTTATCAAGAAATTTGGTAAATTTATTTCTAAAAATAAAAGAAATTTTAAATCCTCTCACCATTATAAATCAAGAAAGGACAATGCTGTTAATGATCAGGCTTGCTACAATTGTGGTAAGACCGGACATTTCATTGCAGATTGTACCAGACCGAAGAAAGAAGAATGAAAAGAGAAGCATCATGATGACAAGAAAAGAAGCAATACAAAGATCGTAAAAGTCATCATGGGAAGTCCCAAAAGGTCCTAGTAGCAGAAGAAGGAAAGAACAAGTGGGCTCAGACTGATTCAGATTCAGAAAGCTCCGAATATTCTTCCAGCGAAAGCGAAGAAGATATTCAATGTCTAATGGCAGACGAAGATATGAGTCAAACAGACAGGTATTCGATCTTGACTCAAATGAATTACACGTGAAGAGCTCATGTCCGCACTGCAAGACATGGCTAATGATTATAGACTCTTAGCTGAATCATTTGAGAAAAATAAAGCTAAAGTCAATGATCAAATGGATGAGCACATCAAACCAAGCTGCTCTGAGCTGCGCGAGTGCAATAATCTACAGATCGAGCTGAATAAGCTAAAAATCTCTTACGATCAGCTCCATGAAGAAAATAAGAGAATTAGCACACAAAATGCTAAGCTTCCTCATATCTTCAAAACATGGACAAAATCCAGAACATCATTGGAAGAATTGCAAGAGGTACAAAGAATGTCGATGATGTTACCGGCATAGGCTTTGATATCAAAGACTGCACCAAAGATGAATCTGAACTGTTGCTGGTAAAGAACAAAATCAAACAAATGACATTTGTTAAATCCAGCACAGTATATGAGACTGAAGCACCTACAATTCAAACAGGAGTCTCTTTCGAGAATCAAAGTTTGAGAAAAGGGATTGGATATGTTAACCAAGCCAAAGAAAAGGCACCAGCAAGCTTTGTGTCTTTCAGACCAAATCTAAAGGTGCAAGATCTAAGGCAAGGAAGCCAATACAATTACTATAATTCAAAACCAGTTCAACGAAGATATAGACTACCCTATGAGAATCAAAGGTTTCCATATCGCACACATTATCACACACAACATCGAAATAGATCAGCTCACCGCACACCAGACACACACAAGCCATTAAAGCTGATAAAGGTATGGGTTCCTAAAGGGCTAATCCTTTCTGGACCCAAGTAGGATTGGGTACCAACAATAATTATGTTTGATGACAGGTACCGAAGAAACTTGCATCAGATTGGTACTTAGGCAGTGGGTGTTCTCGTCACATGAATGGAAACATCAAGCTGCTGTCTGAAGTCACAGAATGTACTGGACCCAAAAGTCTTACCCTTGTAGCGTGTTTGAGCAGATTCCACGGAGCACCACATCCAACGATCCCGAGTCACGAGCAACACCTCCAAGGTCTTGCCTCAACGGTATCCACACGATCAAATCGAACAAGGGACATTCAAGAACAAGTTGCTAGACTTATTCTTGAACAAACAAGACTCACGGTTACAATAACCGATCGACGACCACCATCAACCACCAAGAAAACACACGGCAACGGTGGAGAAGCACACGGCTTCAAGGAGGCGGCCGAGGGAGCTTGTTGGTGTCTAGATTTTAGTTTTATAAATTGTGTGTCAACAATTAATCAAAACCTTGTATTTATATTATAAGACTTTAATTAAGGTTCAAGACTTTCTTAAAGTCTCATGGGCCCAAACCCATGATTTAATTAAATCCTTATAATCATTTAATTAAGACTCTTCTTAATTATTTAATTCATCCCATGAATTTAATTTCCCTTATCGATTTAATCTTTTGTGCTACCCGATAGGATCTTGTAATGTTGGCAGTGACATAAATCTCATTTTATGTCGCAAGCAATGAGCGGTATCTAGCAACACATCAATGCTACCCAAATTACAAGAATATCAATGACTCGACATAACCTTTAGAACTTGTGATAATATTAATCATGTAACTTAATCCCTTTGTCCTTTGTGTTTAAATTGAACACGAGTCATGGAATAGTCATACTCGTATATTTTCTTGATCCCCAAGTAGAACTAGAATAAACGAATAAGCTCGATATCTCATATCGACTCATTCGAGCATGGCCATGCTTTTTAGTTCTCACTTAATTAAGGGCCAAACACATCTCCTTTTATATAGGAGGGACAAATCCTATCTCGATCAGTCAACATCCCTCTACATAATTCGTAGTGTATCCAATAGTCACCTTTATAGTTTACCCTGTTACGGGTAATGTTTGACAATATCAAGATACATAACTCCTTATGTTGGGATCTCTGATGATCACAAGTCGTAAGGATTACATACATTATTATCACTATGAGAATTGCGTATGACGATCATATAACTATCCATGTTGCATTCTTATGGTGGTCTGTCTAGTACATCGTTCTCTAACATGTACCCATGTGTTGATTTGATATCTCATATCAATGAACAATTCATCAATCAACACATACTAGTCTCTACGTATTATCATTATCCATATTCATGATAATACTTGACTAGGGACATCTTTAAGAATAATACAATATTATTCTAAGGACATTAACATATATATTAATTCACATTGCACAGTTAAATGAATAATATATAATAATGAATTGCCATTCATAAATCATAAACATTGTATGTCTTAAACAATCATCTAATGACCTGTCTTAGGGCATATCCCAACAAATCTCCCACTTGCACTAAGACCACTCAGACATATACCTAATGCCTAGAGATCTAGTATGACGATCATGCTTCTGCTGTGACAGTGGCTTCGTCAATGGGTCAGATGTTATCATCTGTTGGTACTTTGCATATTTTAACATCTCCTCTTTCAACGATTTCTCGAATGAAATGAACGCGCCGAAGTATGTGCTTGGATCTTTGGTGAGATCTAGGTTCCTTAGCCAATGCGATCGCTCCATTGTTGTCACAATAGAGTTCTATCGGATCTTTAATGCTAGGCACCACTCCAAGTTCAGAAATGAACTTCCTAATCCAAACAGCTTCCTTTGCTGCATACGAGGCAACAATATACTCAGCTTCCGTTGTAGAATCGGCTACTGTTTCTTGCTTTGAACTCTTCCAGCTCACAGCACCTCCATTTAGGCAATACACATATCCAGATTGCGATCAAAAATCATCTTTGTCAGTTTGGAAGCTTGCATCAGTGTAACCCATTACATTGAGCTCTTCCTCACCTCCATAAATCAAGAAGGTATCCTTAGTTCTTCTCAAGTATTTCAGGATATTCTTGACAGCAATCCAGTGACCTTCACCTGGATCAACTTGATATCTGCTCGTCATGCTAAAAGCATACGATACATCGGGACGAGAACATATCATGGCATACATGATAGATCCTATAGCTGACGCATATGGAATCTTACTCATGCGTTGTCTCTCATCTGGTGTTGAAGGACACTGTTCCTTCGAGAGATATATACCATGTGTCATAGGCACGAATCCTTTCTTTGATTCTTTCATGCTAAACCTTTTAAGCACTTTGTCTATGTATGTACTTTGACTTAGGCCGAGAAGCCTTCTCGATCTATCTCTATAGATCTTTATTCCTAATACATAGGTGGCTTCTCCCAAGTCTTTCATCGAAAAGCAGTTCCCTAGCCAAATCTTTACAGATTGTAAGGCAGGGATATCATTCCCAATGAGAAGTATGCCATCTACATACAACACTAGGAAAATGATTATGCTCCCACTGACCTTCTTGTAGACACAAGGTTCATCTACGTTTTTGATAAAACCAAACTCTTTGATTGCATCATCAAAATGAAGATTCCAACTCCGAGAAGCTTGCTTCAATCCATAAATGGATCGTTGTAGCTTGCATATCTTTCCAGCATCCTTTGGATCGACAAAACCCTCGGGCTGTGTCATGTACACATCCTCGAGCAGATTTTCATTAAGGAAAGCTGTTTTGACATCCATCTGCCAGATTTCATAATCATGAAATGCAGCTATTGCAAGTAAGATCCTTATGGATTTAACAATGGCCACTGGTGAAAAGGTTTCATCATAGTCAATACCATGAATTTGTTTGAATCCTTTTGCAACCAGCCGACCTTTATAGGTTTGTACATTAACATCCATATCGGTCTTTTTCTTGAAAATCCATTTGCACCCTATGGGTCGTACCCCTTCAGGTGGATCAACCAAAGTCCATACTTGGTTTGCATACATGGATTCCATCTAAGATTTCATGGCCTCTTGCCATTTCTCAGAATCAGTGCCCATTATAGCTTGTTGATAAGATGACGGCTCATCCTCATCAATAAGTAGTAAGTCACCTTGTTGAGTCACAATTAATCCATATCTCTGTGGCTCCCGGTGTTCTCTTACAGACCTACGCTGGGCTTGTGTCTCTTGAGCAGGTACTTCTTCCACAACAGCTTGCGGTGCCTGCTCTGTTTCCATCTCAATCTCAGGTTCAGTGTTTTCATGTGGTTGAACTTCACTAAGTTCTATTTTTCTTCCACTGGTTTTTCTAGAAATAAATTCTCTTTCAAGAAATACACCAGTCCGAGCAACAACTACTTTGTTCTCGGTGGGATAATATAAATAGTATCCTTTCGTTTCCTTAGGATACCCCACAAATAAACACTTATCAGATTTGGGTCCAAGTTTGTTAGTGGCGTGACGTCTAACGAAAGCCTCACAACCCCAAATATTCATAAAAGACATACTAGGACGCTTCCCAGTCCATATCTCATATGGTGTCTTTTCCACTGATTTAGATGGAACACGGTTCAGTAAGAAAATCGCTGTTTCTAGAGCGTGTCCCCAAAACGATATCGGAAGATCTGCATGACTCATCATTGATCTAACCATGTCTAACAAGGTTCGATTTCTCCTCTCGGATACACCATTCCATTGTGGAGTATACGGAGGAGTGAGTTGTGGGACTATCCCACACTCCTTTAGATAGTCATGAAACTCTTGGCTTAAGTATTCACCTCCTCGATCTGATCGAAGGATTTTGATACTTTTGCCAAGTTGGTTTTGTACTTCATTCTTGAAATCTTTGAACTTTTCAAAGGTTTCATGCTTATGCTTCATTAGGTACACATAACCATATCTACTGAGGTCATCAGTAAATGTAACGAAGTATTGAAAACCACCTCTAGCTTGTGTACTTATTGGTCCACATACATCACTATGTTTCCCAATAAAACATTTGCCCTTTCAACATGTGCCTTGAAAGGGGCTTTAGTCATCTTGCCCATTAAACAAGATTCACATGTTTCATATGATTCAAAATCAAATGAATCTAATACTCCATCCTTATGAAGTTTAGATATGCGGTTCTCGTGTATGTGGCCCAAGCGACAATGCCAGAGATAAGTCGGATTACAATCATCATTTTTAATCCTTTTAGTATTTATGTTATAGATCATATCAAGATTTAATAAATAAAGACCATTCACCATTTGTGCACTACATAAAACATATCATTTAAATAAATAGAACAACAGTTGTCCTTTATTATAAATGAAAACCCACACTTGTCTAAACAAGAAATAGAAATTATGTTTTTGGTAATGGATGGCACAAAATAACAGTCTTTTAAAATCAACGATAAACCAGAAGGCAAAGATAAATAATAATCTCCTATAGCTAATGCAGCAACTCTTGCTCCATTTCCAACTCGGAGATCAACTTCGCCTTTCGCCAACAATCTACTCTTTTTGAGGTCCTGCACATTTACACAAATGTGAGAACCACATCCAGTATCTAATACCCATGATGAAGAAGTAGATAAATTGACTTCTATAAAAAAAATACCTGAAGTGGAAGTCACACTTCCTTTCATTAGATCCTCCAGATATACTTTGCAGTTTCTTTTCCAATGGCCGGTCTCACCGCAATGGAAACCGTTCCCTTCCTTCGCTATCCCTCCCTTTGGTTTCAGTGTAGATGACTTTGGCTTAGATTTAACAAAGACCTTCTTGTTCTTCTTGAAGCTCTTAGCTTTAGTCTTTCCTTTGCTCTTATTCACAATAAGAACATTTGTAGGTTTAGACTTCTTGCTATTTGCTTCAAAAGTTCTAAGCATGCCAAGTAACTATGGTAGTGTCTTTTCTATTTCAATCATATTGTAATTTAAGACAAATTGACTGAAGCTTTCAGGCAACGATTGCAAGATCACGTCAGTGGCCAACTCTTGGTCCAAAGGAAAACCCAGCTTCTCCAGATTCTCAATATACCCAATCATCTTGAGTACATGAGTTCCAACCAGACTTCCTTCCACCATTCTACACTAGAATAACGCCTTAGAGACGTCATACCTCTCTTGTATTGCTTGTTGTTGGTACAGTTTCTTAAGGTGCTCGATCATATCAAACGCCTCCATTTCCTCATGTTGCTTCTGAAGCTCAGAGTTCATGGTGGCAAGCATAAGGCATCCAACATCAAGTGCGTCACTTTGATGCTTCTTGTAAGCATCTTTATCGGCTCTTGTAGCCGTTAGGGGAGGTTCCTCAGCAGGTAAGGGTTCCTCTAGGACATATTGTTTCTTTTCTTATTTGAGGACTATCCTCAAGTTCCTATGCCAGTCTAGGAAATTTGTCCCATTTAATTTGTCCTTCTCAAGGACCGATCGCAGTGATAAAGTGTTTGTTACGTTGTTAGTTGCCATGGATATCTACAATATAAATATGCAAAATAAGTTTATGATTTAATCATTTAACATGGTCTTATATTAAATGATACTCCCACTATTTTGTTTAAAAAAATATCAACCCTCGAAACCTTTAGTGGGCCAAGATCCATATTTCGCCTAATCTTGAGTTAGCTTTGGCTAATCGCCCAAGACTCGGTTATTTAGGTAGACAACACTTTGTCAATTACATCACATATAATTCTTGGATAGTTGGACGAACAACACTTTGTTCAATTCATCAAATGAATTATTATCCAACCCATGCCTCTAGGTTCCCAATCCTATTGAGATAACCTAGTTAAGTCGTACCCAATTTAAAGTATAACGGATATCACTTTTATCCTTTCGCGCCTTACTAAGATTGCCACGGTGCTTTGCTTTGGCAAACCCACACATGTACAATCGAAGTTTTTGATGAGTACTTTTAATTTTGGAAGGCATCTAAAACTTAATATTTTAGAGGGATTTATTGATCTCATGATTAGTTTGATAATTTAAAATATGTCCACTGCATATAGTTGTATACATATCTACATATATGTGTAATACAATTATCCATCTAAAACATAAGATAAATCATGCATCAACATACATAATTAAACGTGACATGGTTATAGCCCCTACTAACGATTTTCTCAAGCCAATGAGAAAATTCTAAGAGTCAACCTAAGGTAACTTCACAAGCACCTTCCTTTGGTTCCAATTTGTGAATGGCCTCCTCATTCCGACACGATGCTCCATCTTCATTGATCACCATCAACAATTAAACTATACTATTTACAAGATATAGAATACCTCGATTCACATTCGAGGTATTCTATATCTTGTAAGATATAGAATACCTCGATTCACATTCGAGGGGAACATAGGGGAGGGATAATATTTAGAATAAAATAGAGAAGGCACGACACGCAGGTCGTATTATAAATTACAAACATTCACAAATCCTATCTAATAGGTCAAAGGGCTATAACCATGCACCATGCTCACACAACACATAAAACATGCTTTAACATTTAATTAATTAAATTCTAAACATTTTAAAATTTAATTCTAATTAAAACTGTAAAATAATTTTTGAAAAATTATCGTACGCTCGGGACATCACATGCCACGAACTTAATGCGACTCAAAACATGAACCAAATGGGTCCGACCCATCTAACCACACGGCTGGACCATGCATGGGCCTAGGGTTCGAAACCCTAGCCCATGGCCGAGCCTTGAGCGAGCGGCGGCGGCACTAGGGTTCCAAACCCTAGCCGCCACGCACCACTTCGAGTTTTCATTGAGCCATCTTGTTCGAAACGCCGGAATTCTTGAGCCACGAATCATGGTCAGGTCATGCACGGTGGTGGCTCAACCATCTCGAGCCAAGGGTTCGAAAACCCTAGCTCTCATGTGGTGAAGCCACTTATCCATGCATGCTTGAACCATTATCGAGCCAAAGAGTTCAAAACTCATCCATGTCTCGAAACCTCCATGCACGAACATGAGCCACAACGACTAGGCCATCTCGAGCCAAGGGTTCGAAAACCCTAGCCCTCATTTGGCTAAGCCGTGGGTCAATTGTGCAAGGTGGTGGCCGAAACATTGCTCAATCAATTTGATAATTCGCTTCGTGTATCGTATACATCAAACATCAATTATATCAAATATAATTTCATGATAATTTCACAAACTTAATATTAACATATCATATATGTTCATACAGTTTTAAATAGCATGCAATATTAATCTAATTATGATTAAACTATTTAACCACATAAATCCGATATGAGCCTTGTACACGGGTCTGATACCACTGTAAGTAATCCAACAAGCATGGAACGCAACGGAATAATAAAATTTTGGATTACTAAAACCGCGGATCTATACATAGGGATTCATATCGGATAAAGGTTTACAAAAGTCTTACCCTTGTAGCGTGTTTGAGCAGATTCCACGGAGCACCACGTCCAACGATCCCGAGTCACGAGCAACACCTCCAAGGTCTTGCCTCAACGGTATCCACACGATCAAATCGAACAAGAGACGTTCAAGAACAAGTTGCTAGACTTATTCTTGAACAAACAAGACTCACGGTTACAATAACCGATCGACGACCACCATCAACCACCAAGAAAACACACGGCAACGGTGGAGAAGCACACGGATTCAAGGAGGCGGCCGAGGGAGCTTGTTGGTGTCTAGGTTTTAGTTTTATAAATTGCGTGTCAACAATTAATCAAAACCTTGTATTTATATTATAAGACTTTAATTAAGGTTCAAGACTTTCTTAAAGTATCATGGGCCCAAACCCATGATTTAATTAAATCCTTATAATCATTTAATTAAGACTCTTCTTAATTATTTAATTCATCCCATGAATTTAATTTCCCTTCTCGATTTAATCTTTTGTGCGGCCCGATAGGATCTTGTAATGTTGGCAGTGACATAAAATCTCATTTTATGTCGCAAGCAATGAGCGGTATCTAGCAACACATCAATGCTACCCAAATTACAAGAATGTCAATGACTCGACATAACCTTTAGAACTTGTGATAATATTAACCATGTAACGTAATCCCTTTGTCCTTTGTGTTTAGATTGAACACGAGTCATGGAATAGTCATACTCGTATATTCAATCTTTATTTCTTGATCCCCAAGTAGAACTAGAATAAACGAATAAGTTCGATATCTCATATCGACTCATTCGAGCATGGCCATGCTTTTTAGTTCTCACTTGATCAAGGGCCAAACACATCCCCTGTTATATAGGAGGGACAAATCCTATCTCGATCAGTCAACATCCCTCTACATAATTTGTAGTGTATCCAATAGTCGCCTTTATAGTTTACCCTGTTACGGGTAACGTTTGACAATATCAAGATACATAACTCCTTATGTTGGGATCTCTGATGATCACAAGTCGTAAGGATTACATACATTATTATCACTATGAGAATTGCATATGACGATCATATAACTATCCATGTTGCATTCTCATGGTGGGTCTGTCCAGTACATCGTTCTCTAACATGTACCCATGTGTTGATTTGATATCTCATATCAATGAACAATTCATCAATCAACATATACTAGTCTCTACGTATTATCATTATCCTTATTCATGATAATACTTGACTAGGGACATCTTTAAGAATAATACAATATTATTCTAAGGACATTAACATATATATTAATTCACATTGCACAGTTAAACGAATAATATATAATAATGAATTGCCATTCATAAAATCGTAAACATTGTATGTCTTAAACAATCATCTAATGACTTGTCTTAGGGCATATCCCAACAAGACCGTGGGCAAGGGTAAGATTGTCCATGGTAATGTTATTATCAATGATGTGCTATTAGTTGAAAATCTATGCTATAATCTGATTAGTATAAGTCAACTATGTGATAATGGTTATGCTGTAGAATCTCACAAACACACTTGCACTGTTAAATCGTCAGACGGTATGACCATGCTTGTAGGAATCAGAAATGGAAATACATATAAGATTAACTGGAACTTTGCTCAACCTGATAATCCTACTTGCTTCATCGCTAATAATGATAATAAACACTGGCTATGGCATAAACGCTTGAATCATCTCAATTTTAAGACTATTTCTAGCCTGTGTAAACATGATTTAGTTGTCGGTCTGCCCAAGATCAACTTTGCTAAGGATAAGATCTGTGAAGCCTGCCAAATAGGCAAACATATCAGATCATCCGTCAAAAACAAGAATGCCAAATCCTCCTCACGCTGCTTAGAACTATTGCATATGGACTTGTTTGGTCCTATACAAATAACAAGTTTAGGGGGAATGCGGTCCACTCTTGCTGTTATTGATGATTACTCACGTTTTACTTGGACTATATTTTTGAGCAGTAAAGATCAGACCGGTCCGAAATTGATCAAGCTGCTGAAACGCACTCAGAATGAGAAATCATCAAGCATAGACAGGATTCGAAGTGACAAAGGCACTGAGTTTTCAAATCATAATCTTGAATCCTTTCTAGAAGATCAAGGAATTAAGCATGAATTTTCAGCCGCCCGAACTCCCCAACAAAATGGAGTTGCAGAACGAAGGAACAGAACGCTTAAAGAGGCAGCAAGGACAATGCTTGCTGATTGACCGCTTTTATTTTAAACAGTATTTTCGAATGTGTAGTGTGAAGCGATACTACCACAAGTGCACGGTTGTCAAGTTTTAGTATAGTGAAATGGAAGTAAAGGTTGTCGAATCCACAGGGACTAATGTATAAGTACCAAATAAGACTAGGAAAATTATATTTAGCCTACGATTGAAACGGTGGTAGATTAATTTAAACGAAACTAGAACTAAAGCATAAGAATTAAATAAAATTGATCGGGTTCCGGATATGCAAAGGTAATTCGCTAGAGAAATTTATCTCGCTTTTCTTTCAACTATGTTCTGTCCAAAGATTCGTTTGAATATGCATGTACCAAACAATTGATTCTTAAGGTGAAAGGTTTTCAATAATCTTCAATACACTCTCTCGAGGTGTAAAGAAACTAATATCAAATTAGAACAAGTCACTCTCGTGCACCTATTTACTAATCAAATATTGCATAAATATTCAAAACCTCGTTACTCTAAATCTCTCGATTCAAAGTTCTCACGTATGCGATTTCATCTCTCGATCTCAATCTTAACATACACCATGAATTAATTTAGCGTATTATAACGTTATCTATCAATCTCGGCTATAACTCACAGATTTCAACCAAAGTTAGCTAGGCTTTGATCTTAATAAGCGTTTAATTCATGAACATAAGAACTCAATCCACTCAAACACGAACGAATCAATAAATGAAACACAATTTCACTAAAACTCAATAAAATAAACTAGATTCAATTCAAGTCAATTACATAAGAAGTTTAATCGTCTCTCGACCTCAAAACATCAAATGAAAATGAAAATAAAATAAATCAAAGTTTAGAAATACGATAAACGGCTGGAATGAATCAGTGCGTTGCACCGTGATTTCTTCTCTTGCTCCTTCCTTGCACTCCGGAATTTGTTGGCTCAAGCTTGGACAAAGAACGGAGAAGATGGCTTCCTCTCGGCTCTTCCAGGCGGCGCTAGGGTTTGGGTGTGTGTTTTTCGGTGGTTTTTTCCCTCTTAGATCTGATATTTCATGATATGGAAATGATCCATATTTGTAGCCACCGAGAATCAATTCAAAAAAGGAAGATAAGATTTTCCAGAATTTGCGTATCGATCGATCGAGAATTTAGTCCGATCGATCGGTGCACTGTTCACTTCAGTCTTTGAAAATCACTGCCTCGCTCGATCGATCGAGATTATCCTTCCGATCGATCGATCCTTCGATAAAATTAGTGCTGATGTCTCTGCCTCGAATGATCGATCGAGACAAAATCTCGATCGATCGGTGCTTTGAAAACTTTGCTTCTCAACACTCTGCCTGGCTCGATCAATCGAGAAATAATCTCGATCGATCGAAGCTCCGAAAAATCCAACTTCTTCATTTGATCTCTTTTTCGCCTCGATTTCACCCGTTTTCTTCATTTTAGCTCATTTCTTCCATTTCCGACCTATTTTCCTGAAACAAACAAATAAACACCAAAAAGCATAATATCATCCAGGAAAAAGTACGAAAAACGGGAAGAAATTACAGCTAAAAACACGTAAAAACTAAGCATATCACTGATTCTGGCATTTCGCAAAAGTTCTGGGCAGAAGCTGTAAATACTGCGTGCTACACTCAAAATCGGTCTATGATTAACAAGAAGTTGAATCTTACTCCATATGAAATATGGACTGGTAACAGACCGTCTATCTCTCACCTTCATATATTTGGTTGCAAATGCTTCGTTCACAATAATGGTAAGAATCATCTTACAGCATTTGAAGCTAAATCAGATAATGGGATATTCTTAGGATATTCATCTAATAGCAAAGCTTTTCGTGTTTTCAATAATCGCACTTTAACTGTAGAAGAATCTATTCATGTAGTTTTTGATGAATCTTTATGTATTGAGGGTAGCAAGGAATCAATTCAAAATCAGATGGAAAATATCCATTTCGAAGGTAACAGTGATGATGAGATTGTAGATAACAGGTCAAGAGACAATCCACCGGAACCTGAAGTACCAGACATACCGGATCATGGCAATGAAGCTCCTTCAGATCGAGCCGATCCGGATGTTCCTCACTCTAATGTTAAATCAGATGCTGATAACGCCGCTACTACTCATCCGTCTGGACCAGCCAATCCAGAATCGAGTTATCGATGGACAAAGAGAATCCACCTGATCTAGTAATTGGAAGTCCTTCTGAACCGATTAGAACTAGAGGACAGATGATGGATGAATTCAGTCATGCTGTTTTCATATCAAAACTGGAACCTAAAAAGATTGATGAAGCTTTGACTGATTTCAACTGGATTAAAGCCACGCAAGAAGAGCTTAATCAATTTGAACAAAATCAAGTTTGGAGTCTAACCCCCAGGCCAAGTGATCGGCCTGTTATTGGAACCAGGTGGGTGTTCAGAAACAAGCTAGACGCAGATGGTGTTGTGGTTAGAAACAAAGCCAGACTGGTGGCCAAAGGATTCCGACAAGAAGAGGAATTGACTTCGATGAATCTTTTGCACCAGTCGCCAGACTTGAAGCAATCCGAATATTTCTTGCTTATGCTACTTTTAAAGACTTCAAGGTATATCAAATGGACGTTAAGAGTGCCTTTCTTAATGGTAAGCTTCAGGATGAAGTCTACATTGAGCAACCTCCTGGATTTCAGAACCACTCACTTCCAAATCATGTATATCTACTGAATAAAGCAGTATATGGTCTGAAACAAGCCCCAAGAGCCTGGTATGACACTCTGTCTCAATTTCTGCTGAACCATGATTTTCAGATCGGCTCAGTAGATAAAACTCTATTTAAATTTATTAAGGGGGAACATACTTTGTTAGTTCAAATTTATGTTGACGATATCATTTTTGGGTCAACTTACCCCAAATTATGCGAGAAATTCTCTAAGTTAATGCAGGGACAGTTTGAGATGAGTATGATGGGAGAACTTTCATTCTTTCTGGGTCTCAAAGTCAAACAGCTCAGCAATGGCATTTTCATAAATCAAACCAAGTATACCAAAGAGCTTCTCAAGAGATTCGGAATGGAAACGTGTTCAACTGCATCAACTCCAAAGAGTCCTACAATCAAGTTAGATAAAGACGAAGGGGGAACAACAGTTGAAGTATCTATGTATCGAGGAATGATCGGATCACTCTTGTATCTTACAGCGAGCCGGCCTGATATTATGTTCTCAGTCTGTATGTGCGCCAGATTTCAGTCAGAACCAAAGCAATCACACTTTATTGCTACTAAGCGTATTCTGAAATACTTGAAAGGATCTCAGAACGTTGGTCTTTCGTATTCCAAAGATTCAAATTTCAGCTTAATCGGATATTCAGACGCTGACTATGCTGGCTGTAAGATTGATCGCAAAAGCACCAGTGGAACATGTCAATTCTTAGGTGAAAGATTGATATCTTGGTTTAGCAAGAAACAAACATCTATTGCCACATCTACAGCTGAAGCAAAATATCTTGCCGCTGGAAGCTGTTGCGCTCAAATGCTCTGGATTCAACACCAGCTCAAAGACTATGGCATTCAAGCTGTTGAATCTCCGATATTTTGTGACAACACAAGTGCAATTGCTATAACGTATAATCCAGTTTTACACTCTCGAACAAAGCACATTGATATAAGACATCATTTTATTCGAGATCATGTTGGCAAAAAGGAAATTCGGATCGAGCATATTTCAACAGAACAAAAAGCAACAGATATCTTCACCAAACCACTTCCTGAGGCTAAGTTTAATTATTTTCGTCAAATTCTTGGTTTAATAGACTTATCTTGATGTTTTAGAAGTATTTTTCTTTTAGTTATTTTTTAAAGATTGTATGCTGGCACAGATCGATAATACAATGATCAGAACGACATAGACCGGTCCGAAATTTCAGACCGATCTATGTAAAATCTGATGTTATCCCATGATCTGTATGGTCAACAAATCTTTAAATAAAATAATTGTTTAAAACAGCCCGGACTGATCACAATTTTAACCGCCTTATCTCTCTTTCATCCTGGCCGTTTATTTTGAATTATTTAATTATCAGTCTTCGAGATAAAGACACGTGTCTTCTCTCTCTTATTTAGCGGGCTGAACATTTCATTTTCATTCACTTGTTACGAATTACCGCTGTCTGCTCTCTAACTCTCTCATTCTTTTTCAAACTCTTCGTATTTTTCCATTACACTCAAATGGATACTATCACTCACAACTCTCTTTCTGTTGAGTTCCATGATATCTACAGGGCTGAAGATCCTGAAATGGTCTCTATATTCAAGTCCTTAGAATCTTCTAGTTTAAGGAATTTTCTGGAATGTGGAACGGTGGTTTACGAGTCGGAGATTCGAGAACTATTCGCCAATGTTGTATCCTAGAAGTCGTCCATCTCTACCACCGTCAAGGGCAAATCTTTTGAAATTTCTCCGTCGACGCTGGCAAAGACCTTTGTCTTCCCAACTCCGGACTGACTGAGTTTGGCCAGATTCCTCAAGCTTCCCTCACGGATCTTCAAGGGAAGGTATCCATCTTTGGCCACCGCCTGCAACCTTCATTCAAGAAGAAGGAAATGTTCTTTCATTTCCAGGTGTTATGCGAGATTGTTGGCAAGCCATTATTCGGCAAAGCTGGAAGCTATGATACTGTTACTGCTGAGAAGTTCCGGGCCATGGCTGCTATTCACTCAGCGCAGAAGATGAATTGGTCTGCAATCTTATTTGGAGTTTTGCTTGAGATAGTCATCGCCTCCAAATAGGCTGTCTGTTTTGCTGTTCCTTTAAGCAAACAACTGGAGACGCTGGACATCGAGCTGGGGAAGCCGTCTGCTCTCAGTCCGTTTAAAATTCTCAACTCCAAGGGATTGGCTCTCCTGAAGTCCAAGAGTGCTCCACCCACTCCTACCGATCTGGTGGCTGTCAAGATTGAGAAAGGAACAGAATAGACTGCTGCTCGAAGACCTTGAGTCAAGCGCAAATTAACCATTCCGACTGACTCCGAGGAAACTCAGTCTGCTCCTTCATCTCCAGCCAAGCCCCCTCCCAAAAAGCCAAGAACCCAGATCACCAAGCCAATCAAAACCCTACCTCTCAAAACCCTACCCATATTGCCTTCCACAAAAGCCACCCCTGCACCCCAACCTTCAACCCAACCTTCAACAGCTTCAACCACTGTACCCAAAGTAACCATCAGATCCCCTCTGCCATCCCTGTGGTAAAAGGGATTGTTATAACTGAATTGGGAGACTACACCCAATCAGGGATCAAATCCCCATCTTCCACCGGCAAGGGCAAGGCCATTCTCTCTGAACCACTCTCCTCCAAACCCAAATCTGCCGCGCAAACAGCCATCGACATCGCTATGGAGGATGTTGAAGAAAAGGTGAAGGCGCTCATTGTGGTATTTGATGAATATGTCGAGTACAGAATGATCAACCACATTGATATGTTCTTCGGCAAACTGAGACGCCTACAAAAGATGGAAGAAGAAGTCCTTAAGGGGATAGAGACAGACGATGTTAGAATTGCTGTACAACGCAAAGATCTGTTTCAAGCCAACCAGAGATTAAGACTGGCAACTTTGCTCTTGGCCGCTAAGAAAGCAAATTTCGATCCGAGCACTCCAACTGCCAAAGATGATGGTGATGTTATTGCTCAATTGGAAATGGATATTCATGCTCTTCACTTAGCTGTCCGCTTTCAACGACAGAAGCTCAGCATATCCACTCCAGTACGCAGCCCGGATCATCCATCTGGGAGCAAGACTCTGGCAGAACCTTTCATAGAGACTATTCCCTCTGGAGTAGCGGATCAGACAGCAGAACAGACAGCGGAGCAGACAATGACTAATGCTCCGTCTGCTGCAGCAGATGAACCCTTGAATGTTTTGTTGGACTCCCCAACAACGTCTATTCCTCTGGGATCATCCATCTTCCATGTTCAACTCAGTCCAACCGCCGCACCTACAACAGTTGTATCGCCAGCTTTCGTCGATCCGGATCTGGTGGTCTCAACCGTTGTTGCAGCTTTACAGGTTGAGGAGCCTTCGAGACCTAGCACTCCTCCCGACCAATCTGCTGAAGATATGGCATTCATAGAAGAATTTTCTTCGGACTTGGCCACCTTGATCCGGTCCGAAACACGCCAAGCTGCTTTATATTCAATTATACCCATTGCTGCAGAAGCTGATCACGCCTTGTCGTCATCAGATCACTCCAAGCCAGTTATCCGATGCAGCTCCATCCTTGGCAAGGTCCCTTCAGCACCTCTCTGATAACTGTCTATCTCTCTCTCAACGAGTGATAGAGGTTCATCAAATTCAGAGAACTACGTCTTTGGACTTTGATTCATTTAAAGAGAAGATGACAGCCAGTATTAGCAGCATTCAGCGAGGAGTGAATGATCTGTTCTCTCAGCAAGCTACTTATAAAAACAGCCTGAGAAAAGAGCAGATCGAGCTGGCCACTGAAGTTAGAGCATCCGTAGCCAATTCCCTTCGCGCTCAAGACACTCGTCTTGACGCTATCAGCGCTCAGCTAGCACAGGTTGTCGATTTTCTTCAAGAGATTGCTGCTGACAAAAAGGGGGAAAAGAGAAAAGACTTCAAGCCGCATCAGTCTCAGTCTTCAAGAAAGTAGCAGTTTCTTTGTTTAAGTCAGACTGGTCTGTATATGTAAGGACCCCAAGCCCTTAACCCTTGATTAGTGTATGAACCACTATGTGTGGTGCATGCTTTCTATAAAAAGTCAATCGGGAAGCTCAGATGATACTTTACCATTGAATGTCAATTACAAAACTTCCTTTAATACTCAATGTTGTAAGATCATCATCCTAACAATAAAAGACTCATATGATTGCCCTTTACCAACCTCTTGGTGCCATTTTTCACATTGTGAACTTTTATAAAAATTTGGGCAGAGTCTCCCCATAAATAGAGCTATCCCAAAAAAAAAGAGCACAGCACATAACATAATTCCCGGCCAGGGAACACATAATACTCATCAGAAAGCAGTAATACAAGTAAATTCCCAGCCAGGGAAGACACCACACATATGACGACAAAAGTGGGTTTCAACACCCACATAATACACCAATGACTCTCTTAACATTTAGCAATTCTACCTCTAATTGCATGCAACATAGAATGAAAGAGAGAAAGGCTCATGCCTTTACATACAACCCATATACAAGTATAATCGTGCTCACATGCGAGCATCATGGATATGTATAAAATCATCATGGGTATATAGGTACTCTATACGATACCGTGCTCCATCAAGCCCTGGTACCACGATCCTGGGAGTACATCCAATCAACAGCTCGAGCTCATCTCCAAAGCCATCGATGTACCTGTTCACCTGCCCCAACAGAGACAGCCCCCAACGGGGTGAGCATACCAATTCCACAATTTCATAATCATAATGACATAGTACATAATTTACGAAAATGTAAATATTGTGGAACATATGTGATACTTCCTGGATGGTATCATCCTCATCATAGCGTACCCCTGTAATAACCCTGTTCTCAAAACAGATAAATCATCAAATCCTGAATATGCAGTTAATCATCACATTGGTTAACCCTAGCCAGTTTCAAATTAGCAACCTTTCATAACATCTTACTTTATCTAGCAATGATTAGCAACATTTCATAACATCATTTCATAACATCGTTTCATAACATCTTTTCATAACATCGTTTCATAACATCTTTTCATAACATCTTACTTAATCTAGCAATTATCATAATTCTAGATATCATGTTGGTATTTCCTTAACTTCCGATACTGGTTAATCACTTCTCTGATTAACTACGTCTCTGTTCCTATTATTACCAATAGGGAATAAAATACAGATATCATAGATATCTAATCAAATACCACATTTTCATTTCTTACTTCAAGGTAACGTCATACTATGGGTGTTTGCTCCGTAGCAACCACACCTCATCATTGGCTCGCTTCATAGCGGCACTGAGCATTCCACCATGTGAAACAACATATCGTAACCAAGTCCCGATACCATCATAGCAAAGCATTTCATGTATTTTAGATCATGCATCATACTTGTAAAACATCATTTAAACTATGCCCGTACGCTAAACGTACCTTAAATCCTCGAAGTCCGAGCCAAACCTTGCTCGAGTTCCATGCCCCGAGGAACGATGTGTTAAAACGATAAATAATTCACAATTATTTACGAACATGTAACCCATGCTCAAGCACATCCATAACCCTCAAAATATCGTCAACACACGACAATTAACCTTTAAAAAGACCCGGGGCAGGGTACATGCAGGGAGGGAAAACGAATGCGATATATCGAAAAATTGCCCAAGAACACCTTCAATAATTCGAACCTTAGCATCACAATTTGAACCCAACCAAGCATCATAAATTATCTAAAACATGTAATGAACGATCCCTAACATGAATCATCAACCCATAGCCAAAATCCCCAAATTCGAAATCAAACCCTCACCAAATTAGGGCAAATTCGAACCATAACATCTTAATTCGATCCCACTTAAGCATCATAATTCATTTAAACATGAATAAATCGAATCCTAACAAGCATTATCATCCTCATGCCAAAAATCCCCAAAATCGAATTCCAAGCCCTAAAATTCGAACATAATTTCGAACCAAAAAAATCACAATTAGGCAGGGAAGAACATCACAAACATGAAAAAAGGGGTAAGGAACGTTACCCAAACGAAATCGGAAGAAAAACGACCAAAATCTGATGAACCCTAGAAATTGGGGATCGCCGCTCTTTCTCAAAATTCGACTTCAAATCGCGATGAAACTTTCAATTGCCGGAGGGGAAATGAGCGCCGGGACGAGACGAAGCCGTGGGTAGGTCGGACGCGCCGATCGGCGGCGGGACGGCGGCGGCCGAAGCGCTTTTGCGCGCGGGCAGGGGCTGGCAGACGGGAAAGGGTCGCGGGAGAGGAGAGAGGAAATGAAGGGGTTGAAATGAAATTTCCTTTAAAATTTTGGGTTCAATTGGTATTTATAGCAAAAATACCCCGAAAAATTAATAGCCCCACAAATACATCATGATTCCTTAAAAATCATCTGTTTTCAAAAACTCTCTCTCTCTAACTCCAAAACCCCCTACCGGTGCTCACACAGCACCCGAGATTCCGAGACACATCAAAAACCCAACTCTTAGGTTTTACACCGTAATGTGAATACAATCTCAACCTCTGGATCCAACGATCCCAACTACCCAAATAAACGAGCCCAGAAGGCCCAATACCTCGATTAAACCCACATTGCCACGTAAAACCACTTTAGGGATTATTAATACTCCGGGCTTAACATCTATAATCCCTGGTCATCACAATATCCCCCACTAAAAGAATTCCGTCCTCGAAATTAGCACTGGTGTATCGCGTCACACCCGGGCTACACAACAACATGAAGCCACAACCTCGATTCTTAACCATAACAGAATCGTATTAATAAACGTGAGGATACTTACTTCTCTTCAAACTCTGAAACAGAGCGACATATCACCTAAGAGGCAAAACGTACCTCGATGCGGGTCATCCCAAAAGTCAGCCTCTCATGACTGCAAAACAACCAATACTTACGGCTGTAGACCGGACAGTCATCCTTAGTTCTAATACAACTAATAAGAACGCATCCTGACTTACACCTCAACCGTGAGAACGTTGACCTCGTGTCAAACTCTGGAGTGGAATAGACTTCCAAATCCATCATAACGTCAAAGAGCGTCAGCACAGCCCAACGCTAATAATCCAAAAGCAGTTAGTCAACTGAAACTGTAAGGATTCGAATCGCTCCTGATTCCATCGTAGATTTCATTCCTTGACATCTCTTATCATGACTCACGATGTCCAACATACATCGTTACGAGGGAAACACTAGTATTCCACGGTGTACACATAACAAACCTGGTTTCCACTTTCAAACCTCCTCTATCGAAGGAGCAGTCGCATCATTGCAACTCAAATACATGGATTCTCAGATCGAATCAACGACGACTTGACGACTCTCTCGTTGGTACTTCACATCATGAGCTGTCCCAGACAAGTCTCCCCAAGATTAAACATAAACATATATACGTTTCAGTGAGGCATACTCAACCTCAACTTCAAATGACGTGGTGACTACCAGAGTCCACCACAATCCACCTCGTATCACCTTACGATTTGCCAAACTTGGTTCCAACGAGCAGTATAACGGCTCTAGCAAGCCCATCATGGTGCTGCACACACACGGCAGACAAACTAGTCGCTGCCTCACTAGGTTCACCTCAAACCTACCAATCAGATGGACGCTTCCGCACGGCATACCATACCATGGGAAGAAAAATCAATAGAGTAGTGGGTCTTTACCCAACATTCCTCCAATGCTGATATACCCTGGACACTCCAATGTCCCCATGTACTTAACATAACCTGATCCTACTCCCTTAGGACCCATCTTACATCCTCATGGGTGGTGTGACCATGTCTACCACATGTCATATCATTAGAAAGCGAGTAATTCCTCCACGATTACTCCTATCGTCAAAAACATGGCCAAAAAGCCAATCCAACGAGCATACCTCAAGGGTATCACCACTTGTAATATGATTACCCCAAACATAAGCTGCGGTACAATCACATGTACAACGCATCCATCCATTCCTCGAGCAACCCGCTCGGTATAAGGGTCACGTCAATCGGTGACGCACACACCTCCTTGTGCCCGACACTGGCACCCAAGGCATACAACTGAAAACGTATGCTCAACGCATTGTTCATCGTAACGATGATGCATGTCTAATAAGACATCTCCTACACCATCGTCAACGTCATCCTGTGACGACACATGCCAACTCATGGCATCTAAGACATTGTCAACTAGTGACGATACATGTACATCAGCATATGTCATCCACTATCATGCTAGTAAGTTAGGCATAATAAAACATTTATATCAATGCATGCCAGCTACAATAAAGCTAATAAAATAGCAATATCTCATACCTCATCGCTAACAATATAGCGGCATACCTGTCTCCTCGCTCAATAATAGTACGAAAACAGCACCCATCGCTCGAAGGCGGCAAAATCCTGTGCTGAGTACATAGCGGCATAATCCCTCGCTATAGAATCGACGGCATGACACCTCGTCATATAATAAGTGGCATGAAACCTCGCTATACACCTGAGCATGAATCATCGTCCACATAATAGCGGAAAGAGGCATCGCTATCAATACCCGGCGGTATAACCCATCGCCAATCAATATAGCGGAATGAGGCATCGCTATCATACATCTGGCGGAATAAACCATCGCCAATCAATATAGCGGAATGAGGCATCGCTATCAATACATCTGGCGGAAAGAACCATCGCCAATCAATATAGCGGAATGAGGCATCGCTATCATACATCTGGCGGAATAAACCATCGCCAATCAATATAGCGGAATGAGGCATCGCTATCAATACATCTGGCGGAAAGAACCATCGCCAATCAATATAGCGGAATGAGGCATCGTTATCATACATCTGGCGGAATAAACCATCGCCAATCAATATAGCGGAATGAGGCATCGCTATCATACATCTGGCGGAAAGAATCATCGCCAATCATCATAAAAGAATGAGTCATCGTAAATCCACATAATAATATCGTATGGCCTCTTACCATATGGGGCACCTTACCCCGTGGCACCTTACCACAATAATATCGCATGGCTACTTACCATGTGGGGCATCTTACCCCGTGACATCTTACCACAATAACATCGCATGGCCTCTTACCATGTGGGGCATCTTACCCCGTGGCGTCTTACCACAATAACATCGCATGGCCTCTTACCATGTGGGGCATCTTACCCCGTGGCGTCTTACCACAATAACATCGCATGGCCTCTTACCATGTGGGGCATCTTACCCCGTGGCATCTTACCACAATAACATCGCATGGCCTCTTACCATGTGGGGCATCTTACCCCGTGGCATCTTACCACAAATAACATCGCATAACATCATCGTATACACATCATCATATAAACATCATCATTTCATCGTGAATACTCATGCAATAAAAGCACAGTTGTAGTATAAGGATGTGTGTTACCGTCCGATGCCCGTACGCCTCTTACGTACTTTCCTTGCTTGAACATTACATGAACAAACGTATTAGTATATTCAATAATAATTGAGACCATACCGAAGTATTCCACTGTCGGTTGTCTACCCAGTCTGTCCTCAGACAATACATCATATCTTTCTTTTCCCTGATTTTCTTCCAAAATCAGATTCCTTGGCACGTAGCATATAGAGTGTTAGACATCACTATTAATGCCATCCTATCGTGTTCCACACGATTCCTGCAACCACAATGGTTAGCAATACTACTTTTCATATCATAAAAGCACATAAACAATTAGTCATGTCGTATAACATTAATGCCATCATGCATAAATATGTGCTATCAATAACTTCCTAGGCCCTCAACAGCCCCAATGAGCAACCACTGCTCTGATACCACTAATGTAAGGACCCCAAGCCCTTAACCCTTGATTAGTGTATTAACCACTATGTGTGGTGCATGCTTTCTATAAAAAGTCAATCGGGAAGCTCAGATGATACTTTACCATTGAATGTCAATTACAAAACTTCCTTTAATACTCAATGTTGTAAGATCATCATCCTAACAATAAAAGACTCATATGATTGCCCTTTACCAACCTCTTGGTGCCATTTTTCACATTGTGAACTTTTATAAAAATTTGGGCAGAGTCTCCCCATAAATAGAGCTATCCCAAAAAAAAGAGCACAGCACATAACATAATTCCCGGCCAGGGAACACATAATACTCATCAGAAAGCAGTAATACAAGTAAATTCCCAGCCAGGGAAGACACCACACATATGACGACAAAAGTGGGTTTCAACACCCACATAATACACCAATGACTCTCTTAACATTTAGCAATCTACCTCTAATTGCATGCAACATAGAATGAAAGAGAGAAAGGCTCATGCCTTTACATACAACCCATATACAAGTATAATCGTGCTCACATGCGAGCATCATGAATATGTATAAAATCATCATGGGTATATAGGTACTCTATACGATACCGTGCTCCATCAAGCCCTGGTACCACGATCCTGGGAGTACATCCAATCAACAGCTCGAGCTCATCTCCAAAGCCATCGATGTACCTGTTCACCTGCCCCAACAGAGACAGCCCCCAACGGGGTGAGCATACCAATTCCACAATTTCATAATCATAATGACATAGTACATAATTTACGAAAATGTAAATATTGTGGAACATATGTGATACTTCCTGGATGGTATCATCCTCATCATAGCGTACCCCTGTAATAACCCTGTTCTCAAAACAGATAAATCATCAAATCCTGAATATGCAGTTAATCATCACATTGGTTAACCCTAGCCAGTTTCAAATTAGCAACCTTTCATAACATCTTACTTTATCTAGCAATGATTAGCAACATTTCATAACATCATTTCATAACATCGTTTCATAACATCTTTTCATAACATCGTTTCATAACATCTTTTCATAACATCTTACTTAATCTAGCAATTATCATAATTCTAGATATCATGTTGGTATTTCCTTAACTTCCGATACTGGTTAATCACTTCTCTGATTAACTACGTCTCTGTTCCTATTATTACCAATAGGGAATAAAATACAGATATCATAGATATCTAATCAAATACCACATTTTCATTTCTTACTTCAAGGTAACGTCATACTATGGGTGTTTGCTCCGTAGCAACCACACCTCATCATTGGCTCGCTTCATAGCGGCACTGAGCATTCCACCATGTGAAACAACATATCGTAACCAAGTCCCGATACCATCATAGCAAAGCATTTCATGTATTTTAGATCATGCATCATACTTGTAAAACATCATTTAAACTATGCTCGTACGCTAAACGTACCTTAAATCCTCGAAGTCCGAGCCAAACCTTGCTCGAGTTCCATGCCCCGAGGAACGATGTGCTAAAACGATAAATAATTCACAATTATTTACGAACATGTAACCCATGCTCAAGCACATCCATAACCCTCAAAATATCGTCAACACACGACAATTAACCTTTAAAAAGACCCGGGGCAGGGTACATGCAGGGAGGGAAAACGAATGCGATATATCGAAAAATTGCCCAAGAACACCTTCAATAATTCGAACCTTAGCATCACAATTTGAACCCAACCAAGCATCATAAATTATCTAAAACATGTAATGAACGATCCCTAACATGAATCATCAACCCATAGCCAAAATCCCCAAATTCGAAATCAAACCCTCACCAAATTAGGGCAAATTCGAACCATAACATCTTAATTCGATCCCACTTAAGCATCATAATTCATTTAAACATGAATAAATCGAATCCTAACAAGCATTATCATCCTCATGCCAAAATCCCCAAAATCGAATTCCAAGCCCTAAAATTCGAACATAATTTCGAACCAAAAAAATCACAATTAGGCAGGGAAGAACATCACAAACATGGAAAAAGGGGTAAGGAACGTTACCCAAACGAAATCGGAAGAAAAACGACCACAATCCGATGAACCCTAGAAATTGGGGATCGCCGCTCTTTCTCAAAATTCGACTTCAAATCGCGATGAAACTTTCAATTGCCGGAGGGGAAATGAGCGCCGGGACGAGACGAAGCCGTGGGTAGGTCGGACGCGCCGATCGGCGGCGGGACGGCGGCGGCCGAAGCGCTTTTGCGCGCGGGCAGGGGCTGGCAGACGGGAAAGGGTCGCGGGAGAGGAGAGAGGAAATGAAGGGGTTGAAATGAAATTTCCTTTAAAATTTTGGGTTCAATTGGTATTTATAGCAAAAATACCCCGAAAAATTAATAGCCCCACAAATACATCATGATTCCTTAAAAATCATCTGTTTTCAAAAACTCTCTCTCTAACTCCAAAACCCCCTACCGGTGCTCACACAGCACCCGAGATTCCGAGACACATCAAAAACCCAACTCTTAGGTTTTACACCGTAATGTGAATACAATCTCAACCTCTGGATCCAACGATCCCAACTACCCAAATAAACGAGCCCAGAAGGCCCAATACCTCGATTAAACCCACATTGCCACGTAAAACCACTTTAGGGATTATTAATACTCCGGGCTTAACATCTATAATCCCTGGTCATCACAGTATATAAGATTTTTGTGATCAATAAAAATCTAAGTTCTTAGTTAAGTCCTTGTTCATTTATTTTGAACTAAAACGGCTTAATCAATCCGAACTATAACTTAACTATGTTCATTTATTTTGAACAAGAAGAAATAATCGATCCGCAAGTATACGCTTCAGAGTTCTTTAAAGATTGGATAAAAAGATTTAGAAGCTAGGTTTTGTCATCATCAAAAAGGGGGAATTTGTTAGTTCCGGATTTTAAAGATGACAAAACATATCAGACCGGATCGAGAGAAATCAGACTGACCAGATCGATCGCTCAAAACAGATCAAGCTGATATGGTATATCGCAAAACAGAACGGATCGATGGAAATCAGCCTGACCAGATCGAAGCTTCAGATCGATCTCAACTTCTATCATATTAGAGCAGTCAAGGCTGAATAAGATTGATTCTTTAGTCCGAATCATTAACGGCTATTTATTGAAGCATTTAATGTTGCAATTAATGATGAAAAAGACCAAGGACTGAAGATTACCATAAAAGGTAAGAAGACAAAGAAGAGCCTACCTGACAGTCGCCGAAAGCATGAATTAGAACGGCAAGTACCCTAAATAAGAAGACTGCAGCTTACTCAGAGTTTAAGCAGAGTCAAGAGTTGCACATTAAGGGAAATAATGTCGTTGGTACATGCAACTATAAAAGGATGCAACAGAAGAGCTCAAGAAAGAGTCTGATCAATCGAAAAACGCACAAGAAAGCAAAACAGCACAAGCTTACAAGCTCAGACATTCTCGAGCTGAAAATCTTCATAAGCACAAGTATATTGTAATATTTGATCATTTAGGATCATTGTGTGCATAGACTAAAGTCTATCTTGTGTATTCTGTATTGAAATATAGAAGTGAAAAACAATTGTAACTGTCAGACAGAGTGTGTCTGAACAGATCGAGAGACTAGGAGTTTCAGTCTGGTAGTGAGGTAAATCCAGCTGAACCGGGTTTGTACAACAGGATTGTATAAATCAAAGTCTTTTAGTGGAATCCTTCCTTAATTGGAAGAAGGGGAGACGTACAAGGATTACACCACCTTCGAACTTCCAGAAACATATTCTGTCTTTTATCATTCTGCACTCGTTCTATTATTCAAGCCATCAAGCCGTTCTTACTAATCTAAGAACAGACCGTTCCGCACTAAAATATTCAGTGGTCTGTTATGCGAAAGAGTTGATTAAGAAACAGATTTCTTTCACTAATCCGAAAGAAATCACAAGGGATTAATTTTTAATAGGAGTGTTCATTCACCCCCCTCTAAACACTCTGGACCGATCCTAACAGATACTTAAGAGCATGTGAGTATTGCGATGAGCATGATACTATGATGCTATTGTGTATTGTAGATGATTCCATCTACAAAGGTATGACACGAATTAATCGATATTGATGTTGATGCCTTGTTTTAGATGGAGTATAATCGTGACATAGGAATATTGATTTTAGGCCATTCATCATGATTTGATATTGATGATCTGTGGCTATTGGTGCGTAGAATGTGGATATATGTATGTGAGAATTACTAGTGGGTTTTCTAGTAATTACTTTGCACCAGATAATAACCAGGAGATGATATATGAGATGTTGATGCGTAAAGGCTCAAGAGTACCGCTACTTCATACGGATGGTGGTGGTGATGTTAGTATAAATTGCATACATTTGCAACAACACAGGTATGAAGTTATTTATACGATAAAGGTTGGTGTATTGTCATACATTCTTATGTACACATAATATGCATGGATTGCATGATTTAGCGATTATATGATGTGTACTATGATGAAAGTAAACTATGACGGATTAAGGTTTTGTGCAAGGAAACTGTACCGATGGAAGTACGCAGGTACTGAAGTATGACAAAGAGGCTTGATGATTAAACACTGTAAGTGTTGACTTTTACGAATTAATGGCACTTGATAATTGTTAACATGTTGATACTAATCTTCGAATGATGCTAGTGTGCTAGTAACGATAATTTATCATATCATAATGAAGAGTACATAATGGCTAAAGTACGATGATGGTGATTTTGTGACGATTTACATGAATAAGTGTATTCATATATGATAACACATTGAATTTTAATTTTGGAATATGGTAAAGTGATGTGAATTGTAGTCTTGCGATCGTTGGTGTAATGGGGCACAAGTGTGAGCCGTGATGATTCAGATGGCTGTCATCCAACAGGTGGTCAGGTCACTATCTTGAGTTGTATAACGGTACGTAAATTTTACAGTTTGCTTTTATGGTAATCATGCATTTTAATTTCGAGGTCGAAATTTTATTAGGTGGGGAGAATTGTAATATCCGGAATATTTATAAATTGTCAAATGATTTAATTATGATGTTTATATGGTGTGTCGAGATTTAATTGGATATCAGAGTTTGGACCGGAGTTGGGATAATTAATTCCGGGATTGAATTTATAATGTTAATTAAATTCAAGGAGATTCTTAAATTCTTGGAAATGTCAATTTGGTCCCGGATTTGAATATATAATTTCGGGTTGAACTTGTATCATAAATTAAATCTAAGAGGGTTTTCTTGAAATAATAAAATAATTATTGGTTTTTGGAGAGTTAAATTAAAATAATTAATTTTGGGATGAAAGATAATTGAATGGTGTATATTTAAATAAGGGTTTGGACCTAAAGCACTCATTCTCTCTATTCTCCTCCACTCCATCTCGTCTTCACTCTCTTTTCCTCTCTCTCTCGACCAAAAAAAATGCGCAGCAAGGGGGACGATTATTCCAAGGAATTTTAGAGACTTCATCAGGTTTTTGAGTGATTTTTATCTCTTTCTCGTAATGGTCCATTTCCCCTTGTATTTTTGTTTGGGTTCGACTTTTCCTCCTGTTTTTGGGGAGACATCACTGTCGATTTTATTTGTAGTTTAATGCTGGAAGTCTTCGACTCTTGTTTAATCACCTTATACCTTTATTGGGTTGTGTATTAGATGTATTATTCATTAATTAAATGGTTGTAAAAATCCCTTCATTGCAACTCGCTTCTTCCCTGTTTCTGAACGTAAAACAGGCTGCCATGTCGTGACCAAGCTGTGTGTTTGTGTTCTGTTTACTGCTTCTGTGTCGAATGTATTGGTAATGCATTTGGTTTTGTATCCTGCTACTGTGTCGATATAGTTACCGTTGCATTTTCTTCTTCCTGTTGCTGTGTCGATCGGTTTTGCTATGGAATGGGTTTCAGGCCGATATGCTCGTATTTATGATTGTGTCCAGCTGGTCAACTACTGCATTGAGATTCCAACACCGTTTTCCCTTCTTATTCTTGCTAATTTGTGTGTATTCTTGCTGCGCGGTTAAGATTGAGCTGCTAGTTTTGATTTTCTCTGTTACTCCTTGGTTCCAACTGTGTTTTCACGGCCTTGACATTTTTGAGATGCTGAATGGAGTTGCATTTTATTCTTGGCCGTGAGTTATGTTTCAATTGTTGGGTTTTCATGTGAGTTTGACCATCCGTGAGTCTTATGTGTTTATTCCATGGTGGCTGTGTCCAGTTGATACTAATGGGTTATTTGTAAGCTTCATTTCAGCAGTGGACCTTGTCTAGCGGTTCTTTGTTTTCCATTGCCTTAGTCCACCTGCCGTTCTTAAATTTTTGGCTGTGAGTTTCAGTAAATTTGGTGCAGAATCGGTGGATTGATTATTAAAATGATAGTTATATAAACTAGCTTTATGATTACACAAAGGGGTAGTATCGATTAGTTTGATTAGTGTACGGAGCTCATTTTAGTGAGTTGTTGTTCGGTAACGTTGAACTTAAGATGAGTAGTATATAAATTATATCAGGTGTGTTGTAAGCAAACTAATATTAAGTTGGTGATTTTGATATAGATACTCCATGAACTTATGGACGACGGGGGCAGCTTAATCTTGTGGGCGACTGTAAGGTATGTACGTGGTGACGTACGAGCAGGTATAATATGAATTATTTCATATTCCAGTATTCATATATTGTTGAATTGTGATGACTAAATATATGGGAACGAATATGTGAATTGAGTTTGATATATGTGGTATGGTGGACACGTAAGTGTACGTGGTCCGGATATTGACTGAATATAAGGGGACGGATATGTGAATTGAGTTTGATATATGTGGTATGGTGAACACATAAATGTACGTGGTCCGGATATGGAGTTGGGTATGGATACCTTCGGCATGACCAGTATGAGAAAGTGTTGAGTGAGATAGATTGATAGACATAACTGCATTGATATGGAATTATTTATGATTGAGCATAAATAATAGATTCTTGTTTTATTGAATTCATCGTGTGGTTGAGTATCATATTTTCAGTGACGATACTAAACTTGATGTTATGAAAGCTTGTAAGTTGAAACAGGAACATTGCGTGGAAGCTATACAGATTCAGAACTTTACAGGGAGTATATTTTATAGATTTTCAATACTCTTGAATTGTGATATTATGATCTTATCATGATCTCTATGCATTGTTATGATATGAGTAGTGTGATGTTGGTATGCTCACCCTGTGTGGGGGTTGTTTCTGTTGAAACAGGTATTACAACTATGAAGTCATTTTGGCATAGCAAGCTCGAGCTTGGTTGGGCAATATTGCTTCCTGAAGCGTAAGATTGAGTAAATGGTATACATTATTTATGCAACTAGATGAGTATTCATTATTTGTTGCTCGCATGTGAGCACTTGGAGTCGTGTATATGGACTGTATAATGGTGTTGAAGTCCACTTATTATATCTACTTAGTACTATGTTTTCCCTGGCCGGGAACTTACTTATGTTCTTTTAGTATGTTTTTCCCTGGCTGGGAGTTAGTTTTAGTGATGTGTTATATTTTCGGATAGCCCAAATTATGGGGAGACTTTGCCCAAATTTTTATAAAAGTCATGGGGATTATGTGAAGCATTAATGATTCTTTTAAAGAATGATTTTTTTTAATATCTACATACGACGTCATAGATGCACTAATGACGAGTTAAGGAGTTGGGGTCTTACAGCATGCACTTACCAATCCGAAACAAAGCATAAATCACATACCAGAAAATAGTTCCGGGTAGTGCTGCACCATATGTCGGTCTGTCTCCCACGTGGCCTCTTCGACACCCCTGCGATCCCACTGAACCCTGACCATTGGTATTCCGAAGTCTATGATCAGCTCTATCCAGAATCCTGACTGGCAGTTCCACGTAGGACACGTCAGAATCCAACTGAAACTCTGAAGGCTGCAACACATGTGATGGATTCGGCTCATACATCCGTAGCGGTAGATACATGGAACAAGTCATGAATATCAGACAATGACAGTGGCAAAGCCAAACGATAAGCCAAAGTACCAATGCGCTGCAAGATCTCAAATAATTTCCCGCGCATTACCGCACTACACTTCCGAAAGGTGAGATCTTCAAAAAGACCTTATCCCCCAACAGGAATTCCAACGGTCGTCGCCGTTTATTCGCATAGGCTGCCTGCCTATCCAGAGTTACCTTCATTTTCTGTCGGATCACCTTAACCTTCTCCTCTATCTCCCGGATCAACTCGGGTCGTCCGATCGATTTACTAGCCAAATCATCCTAGTACAATGGTGACCTACAACGTCGACCATAAAGAGCCTCGAATGGAGCCATCTGAATGCTCGCCTAATAGCTATTATTGTACGAGAACTCTACCACGGCCAATGAATCATGCCATGAAGTATCAAACTCCAATACACACGCCTGTAACATTCCTCGAGAGTCTGTATAGTACGCTCAGTCTGGCCATCCGTTTGGGGATGATACGTCGTGCTTAATCTCACATCAGTGCCCAAATCTGACTGAAGACCTCCCCAAAAGTGAGATGTAAACCGCGGATCTCGGTATGAATTTTGTGTAATCTCACTACATCCCGGACATACAACTGAGACATCCTCAAGTATGTGAATGTCATACTGTACGGAATAAAGTGAGCTACCTTCGTCAGTCTATCCACGATCACCCAAATGGCATCAAACCCTGAAGTAGTCCTAGGCAAGTGGGTCACGAAGTCCATGGATATGTGTTCTCACTTCCATTCAGGTATTTCCAAGCTCTTCAGCTCACCACCAGGCCTCTGCCTCTTTGCCTTCACCTGCTGACAGATTAAGCATCTCTTAACAAATGCTATCACATCTCGTTTCATCCGCTTCCACCAAAATTGGTCACATAAATCCTTATACATCTTCCTCCCACCTGGGTGGATACTAAGCCTGCTACTATGAGCTCGCTGTAAGATCCCTCGATGCAACTCCGGCGTACTCGGAACTACCAACGGTTACCAAGCCTCAAAGAACCGTCTTCAGCCACTCTGAACTTCGATGGTTGTCCAATAAGTACCAATGCTAACCACCTCTGTATCTCATCATCTGCCTTCTGAGCTCTACTGATATTCTCAAAAATATTCCGCTCTGCTAATAAAGTTGATACACGTACCGGTGATGTATCCACATCGAAGTCATAGCTCAGATGTGAGACCCCGTTATCACATCAAGTCACTAAGGTGCAATTTAGAGAACTAAACATTCATGTGAATATATCAGAGTAACGTATCGTGTTGATTAACCTGAGCTTTAGAGATTACAGTACCAAAATATTTCAAAAAGGAGTAACACAATTCCTACAAAGGCACTACACTATAGTCTTACTCTACCCAGTAGAAGCTATACAAAATTTCTCTAATCATGCTAATCCTGTAGCACTCCTTACAGCTCAGCAAATCAACCCCGACCCTGGTTCTCGTCAACAAAAGCACCTACAAAGACAACCCCCAACACGTGAGCATAAAACACATATTCAACATAATATGAAAGTAAGGCATAAATGCACAATCCTAAATACAAGCACTTCCTGTATTTCCTGCATTTATAACGCCCAATGGTTGTCCCTGTACCATAGTTCATAATAAAACACATTATATGAATGTATGGCTTTACAAATGAATGTCATGACATTTCCTCTTTTTCTTGAGTCAGTCATCATCAGTTATTTTAATGCTTTCTTAATCTCAAACAAGCGGTATCGCATACACGCTTCATCATACTAGCGGTATCTCTTCCTCGCTTAGTATGGTATACCTCGCCTCCATGTGCCAGCGAGCCTCCCCCCACCCGCTCCACATGCGCAGCGGTAAAGCATAAGCATTAAAACCTTAACTGTGATCGCCCTGACTCGTGGAATACACCTCTTTATACCACATCACAATATGCAACAACAATGCATAATATGCAACACAATGCATAATAACATGTATCATAATCTTAATGCATCACATTGCATTCATCATGCGTCACACAGACAAACATAAGTACATGTTACCGTTGGGATGCCCGTACGTCGCTTACGTACCTTTCCAAAATGTGGTGTGTTGCAGGGCTCTATCCCCTGCGCTGTGTAGCTACCTGTGAAGGCTCTACACCAGTGTACAACACAATATTAGATGTCTCATTACAATCCAATATCAAAACTTTAACAAAATATAACAAATTATATTTTTTTTCAACATTCTGGGTCTCTCGATCGATCGGCCCCTCTTCCCGATCGATCGAGAAGACGCCTAAAATCAGAACCAAGGTTCTGCCCCGCTCGATCGATCGAGATGAAATATCGATCGATCGAGATGCTCTGTTCGAGAAATGCCAACCCAGAATTCTCGAACACCTGAAATCACACCCTTAAATCCAACATGTAAGACATACAACATGCCCAAAACAACATGCTATTAGTTACAACACACTGCCCTGAGTGTATTCATACCAAAATTACACCCCAAACATAAGCCCATAAGCATAAACGACGACCATTTACACAAGTACTCGATCATCTTTTCGGAAACAGGGCAACACATTTTATTTCCAGATTTCCTGAGTACTTCATTTCATGCTATAATAACTATCACATATAACATAAAGCATGCTCGAACAAACATGCCAAGGGCTTTACAAAACTACCATGCATAAACTCAAATCGAAGGTTCACCACAAACCCTTCTAACATGCATGATACCACCTCCTCAAAATCACTCCCTAACCATATTTTCCCAGAAAAACAGGGCATACACCTACCCAGATTTCCGAACACCCTTCTTTACATGCTTATATCCTCAACATAAAACATGCAACATGCTCAAGGAAAAATACAGAGAGCCTCACAATAACACCATAAAAGCATTTAAATCAAAGGTTTCAAGAAACCTAATCTAACATGCCGTTATCTCGCCACCTAAAAACATGTACTCAAACAAGTTTAAAAACAAAACAGAGCATGGTTTCTCACCCTACTTTGCTCCGATTTTTGAAGGCTTTCCAGGCGATGAAAAGGGGCAAGCTCCTCAGATTATTGCTTAGCAAGTGCTGGTGAGGAATTGGGAGAGAAAGGTCGAGATTTGGGATGGCTGAGAGTGGTCAAATGATTGAGCCAAGTGGGATGGGAAGTCAGCCTGGGCACAGTGTGATTGGCATGGGTTGGGGGGGGTGGTTGGGTGTTGGGTGGTATGATGTGTTATGTTTTGGTCCCGGTATTTAGCACGATGTATAAAAATATCCTCACATGATATTTATAGTATTTTCTCAATAAAATACTTCAATTCCCGTTAACATGCTTTACCCAAAACAAACAACACACACCCCAAATAAACAAGCCACGACCCCCAAATTCTCAACATATATCACATGCGCCCTGAAATGAAACTCCCCAATAATACTAATCCAAACCCATGAATTAATACCCAAATCATCATAATTTAACTCAAATGATTAACATCACAATAATCATTTCGGGGATATCACATCAGATGACAATAGGAAGTCATCATAGCCGATAAATGCATGACGTCCTCAGCAATACACTTCACTTTCCGACTCAAGGCGTATGCTGTCAGGTTCGCCTTCCCGGGATGGTACTCTATTTCACAATCATAGTCCTTGAGTAAGTCCATCCAACTCCTCTGCCTCATATTCAGTTCCGCCTGAGTAAATAGAAACTTCAGGCTCTTGTTGTCCTTATAGATGGTAAACGACGTACCATACAAGTAGTGCCGGGCAAAAATGATAGCCGTCAACTCCAAGTCATGGAGTGGATATCTCGTCTTATGCGGCTTCAGTTGTCTTGATGCATAAGCTACACATGCTTATCCTGCATCAGCACACAACCCAAGCCCTGTAGTGAGGCATCAGTATACAGAACAAACGTCTTGTTCTCCGTAGGAATCACTAACAGGCACTGTTGTCAACCGGTGCTTCAACTCTTAGAAGCTCTGTTCACAAGCCTCAGACCAATAGAATGGTACTCCCTTTTCAGTCAACTTCATCAACGGTTTAGCAATCTTCGAGAATCCCTCGATAAAACGTGGATAATATCCGGCTAAACCAAGAAAGCTCTGAATCTCGGGTACAGAAGTAGGTGCAGACCATTCTATCACTGCCTCTACTTTCCTGGGATCCACTGATATCCCATCGCTAGGGATGACATGCCCTAGAAACACCACGCTGTCTAACCAGAATTCACACTCGCTGAGCTTAGCAAATAGCTGATTCTCTCTGAGAATTTGGAGCACTTTCCGCAAATGTCTCACGTGCTCCTCCTCACTCCGAGAATAGATAACTATGTCGCCAATGAACACAATGACGAACTGATCAAGATACGGTTGGATTACCCAATTCATCAGACTCATAAAGACAGCCGGGCGTTCGTCACTCCGAACGGCATAACCAAGAACTCGTAATGCTCATACCGAGTCTGAAATGCTGTCTTCTGAACATCCCCCTCTCTGACCCAAATCTGATGGTACCCAGACCACAAATAAATCTTGCTATAAAGTTTCGTGCCCTGCAACTGATCAAACAGATCATCAATCCGTGGAATATGTGAGACCCCGTTATCTCAATCACCAAAACTGGTGCAGTAGTCAGTCTGTGCTTTAATTCTCGGAAACTCTGCTCACAAGCCTCCGACCAACAGAATGTGACTCCCTTCTGAGTCAGCTGCGTCAATGGCTTGGTGGTAGCGCTTATCGCGTACGCCCAAATTAACCCTTCTCAAATTAATAGCAAAGTATGTAGTAGCGAGAGTAGGGATCGATCCCACAGGGAATGTAGTATTTATTTCGTGCCAATTAAAAACAGAAAGTAAAAATGGGGTTTTGGATTGGATTATTACTACTTAACAAATTCTAAGAATTAAACTAATACGCAAAATTAACTAAACGAATTAAGACTTATGAGATTAAAGCGATTCTTGGTTTTCAGGTAACCGTACTTTTGGAAAATTATCTTTTGGTCATCAAATCAAAACATTCGAATTCTTTTGAGTATCTATCGATTGGAAATTCAATTCCTACTCATCTTATTCGTAGTCAAAGAGAAAACAACATTCAATTCAACCCTTACCAAATCTCTAATCACCACTACAGCCGTTAATTAAATCAATGATAGTTTTCAAAACTAATGAGTTCGATAAATCTAATCAATGAAAACTACAGCCATTAAAATCGATTACTCAATCGTTTCTCCTAAGAATTCAATAACACCTACAGCCGGTTAATTATTAATCTTATTTGTTTCTTAACAAACTATCGATTATGCAATTGAATATTAGGTGATCAATCTAATACACAAACACAACAATCATAAAATTCGAAATCTGGAAAACACATTGAAATCGAAATCTAATTCAACAATCAAACCAAATTCTCATAAAAGATTCAAATCCAAAAGTAGGTATCCCTTCAACCAAGAATCGAAGGGTTTTAGCCTATCATATTCAAATCTAAAAACATAAAAAATTGTACCGAAAACATTGAATTAAATAAAGGAAAAGAGATTACTAAGACGAATCGCGATTCCGACTTGTCAGTTCCGGCTCCGTTCTTCTTTGTTCTTGAAGAAAACTTGAAAGAAAAATTATTCTAAAAACCTAACTTAGTCTAAACTCTCGAAATCTGTCTGATCCCTCGTGTAAAAATCGAGTTCTGAGGTTATGGAGGCTAAGATTTAGGTTACAATCTTTTAAACATGGTAAAAGACTCAATTTCCTTATTTCCGGACTCTTCGGCGATCGATCGCCTTGAATGTGGCGATCGATCGCTTCTTTATTTTTTTTCAGCAGATCGCTTGAGGCGATCGATTGCCACTTTATCGCGATCGATCGCTTGGCTCCAGTGGACTTTGGCGATCGATCGCCTGAGACTCGCGATCGATCGCTGGCTCGTGAAGTTTGTTGCAAAAGTTTCTATACATAGGCGATCGATTTCCTCTCCCAGGCGATCGATCGCCACCTCTAAAATTACATTTTTGCCCTTTTTCTTGATCAACTTTGAGTCCTTGTCATGTCCATATCTTTTCTTGGTCTTTACACATCATTTTTAGCTCGTTTTCTTCGATTGTACCTACAATTACACAAATATACGATTAGGTAGCATACGTATCAAATTATCCATCAAAACCTACCAAATCGTAGACAATTAAGCGCTAAAGATGTGTCTATTTCTAGTCACATCACTTGGCGATCTTTGAAAATCCTCGACAAAGCGTCGATAATACCCTGCCAAACCTAGAAAACTCCGAATCTCAGATACTGTAGTAGGGGCAGACCAATCCATAACTGCCTCTACCTTCCTCGGGTCTACTGAGATCCCCTCTCGAGAGATAATGTGACCCAAGAATGATACACTGCTCAGCCAAAACTCACACTTGCTGAGTTTGGTGCACAACTGGTGATCTCTGAGGATTTGAAGCACCGTCCTCAAATGATCGGCATGTTCCTCCTCACTCCTTGAGTAGACAAGGATGTCATCAATGAACACGATCACGAACTGAACGAGGTACTCTTGAAATACGCTGTTCATCAAGCTCATAAAACCTGCAGGGGCATTTGTCACACCGAAAGGCATCACCAAGAACTCGTAGTGCCCATACCGAGTTCGAAAGGCTGTCTTTTGAACATCATCAGCTCTAACCCTTATCTGGTGATAGCCTGACTTCAAGTCAATCTTTGAGTAGATCTCTGTGCCCTGTGATGTGACTAGAAATAGACACATCTATTGCGCTTAATTGTCTACGATTTGGTATATTTTGATGGATAAATTGATACATATGCTACCTAATCGTATATTTGTGTAAATGTAGGGAAATGTGAAGAAATCAAGCTAAAATGATGAAAGAAGCAATAAAGTTGAAGAAAAGAGGAAAAAAACCAGAATACAAGACACATGTTGCTTCTTTCTCCTCAAATTTCTATATGTTCGAGCCACTTTTTGGAATTGTGGTCCATAGAAAAGTTGTAGAACTTCGAGTTATCTTCGCGTGGACAGCTGACTCGTCGAATTCGGAGTTCGTATGTGAAAGTTATGGCCAAAATTCGAAACTCGCCAGAAAAATTGATGACAGGCGTAATTACGCCATTATTAGGCGTAATTACGCCAAGGCTACGGCATGTGTAGGCGTAGCTACGCCATTCTACGCGTAATTACGCCAGAAGAGTTTTGGAAAGTGTAAAAACTTGATTTCTTTCCTTCCCACATGGATTTTACCCTACTTCATCAGCCTCCATACCTCATATACACAATTTCTACCTCATATTAAGCATAATTTAATACCTTAGAATAATTTTTAGATTTGAGAATAATTTTTTCTTTCAATTTTTGTGAAGAACGCTCGAAGAACGAGGACGGAATCGACAAGACGGTTAGTAACTTTTTCTTTTCCTATTAGTTTGATGCTTTCTAGATTAATTTTGATTGTTTTTAATCTAGTTATGAGTAGCTAAATACTTTTGTGATTCTCGGTTTAGGAAAACGATACATTGGATGTTTACGATTCTTGTGAGATAAGTTTTGATTGTTGATTTTCTTTGAGTATCAATTGTTTTTCTGATTTGATTTTTCATAATTGTTATGCATGATTGTTGGATTGATCACCTAGCTATCGTTCATACAATTTAACGCTAAATTAGATATCAAATACGGAATCGTTTGATCCCTCTAATTTACGAAGCAACTAAGATTAATTAAATTCCGCTTGTGAGTTTGTTAATTCTTAGGAAAAACAATTGACTAGATTAAACATAGACGCTTGGATTATGTTGTTTAGCTTCATCGATCTCACTAGTTCATATGCTATCATCGATTTAAATCTTAATCGCTTGTATTTTGATTGATGGTTTGATAAGGGTTAAACTAGAATGCTTGGGCTACTTAACTAAACTTAAGGTGAGATAGGACTTTGATTATTGGATTAAACGTCCACGATGAATATTCATATGAGAAGTAAGATCGATGATCAAGATAGTAAACGCCAATTGTAAAGTTAACCGAAAACCGAGAATCGCTCTTTTCTCATAAGTTAACTCATCTAGTTTAATTTTGCATCATAGAAGTAGTATTATTCAATTGAGTTCAAAACCCCCTTTTTATTTTAGTTTGCATAAGTTAACACAAAGATATAACCTTCCTCGTGAGATCGATCCCTACTCACGCTACTACATTCATTACTGTTATTAACTTGAGAGGGTTAATTTGGGCGTACACGATAAACGCTACCAAATTTTGGCGCCGTTGCCGGGGAAGACAATTTTATTAATTTGTGTTAACTTTTATTGATATTCTTCTTCCCGTGCTTTTTACCTGTTTGTTCATGCACGCAGGCGATTTTTCATTTGAGGAGAACGAACATCAATACGATCCCGAGATAGAAAGGACCTTATACCACCTACGAAGAGAAAATCGAGACAAGTGAAAGAAGAAGAGGAAAGGACCATCATGGCGGAGAATCAAAGCCTACGACAGCTAGCTATTCCTACTTTGGATCAGCAACCTCTCTGCATAACCTTTCCTACACTTGCTACTAATATAAATTTTGAATTAAAATCTGGCCTAATACATCTTTTACCTTCTTTTCATGGCCTTGCAGGTGAGGATCCGCATAAGCATTTGATGGAATTCCATGTAGTGTGCACTACGATGAAGCCGACTGGAATAACCGAGGAACAAATCAAATTACGAGCTTTTCCGTTCTCTTTGAAGGACGCGGCTAAAGATTGGCTCTTCTATTTACCTTCTGGATCCATCACTACATGGAACGAGCTGAAAAGAACCTTCTTGGAGAAATACTTTCCTGCATCAAGAGCGACGAATATCCGCAAAGATATATATGGCATTCGACAACTCCAAGAGGAATCACTGCATGAATATTGGGAGCGCTTCAAGAAGCTTTGTGCAAGCTGCCCTCAACATCAGATAAGTGAACATTTACTGATTCAATATTTTTATGAGGGTCTTTTGCCAAATGACAGGAATTTGGTGGATGCTGCTAGTGGAGGAGCATTTGTAGATAAGACGCCAACGGAAGCAAGACACTTGATTGCGAACATGGCAGCCAACTCTCAACAGTTTGGAACTGCTCGATCGGACCATAAACTTAGGAAGCAAGGCGAGGTAAATGTTTCTAGCCTCGAACAACAATTGATTGATTTAACAGGTATTGTGAAACAACTTGCGATCGGAATGGGACAAAGTGCTAAGGTATGTGGAATTTGTGCACTACCGAGTCATCCAACTGACGCTTGCCCCACACTTCAAGAACCTTCAATTGAGGAAGCAAATGCGGCAGGCGGATTTCCAGGACAACCACAACGGAAGTATGATCCCTATTCTAACACTTACAACCCGGGGTGGCGAGATCATCCAAATTTGAGATATGGGAATCAAAATGAGACACAGATGCAACAACATCCACCACCATATAGGCCACCACTCCAAAGGCCACAACAAGCCATTCCAACCCCAACACCTGGTGAGTATTTAGAAAATATTGTTAAGGAACTTGCTACTGAATCTCTAAAATTTCAACAGGAGACAAGAGCAAGCATCCAAAGCTTGACTACTCAAATGGGTCAGATGGCAACAACAATAAATCGCATCGATTCTCAAAGATCAAACACTCTCCCGTCACAACCAGTAGTGAACCCAAGGGAGAATGTGAGTGCCATCACTTTGAAGATGAGCGAAGATGAAGATGATGAGAAAGTGGTACTGACACCACCCGGAAGAGAAGATGCGAAAGAGATGAAGGAGATGGAGAAGGATGTTGAAGAGCCCATACAAGAGGAGGAACCACGGGGTAAGTTCCCTAAATTTTCTGAATATAAAATTGAACCCCCATTCCCCCTTGCTTTTAAGGAAAATAGGAAAGATGAGGATATCAAGGAACTCTATGAGACTTTCCGACGATGTGATGCAAACGCTCCACTACATGAAGCCATGATGAAGATACCTCGATGTGCGAGATTTTTGAAGGAGGTATGGAAAGTGGGTAAGAACAAGGAAGGCAAAGGGTACCCCAAGATTGAGTTAGGTGAGAATGTTTCCGCGGACATCCAAAGAAGCATTCGCACAAAGTGTAAGGACCCTGGTATGTTTTATATCCCTTGTGTGATTGGAACCACTAGAATTGATAAGGCATTGCTAGATTTAGGATCGTCCATTAATGTCATGCCTTACTCAATCTACACTCAACTGAAACCCGGCCCTTTGAAACAAGACCATACTGTGATTCAATTAGCTGATAGGTCCACGGTTATTCCTAGGGGGGTAGTAGAAGATGTACTTATGCATGTAGAGAACTTGGTCTTCCCCGCCGATTTCTATGTCTTAGACATGGAAAATGGTGATCCATCCAGCCCCATCCTTTTAGGGAGACCATTCTTGAAAACATCAAAATCTGTGATCGACGTGAATAGCGGCCTGTTTACAATAGAGTCTAATGGTGAAATTGCAAAATTTAATATCTATGAACCCATTAAAACTCACAAGCATTCTAGTTACGCTATTGATATAAATGATGCATATGATTCTGATTTTGATAATGATGAATTGTGGGAGATGGGAAAGGCTACTGATGGCCTTGATGACAATGGAGGTATGGATTCTCATTTTGTGCATAATGTTCATAATGTTGCCGCTTTATCTACTCATGATACTGCTGACCCTCTCTTTTCTAACTTGCAAGATCATACCATTGAAAAGAAGCACCCTCCGGATCGACCAAAGCAAGCAACAAATGCTGGAGGAGTAACAAAGACTGGGGACGACCACTCAAAGAGCAACAAGCCGAAATACAGAGGAGTGAAGAAGATATTGAGGTGGTTAAGGAAGGACAGAACGACACCGCATCACCCACCTTGATAGAGGACTGGCGTCGGGCCACCGACGTTAAACAGAGGCGCTGCTTGGGAGGCAACCCAAGGGGAGTTAGTTTCCTTTCTCCCTTTTATTTATTTATTTATTTTGCTTTAGTAGTTAGATTCTCTTTTCTTGTATTTTTGTCTTACATTGGGGACAATGTACGATTTAAGTATGGGGGAGGGATTAGTAGTGTGTTATTGTTTTTCTATTACAAAAATACAAAAAAATCAAAAATTTTGAAAATTTTGAGCTCATAGTTAGTAATGAACACATGCTTAGAGTCACTAGCCCATGATGAAACCTAATTGATATCATGCATGCTTTTGAATATAGGTGAATTGTTAACCTTGGAACACTTTGAACTCTAATGCAAAGTGTACTTTAACATAGTAGTTGAATATTTTGAGCACGATTTTGTCATGACTTGTGAAGTGTGCATAACTTAGTGAAGATTGTGTGAAGTTTGTGATAGTCTTAAGAAGTCTCTAATACATGCTAGAACTTAACTACATGCTCTTTGAGGCGTATGTCTAGACTACTTGCAAACATGAAAGTGATATAGGCAATCTTTGATGCGTTTGAGCCTTTCAAGCCTACCATGTAAACAAAATCATTCTCTAGTACCTATTTTGAGCCTTAAATGTAAAAGAATGGTAGTATGCTAAGCATACTAAAGACCACCATTCGACATTTCTTGACTAGCTTATCATCCTACCCTTTAAGCCTAAATGTGATTTTAATCCATACCTTTTAAGGGAGTATGATGTATTTCATTCAAATGCACTAGGAAATTCATTGAATTATATTTGTGAACGTTATTGTCAAAAGAATGAAATACATGAAAGAAAAGGAATGCCTTGAGAAATTTGATAAAAATATGACTCCGAGGGGAGCCAAGGCACAAAAGATTGAAAAATTGTTGAAATAAACCTTGAAAAAAAACATGAACAAGGTTTGAAAAATTCATGCAAGAAGAGAAGTTTTAGTGTGCATATCATCATACTCTCTTACTTGATATATCTTTATCCTTTCTTTCATAAGCCAATACCTAGGCCAAGCTACAAGCTAATAAAGACCTACTTGATTTATGTTTGCAAAGTAGCTAAGATAGTGGAGAAGAGTGTGCAAGTGAGCTTATACTTGTGTTAGTGTATGACTTGAACTATTGTGGATTTACATATTTTGGAACTATAATTTGTACACAACACTTGTTTATGGCCACACACACACGTTCACTATTTTGTTGAGTATGAAATGTATAGGGATTGAACTTGTTCCACTGTTAACTTTTCACCGCCTTTCATTACTGTGCATGTTAAAATTGTTGAGGCATTAAAGTGAGGACAAGTTGCTTTGTTATGAACCTATGAGCCAAGAAAAAAATATTGTAGTTTTATCTGATTTACTCGAGGTCGAGTAAAGAGTAAGTATGGGGGTGTTTGATGTGACTAGAAATAGACACATCTATTGCGCTTAATTGTCTACGATTTGGTATATTTTGATGGATAAATTGATACATATGCTACCTAATCGTATATTTGTGTAAATGTAGGGAAATGTGAAGAAATCAAGCTAAAATGATGAAAGAAGCAAATAAAGTTGAAGAAAAGAGGAAAAAACCAGAATACAAGACACATGTTGCTTCTTTCTCCTCAAATTTCTATATGTTCGAGCCACTTTTTGGAAATGTGGTCCATAGAAAAGTTGTAGAACTTCGAGTTATCTTCGCGTGGACAGCTGACTCGTCGAATTCGGAGTTCGTATGTGAAAGTTATGGCCAAAATACGAAACTCGCCAGAAAAATTGATGACAGGCGTAATTACGCCATTATTAGGCGTAATTACGCCAAGGCTACGGCATGTGTAGGCGTAGCTACGCCATTCTACGCGTAATTACGCCAGAAGAGTTTTGGAAAGTGTAAAAACTTGATTTCTTTCCTTCCCACATGGATTTTACCCTACTTCATCAGCCTCCATACCTCATATACACAATTTCTACCTCATATTAAGCATAATTTAATACCTTAGAATAATTTTTAGATTTGAGAATAATTTTTCTTTCAATTTTTGTGAAGAACGCTCGAAGAACGAGGACGGAATCGACAAGCCGGTTAGTAACTTTTTCTTTTCCTATTAGTTTGATGCTTTCTAGATTAATTTTGATTGTTTTTAATCTAGTTATGAGTAGCTAAATACTTTTGTGATTCTCGGTTTAGGAAAACGATACATTGGATGTTTACGATTCTTGTGAGATAAGTTTTGATTGTTGATTTTCTTTGAGTATCAATTGTTTTTCTGATTTGATTTTTCATAATTGTTATGCATGATTGTTGGATTGATCACCTAGCTATCGTTCATACAATTTAACGCTAAATTAGATATCAAATACGGAATCGTTTGATCCCTCTAATTTACGAAGCAACTAAGATTAATTAAATTCCGCTTGTGAGTTTGTTAATTCTTAGGAAAAACAATTGACTAGATTAAACATAGACGCTTGGATTATGTTGTTTAGCTTCATCGATCTCACTAGTTCATATGCTATCATCGATTTAAATCTTAATCGCTTGTATTTTGATTGATTGTTTGATAAGGGTTAAACTAGAACGCTTGGGCTACTTAACTAAACTTAAGGTGAGATAGGACTTTGATTATTGGATTAAACGTCCACGATGAATATTCATATGAGAAGTAAGATCGATGATCAAGATAGTAAACGCCAATTGTAAAGTTAACCGAAAACCGAGAATCGCTCTTTTCTCATAAGTTAATTCATCTAGTTTAATTTTGCATCATAGAAGTAGTATTATTCAATTGATTTCAAAAACCCCTTTTTATTTTAGTTTGCATAAGTTAACACAAAGATATAACCTTCCTCGTGGGATCGATCCCTACTCACGCTACTACATTCATTACTGTTATTAACTTGATAGGGTTAATTTGGGCGTACACGATAAACGCTACCACCCTGAAGCTGATCAAACAGATCATCAATCCTTGGAAACGGATACTTGTTCTTTACTGTGGCCTTATTAAGTTGCCTATAGTCAATGCACAGACGCATTGAATCATCCTTCTTCTTTACGAACAAAACTGGCGCACCCCAAGGCGATACACTAGGACGAATGTATCCCTTATCGAGGAGCTCCTGTAACTGCACTTTCAGCTCTGCCGGTGCCATCCTGTATGGGGCACGAGAAATGGCTGATGTCCCCGGCAGTAGCTCTATGGCAAACTCCACATCTCTGATCGGCGGAAACCCTGGAATCTCATCCGGGAATACATCAATGAATTCCATCACGACCGGTATATCCTCGATCCTTAACTCTTCCTTTTTCTCAGAGACGTCCACGGCATAAATAATGTAGCCCGTGTGGCCGCGTTCCAATAACCGCGACATCTTAACCGCTGAGATTACTGGAATCTTTGGACGAGAGCCGTCCCCATAGAAAGTCCACTGGAACCCCTGATCCGATAGAAAACGTACTATACTCTGTCGGCAATTACCACAACTCGGTATCTGCTCAACACATCAATGCCGATAATGCAGTCAAAATCTGCCATCTCTAACTGAATCAGATCGGCCCTCAGATCATTGCCCTCAAAATAAATGAGGCAATCAGATAACAGTCGGTCTGCAGTCACATGCTTTCCCGTTGGTGTTGGGACCATGAGAGGCATGGGTAAAAGAGACGAGCACAAGCGGTGTCTTTCCACAAAAGCAGCATACACAAAAGAGTGGGAAGCACCTGTATCTATCAATAAAAATGCAGGGTACGTAAATAAATGACACGTACCAGCAATGACCTCCTCCGGGGCTGCCTCAGCCTGCTCCCGCATCAATGCATACACCTGACCCTGCTGCTGTCCCGCCGCCTGACCTCCATGCGGTCGTGGTGCAAAATGCTGCCTCTGTGGTGTTCTTCCTGCGTCAAATCTTGGCCTATTCGGCCCAGTGTCTGCCTGACCTCCCCGATTGGGGCAACCTCGAGCCAAGTGGCCCATCTTGCCACAAATATAGCAACCCTGACAGTCACGTGACAAGTGCCATCCTCCACAGTTGTTACAATCGGTTTCCTCCTATCTTACTTCCCTGGGATGGCCCTCGGTTACTTTGCTTCTGACCCTGAGATTTCTTTCCACTGAATCTAGAAGATGATGAGGCCCCACGAGGCTTAAACTGGTCCCCTCGTGGCCTCAGACTGTCACCAACAGGTCTCCGCGGTGGTGGGAAAGGGGGTACAACTTCCTTGTACACGCCCACCGCAATCTCTGCCAGCTCTGCCCTAATCAGAGCGTCATCAAATGAGATGGGGTTGTTGGAGACAACCCTATCGAATAGCTCCGGCCTCAGTCCCTTCAAGAAATGCCTCAGCTTGGCATGACTGCTCACAGCAATATGAGGGACATACCTCAACAGTGAGGAATACTGCATGGCATAATCTGAGACTGACATGCTGTCCTGCTTCAAACTGGTAAACTCATCTTCCTTTAACTGCCTGGCAGCTGCAGAAAAATAACGGTTAAGGAACCGGGTCCTGAATACAGTCCAGTCAACTGCCATACCCTGAGTTCTCAGCTCCATCACAGTGGTCTTCCACCACATAGAAGGCTTCTTTGCCATCTGAAACTCAGCCAACCTCAGCCATGCGGTACGTGCACAGGGCACAGTCACAAGTATCTGCTCTATCCGCTCCAGCCACTCTTTGGCTGCTTCACCAGACTCATTCCCCTCAAACATAGGTGGATGGAAGTTCAGAAACTGTGTCAAACTGAGCTCCCCTGGTAATAACATCTGTGCACTGGGCTCCACATCCCACAGCAGATGGCGGTAAAGGATTCAGCTGAGCAATACTATCATTCATACTGCCCATATCCCCTACCTCTTCATTGAGGTTCTCCGGGTTAATAGCCGCCATGCTGCAACACAAGAGTTAACAACAATACCAAAAGCATTTCATAATTTAAGCCGTTAGATAACAAGAGTATCATATTCAAAAGCATGTTAGTATAACACTTATACAAAAATATGCATCACACGCATAACATGCCCAACAATGAATACCTAGCCAACTTGTCTCTAAAGGCTACCCTTCACTCTTCCCTGGTTATCTGTGAGACCCCGAGATCTCAAGATACTGGTAGGTGCGATTAAGAGAACTAAAACATTCATAAGAATAAATCAGAGTAATGAGTCATGTTGATTTTCCTGAGCTTAAGGAATACAGTAGCAAAAGTTTCAAAGGGATTTCACAATATCCTACAAAAGGTGCTACATTATAGTCTTATTCTACCACAAGTAGAAGCTATATAAAATTTTCTCAAATCTTGTAGCTAATCCCGTAACTCTCCTTATAGCTCAGCTTCTCAACCCCGACCCTGGTTCTCAACATCAAAAGCACCTACAAAGACAACCCCCAACACATGAGCATATCACAATTCATATTCAACATAATATGAAAATAAGGCGTAAATGCACAATTATAAAATACAAATCACTTCCTGTATTTCCATCGCATTTACAATGCCCACTGGTTGTCCCTGTACCATGATTCATAATATAACACATTATATGAATGTATGGTTTCACAAATGAATGTCATGACATTTTCCTCTTTTTCTTGAGTCAGTCATCATCGGTTATTTTAATACTTCTCCGCTTTTATAATCTCAAAACAAGCGGTATCTCATCCTCGCTTCTTTATACTAGCGGTATCTCATCCTCGCTCAGTATAGTATATACCCGCCTCCATGTGCAAGCGAGCCTCCCCCCTCCCGCTCCACATTTTTAGCGGTAAAGCGTAAGCATTAACACCTTAACCGTGATCGCCCTGACTCGTGGAATACATCTCTTTATCCCACATCACAATATGCAACAACAATGCATAATATGCAACAACAATGCATAATAACATGTATCAACTCAATAATGCATCACATTGCATTCATCATGTGTCATGCAGACAAAACATAAATACATGTTACCGTTGGGATGCCCGTACGTCGCTTACGTACCTTTCCAAAAAGTAGTGTGTGGTGGGACTCTATCCCCTGCGTTGTGTAGCCGTCTGTGAAGGCTCTACACCAGTGTACAATACAATATTAGATGCCAATATATGATCCAAAATCAAAAATCCAACAAAAAACAATATTTCAAAATTTTGCTTCTGGCGATCGATCGCTACCCCCCTTGGCGATCGATCGCCAAACTCCACTGTCCCATGGCGATCGATCGCGCCTTTCATGGCGGTCGATCGCGTGGCTTTGATTTTGGCTACTGGACCTCGGCGATCGATCGCGCCATTTGTGGCGATCGATCGCCACCTGGTCTGTGCGCGATAATTTTTCCAGCATGTTCAACACCGATATTCACACCTTTCCTTCTAACATGTAAGACATACAACATGCCAATACCAACATGCTAGTATTTAAAACACATTACTCTGAGTGTATTTACATCAAGATTGTACCCCAACCACAAACCCACATGCATTAAAATCACCCATGAACATCAGTACTCATTCAACATTTTCTGAAAACAGGGCATTGTCTTCCTGCCCAGATTTTTTGAGTACACACTTTCAAGCAACGAAATCTACCACATAAGTCATGCAATTTGCTCGAATAAAAATGTTAAGGGTTTCATCAAACTACCATGCATATTTTCACATCGAAGGTTCATTCAAAAACCCTTCTAACATGCATATTACCACCCCTTCAATATCACTCCCAGATCACATATTTCCAGAAAAACAGGGGAAAATATCTACCCAGATTTTCGAACACCATACTTTACATGCTTAAATCTACCACATAAAACATGTAATGTGCTCAAGGAAAAATACTGGAAGCTTCATAAACACACCATAAATGAACATGAATCGAAGGTTTAACAAAACCTAACCTAACATGCCATTTTTCACACTAAACAAAGTATGAACTCAACAACAAAAACTTCAAACCCAGAAATGGTTCCTCACCCCTTTTGGCTCCGATTTTTGCAAGCTTTCCAAGCAAGAAAAATGGTGGATCTCCTCTTGTTTTCCCTTACCAGATGTTGGACGAAAAAGTTGGAGAGAATGGAGTGGTTTCAGCTATGACAAGGTGGAGTGGGAGATGAGGAAAGAGGTATGGGCAAGCTGCAGCTGGCAGCAGGGTATGGGTCAAGGGGGGGTGGTTTGTGGTGGGTTTATGTGATGTGTTATGTTTTGGTCCCGGTATTTCGCATGATGTATTAAAATATCCTCACATGATATTTTATAGTATTTTCTCATTAAAATACTTCAATTCCTATTTAAAATATACTTTACCAAAACGATTAACACACACCCCAAATTAAACATGCCACAATCCCCAAAATCCCAACATGTAACACATGCACCCTCACATGCACCTCCCAATATTATTAATTCAACACAAGAATTAATATCATAATTTTCACAACAATGATTAATGTTTAAATAACACTTAATCATTTCGGGGATATCACAATACTCCCTTACTTATAGGATTTCGCCCTCGAAATCAGCATGCACTTACCCAATGTAAATAAAACAATACATAAACGCATACCAGAAAACAGCTCTGGGTAGTGCTGCACCATGTGTCGCTCCGTCTCCCACGTGGCCTCCTCGACACCCCTACGATCCCACTGAACCTTGACCATAGGAATAACTTTGTTTCTCAGTCTGCGATCTGCCCTATCCAAAATCCTGATAGGCCGTTCCACATAGGAAACATCGGACTCAATCTGAACCTCAGAAGGCTGTAATACATGTGAAGGATCCGGCTCATACTTCCTCAGCATAGACACATGGAATACATCGTGTATACCCGACAGAGAAGGCGGTAAAGCCAAACGGTACGCCAGAGTACCCACACGCTGTAAGATCTCATACGGTCCCACGTATCTAGGAGACAACTTCCCCCGCATACCAAACCGTACCACACCCCTGAAGGGTGAAATCTTCAGAAAAACTCTGTCGCCCAACTGAAACTCCAACGGTCTCCGCCGCTGATTGGCATATGCTGCCTGTCTATCCTGAGCTGCCTTCATCTTTCGTCTGATAACCTTAACTTTCTCTTCCATTTCCTGAACCAACTCTGGTCCTCCAACCGACTTACGGTCCAAGTCATCCCAACACAAGGGTGACCTACAACGCCTACCATAGAGGGCCTCGAAAGGAGCCATCTGTATACTTGCCTGGTAGCTGTTGTTGTAAGAGAACTCTACCAAGGCTATCAAGTCCTGCCATGATATGTCGAACTCTAACACACAAGCTCTCAACATATCCTCGAGCGTCTGTATCGTACGCTCAGTCTGTCCGTCTGTCTGAGGGTGATAGGCTGTGCTCAGCCTCAACTCCGTACCTAGAGCTTTCTGCAGACCTTCCCAAAAGTGAGATGTGAATCGTGGATCTCGATCAGACACTATCGAAACAGGAATCACGTGTAGTCTCACTATATCTCTGACATATAACTGTGCCATCCTCAAGTGCGTATATGTCATACAGTAAGGAATGAAATGAGCCACTTTAGTCAATCTGTCCACGACTACCCAGATGGCATCAAAACCCGAAATAGTCCTCGGTAAGTGGGTCACGAAGTCCATCGACACGTGCTGCCACTTCCACTCGGGTATCTCCAAACTCCTTAGTTCACCTCCAGGCCTCTGCCTCTCAGCCTTCACCTGTTGACAAATCAAACAGCGCTTGACAAATGAGGTGACATCTTGTTTCATACGCCTCCACCAGAACTGGTTGCGTAGATCCTTATACATCTTCTTCCCGCCTGGGTGAACACTCATCCTACTGCAATGAGCTCGCTGTAAGATACCCTGGCGCAACTCGGGTGTATTTGGAACCACCCATCTATCGCCAAGTCTCAAAGAACCGTCCTCAGCCACTCTGAATCTCGATGGCTGATCTGAATGGACCACTGACATCCATCTCTGAATCTCTACATCGGTCCCCTGAGCCTTCCTGATGTGATCATAAATAACCGGCTCAGCTAGCAAGGTCAAAACCTGTACTGGTGAAGTAGACACATCGTAATCGAATCCCAAATGGCAGTAGGAGCCCAACATAGCTGATAGGTACATGGCATCCTCTGCTGTGCTCCTCACCTTCCGACTCAAGGCGTCGGCTGTCAAGTTTGCTTTCCCGGGATGGTATAGGATTTCACAATCATAATCCTTCAATAGATCCATCCATCTCCTCTGTCTCATGTTCAGCTCAGCCTGTGTAAACAAGAACTTCAGGCTCTTGTGATCAGTGAAGATGGTGAATGAGGTACCGTATAAGTAGTGTCGCCATATCTTCAAGGCGAAAACTATAGCTGCCAACTCCAAATCATGGATTGGATACCTCGTCTCATGAGGCTTCAACTGTCTCGAAGCATAAGCCACAACATGTCTGTCCTGCATCAGTACGCATCCTAAGCCCTGTAGCGATGCGTCGGTATAAAGAACAAATCCTTTGTTCTCCTTGGGAATCACAAGAACTGGTGCAGTAGTCAGTCTGTGTTTCAATTCCCGGAAACTCTGCTCACAAGCCTCTGACCAACAAAAAGAGACTCCCTTCTGAGTCAGCTGTGTAAGTGGTTTGGCGATCTTTGAGAAACCCTCGACGAAACGTCGATAATAGCCAGCCAACCCAAGAAAACTCCGAATCTCACTGACTGAAGTAGGGGTAGACCAATCCATAACTGCCTCTATCTTTCTCGGGTCTACTGATATCCCTTCTCGTGATATAATATGGCCCAAGAATGCAACACTGCTCAGCCAAAACTCACACTTGCTGAGTTTGGCGTACAACTGATGATCTCTGAGGATCTGGAGCACTATCCTCAGATGATTGGCATGATCCTCCTCACTCCTTGAATAGACGAGGATGTCATCAATGAATACGATCACAAACTGATCGAGGTACTCCTGAAATACTCTGTTCATCAGGCTCATAAAAACTGCAGGTGCATTTGTCACACCGAAAGGCATCACCAAGAACTCATAGTGACCATATCGAGTTCTAAAAGCCGTCTTTTGAACATCACCAGTTCTAACCCGTACCTGATGATAACCTGACCTCAAGTCTATCTTCGAGTACACCTCTGTACCCTGAAGCTGGTCGAACAGATCATCAATCCTCGGGAGTGGATATCTGTTCTTCACTGTAGCCTTGTTCAATTGCCTGTAGTCAATGCACAGACGCATTGATCCATCCTTCTTTTTCACGAACAAGACTGGTGCACCCCAAGGCGATACACTAGGACGAATGTATCCCTTGTCAAGGAGCTCCTGTAACTGTACCTTTAGTTCCCTCAGCTCTGCCGGTGCCATCCTGTATGGGGCACGAGAAATGGCTGATGTCCCCGGTAAGCAGCTCAATAGCAAACTCAACAGTCCCTGACAGGCGGAAATCCCGGAATCTCATCTGGGAACACATCAATGAACTCCGCCACAACTGGAATGTCCTCGGCTCTCACTTCCTTTTCCTCAGATACATCCACCGCATAAATGATGTAACCGGTGTGGCCGCGCTCCAATAACCGCGACATCTTAACCGCTGAGATCACTGGAATCCTTGGACGAGAGCCGTCCCCATAAAAAGTCCACTGGAACCCCTGATCAGATAGAAAACGAACAGTCCTCTGCCGACAGTCTACCACAGCTCGGTATCTGCTCAACACATCAATGCCGATAATACAGTCAAAGTCTGCCATCTCTAACTGAATCAGATCAGCCCTCAGATCATTGCCCTCAAAATAAATGAGGCAATCAGACAACAGCCGATCCGCAATCACATGCTTCCCCGTGGGTGTCGAGACCATGAGAGGCGTGGGTAACAGAGACGAGCACAAGTGGTGTCTCTCCACAAAAGGCAACAGATACAAAAGAATGAGAAGCACCTGTATCTACCAAAATAAATGCAGGGTACGTAAATAAATGACACGTACCATGCAATGACCTCCTCTGGGGCTGCCTCAGCCTGCTCCCTAGTCAGTGCGTACACCTGACCCTGCGGTGGTCCTGCCGCCTGACCTCCTTGCGGTCGAGGCGCAAACTGCTGTCTCGGTGGTGCCCTCCCAGCATCAAGTCTTGGCCTATTCGGCCCTGAGTCTGTCTGACTTGCCCGATTGGGGCAGTTCCTAGCTAAGTGGCCCACCTTGCCACAAACATAACAGCCTCGGCAGTCACGTGACAAGTGAAATCCTCCACAGCGGTCACACCTGTCCCCTCCTGCCTTACTCCCCTGTGTAGGTCCTCGATTGCTCTGTTTCTGACTCTGAGATTTCTTCCCGCTAAATCTGGAAGATGATGAGGCTCCACGAGTCTTGAACTGATCTCCTCGTGGTTTCAAACTATCAGCAACAGGCCTCTGTGATGGTACTGGAGGGGGTACAACATCCTTGTATGCTCCCACTGCAATTTCCGCTAACTCTGCCCGTGTCAGGGCGTCATCAAAAGAGCTAGGGTTGTTGGAGATAACCCGGTCAAATAGTTCTGGCCTGAGTCCTTTCATGAAATGCCTCATCTTTGCATGGCTGCTCACAGCAATATGGGGGACATACCTCAACAGTGAGGAATACTGCAAGGCAAAGTCTGAAACTGACATGTTTCCCTGCTTCAAATTAGTGAATTCGTCCTCTTTGACTTGTCTAGCAGCGGCAGAAAAATACCGGTTAAGAAACCGGGTCCTGAATACAGTCCAGTCTACTACCATGCCCTGAGCTCTCAGCTCCACCACAGTGGTCTTCCACCACATAGAAGGCTTCTTCGCCATCTGAAATTCGGCTAACCTCAGCCATGCGGTACGTGCACAGGGCGCAGTCACAAGTATCTGCTCTATCCGTTCTAGCCACTCTTCGGCCCCTTCTCCAGATTCGGTCCCCTCAAACATGGGTGGACGGAAATTCAGAAACTGTGTCAAACTGAGCTCCCCGGGTAATAACATCTGTGCACTGGGCTCTATTCCCACAGCAGGTGGCGGTAAAGGATTCACATGAGCAACACTAGCATTCATACTGCCCATATCCCCTACCTCTTCATTGAGGTTCTCCGGGTTAATAGCCGCCATGCTGTAACACAAGAGTTAACAACAATACCAAAAACAGTTCATAGTATAAGCCGTTAGATAACAAGAGTATCATATCCAAAAGCATGTTAGTATAATACTTATACAACAATATGCATCACATGCATAACATGCCCAACAATGAATACCTAGCCAACTTGTCTCTAAAGGCTACCCTTCACTCTTCCCTGGTTATCTAACCACTGCTCTGATACCACTAAATGTGAGACCCCGATATCTCAATATACTAATAGGTGCGATTAAGAGAACTAAACATTCATATGAATAAATCAGAGTAAAGAGTCATGTTGATTTTCCTGAGCTTAAGGAATACAGTAGCAAAAGTTTCAAAAGGGATTTCACAAATTCCTACAAAAGGTGCTACATTATAGTCTTATTCTACCACAAGTAGAAGCTATATAAAATTTTCTCAAATCTTGTAGCTAATCCCGTAACTCTCCTTACAGCTCAGCTTCTCAACCCCGACCCTGGTTCTCAACATCAAAAGCACCTACAAAGACAACCCCCAACACATGAGCATATCACAATTCATATTCAACATAATATGAAAATAAGGCGTAAATGCGCAATCATAAAATACAAATCACTTCCTGTATTTCCATCGCATTTACAATGCCCACTGGTTGTCCCTGTACCATGATTCATAATATAACACATTATATGAATGTATGGTTTCACAAATGAATGTCATGACATTTCCTCTTTTTCTTGAGTCAGTCATCATCGGTTATTTTAATACTTCTCCGCTTTTATAATCTCAAAACAAGCGGTATCTCATCCTCGCTTCTTTATACTAGCGGTATCTCATCCTCGCTCAGTATAGTATATACCCGCCTCCATGTGCAAGCGAGCCTCCCCCCTCCCGCTCCACATTTTTAGCGGTAAAGCGTAAGCATTAACACCTTAACCGTGATCGCCCTGACTCGTGGAATACATCTCTTTATCCCACATCACAATATGCAACAACAATGCATATTATGCAACAACAATGCATAATAACATGTATCAACTCAATAATGCATCACATTGCATTCATCATGTGTCATGCAGACAAAACATAAATACATGTTACCGTTGGGATGCCCGTACGTCGCTTACGTACCTTTCCAAAAAGTAGTGTGTGGTGGGACTCTATCCCCTGCGTTGTGTAGCCGTCTGTGAAGGCTCTACACCAGTGTACAACACAATATTAGATGCCAATATATGATCCAAAATCAAAAATCCAACAAAAAAACAATATTTCAAAATTTTGCTTCTGGCGATCGATCGCTACCCCTTGGCGATCGATCGCCAAACTCCACTGTCCCATGGCGATCGATCGCGCCTTTCATGGCGATCGATCGCGTGGCTTTGATTTTGGCTACTGGACCTCGGCGATCGATCGCGCCCTTTGTGGAGATCGATCGCCACTTGGTCTGTGCGCGATAATTTTCCAGAATGTTCAACACCGATATTCACACCTTTCATTCTAACATGTAAGACATACAACATGCCAAGACCAACATGCTAGTATTTAAAATACATTACCCTGAGTGTATTTACATCAAGATTGTACCCCAACCACAAACTCACATGCATTAAAAACACCCATGAACATCAGTACTCATCCAACATTTTCTGGAAACAGGGCATTGTCTTCCTGCCCAGATTTTTGAGTACACATTTTCAAGCAATGAAATCTACTACATAAGTCATGCAATTTGCTCGAATAAAAATGCCAAGGGTTTCACCAAACTACCATGCATATTTCCACATCGAAGGTTCATTCAAAAACCCTTCTACCATGCATAATACCACCCCTTCAATATCACTCCCAGATCACATATTTCCAGAAAACAGGGGAAAATATCTACCCAGATTTTCGAACACCATACTTTACATGCTTAAATCTACCACATAAAACATGTAATGTGCTCAAGGAAAAATACTGGAAGCTTCATAAACACACCATAAATGAACATGAATCGAAGGTTTAACGAAACCTAACCTAACATGCCATTTCTCACACTAAACAAAGTATGAACTCAACAACAAAAACTTCAAACCCAGAAATGGTTTCTCACCCCTTTTGGCTCCGATTTTTGCAAGCTTTCCAAGCAAGAAAAATGGTGGATCTCCTCTTGTTTTCCCTTACCAGATGTTGGACGAAAAAGTTGGAAAGAATGGAGTGATTTCAGTTATGACAAGGTGGAGTGAGAGGTAAGGGAAAAGGTATGGGCAAGCTGCAGCTGGCAGCAGGGTATGGGTCAAGGGGGGGTGGTTTGTGGTGGGTTTATGTGATGTGTTATGTTTTGGTCCCGGTATTTCGCACGATGTATTAAAATATCCTCACATGATATTTTATAGTATTTTCTCATTAAAATACTTCAATTCCCATTTAAAATATACTTTACCAAAACGATTAACACACACCCCAAATTAAACATGCCACAATCCCCAAAATCCCAACATGTAACACATGCACCCTCACATGCACCTCCCAATATTATTAATTCATCACAAGAATTAGTACCATAAATTTCACAACAATGATTAATGTTTAAATAACACATAATCATTTCGGGGATATCACACTTAGCAAAGTCGATCTTGGGCAGACCGGCGACTAAATCATGTTTACACAGGCTAGAAATAGTCTTAAAATTGAGATGATTCAAGCGTTTATGCCATAGCCAATGTTTATTATCATTATTCGCGATGAAGCATGTAGGATTATCAGGTTGAGCAGAATTCCAGTTAATCTTATACGTATTTCCATTTCTGATTCCTACAAGCATGTCATACCTTCTGACGATTTAACAGTGCAAGTGTGTTTGTGAAATTCTACAGCATAACCATTATCACATAGTTGACTTATACTGATCAAATTATAGCAAAGATTTTCAACTAACAGCACATCATTGATAATAATATTACCATGGACAATCTTACCCTTGCCCACGGTCTTACCCTTTGAGTTATCCCCGAATATGATCTTCGGTCCTATACATTATGTGACTTCAGACAGCAGCTCGATGTTTCCAGTCATGTGACGAGAACACCACTGTCTAAGTACCAGTCTGATACAAGATTCTTCGGTGCCTGTCATCAAACATAATTATTGTTGGTACCCAATCCTACTTGGGTCCAGAACGGAATAGCCCTTTGGGAACCCACACCTGTATCATCTTTAATGGCTTGTGTGTGTCTGATGTGCTGTGAGCTGATCTGTTTCGATGTTGTGTGTGATAATGTGTGCGATATGGAAACCTTTGATTCTTATGAGGTAGTCTATATCTTCGTTGAACTGGTTTTGAGTTGTAGTAATTGGATGGTCTTCCTTGCCTTAGATCTTGCACCTTTAGATTTGGTCTGAAGGACACAAAGCTTGCTGGTGCCTTTTCTTTGGCTTGGTTAACGTACCCAATTCCTCTTCTCAAACCTTGATTCACGAAGGAGACTCCCGTTTGAATTGTAGGTGCTTCAGTCTCATATACTGTGCTGGATTTAACAAATGCTATTGTTTGATTTTGTTCTTTACCAGCAACAGTTCAGATTCATCTTTGGTGCATTCTTTGATATCAAAGCCTATGCCGGTGCCATCACCGACATTTCTTTGTACCTCTTGCAATTCTTCCAATGATGTTCTTGATTTTGTCCATGTTTTGAAAATATGAGAAAGCTTAGCATTTTGTGTGCTAATTCTCTTGTTTTCTTCATGGAGCTGATCATAGGAGATTTTCAGCTTGTTCAGCTCGATCTGTAGATTATTGCACTCACCTTGCTCAGAGCAGCTTGGTTTGTTGTGCTCATCCGATTGATCATTGGTTTTAGCTTTATTTTTCTCAAATGATTCAGCTAGGATTCTATAATCATTAGCCATGTCTTGCAGTGCGGACATAAGCTCTTCAGGTGTAAATTCATTTGAGTCAAGATCGAATACCTCGTCTGTTTGACTCATTTCTTTGTCTGTCATTAGACATTGAATATCTTCTTTGCTTTCGCTGGAAGAATATTCGGAGCTTTCTGAATCTGAATCAGTCTGAGCACTTGATGTTTCCTTCCTCTGCTACTAGGACTTTTTGGGACTTCCCATGATGACTTTTATGATCTTTGTAGTGCTTCTTTTTCTTGTCATCATGATGCTTTTCTTTACGCTCTTCTTTCTTCGGTCTGGTGCAATCTGCAATAAAATGTCCGGTCTTACCACAATTGTAGAAGCCTGATCATTAACAACATCGTCCTTTCTTGATTTATAATGATGAGAATGTTTAAAATTCATTTTATTCTTAGACATAAATTTACCAAATTTCTTGATAAATAATGACATAGCATCATTACTTATCTGTTCGATAGATCGATCTGTTGTGGGGGCGGTCTGGTCTGGAATGGCTCCAGGGCTTTGTTTGGTTGAGAGATGAATGGCTCTGCTTCACCTCTGGTGATCAGTTCGAACTCATAAGCCTTAAGATCTGCGAATAGATCATGAAGTTCAACTTTGTTCAGATCTTTAGATTCCCTCATTGCGATGGTCTTTACATCACATTCTTTTGGCAGGGCTCTCATTACTTTCAGAGCGATCTCTCTGTTTGAGTATTCCTTGCCCTGACCATTCAGTTCATTGATGATACCAGTAACTCTTTCATCAAACTCATTTAGAGTTTCTCCAATCTTCATTTTTATGCTCTCAAATCTTTGAAGAGCAACAGTCAGCTTGTTTTCCTTGGTCTGGTCGTTCCCTTCACATAACTGTGCTATCTTCTCCCAAATTTCTTTGGCAGTAGAGCACATTTTGATTTTACTGAACATATTCTTGTCCAACGTCTTGAACAAGATGTCTTTAGCAACGTTGTCTAGATTTGCTTTCTTTCTTTCTTCATTCGTCCAGAGGGATCTGTCCTTCTCACCCATTTGGGGTTCACCACCAGTAATGGAGGCTGCTGTATTGACTTTCAGAATCTTCATTGGTCCATCAGTGATGACGAACCACATATCGTCATCATGTGCTGCCAGATGAGCTTGCATTCTGATTCTCCAATCATCATAGTCTTCTTTTGAGAACATAGGAATTTTGTTGAATGATGCCATCAGCTCAAGTGTCTTTGTGATGATTAAGATGACCTGCTCTGATACCACTTGTTAGGATCGGTCCGGAGTGTTTAGAGGGGGGGGGGTGAATGAACACTCCTATTAAAAATTAATCCCTTGTGATATCTTTCGGTTTAGTGAAGGAAATCTGTTTCTTAATCAACTCTTCTGCAGAACAGACCACTGAATATTTTAGTGCGGAACGGTCTGTTTTTAGATTAGTAAGAACGACTCGATGGCTTGAATAGTATAGCGAATGCAGAATGATAAAACACGGAATATGTTTCTGGAAGTTCGAAGGTGGTGTAATCCTTCTACGTCTCCCCTTCTTCCAATTAAGGAAGGATTCCACTAGAAGACTTTGATTTATACAATCCTGTTGTACAAACCCGATTCAGCTGGATTTACCTCACTACCAGATTGAAACTCCTCGTCTCTCAATCTGTTCAGACACACTCTGTCTGACAGTTACAATTGATTCTCACTTCTATATCTCAGTACAAAATACACAAGATAGACTAAATTAGTCTATGCACACAATGATCCTAATGTGATCAAATATTATAATATGCTTGTGCTTATGAAGATTTTCAGCTCGAAAAAGTCTGAGCTTGTAAGCTTGTGCTGTTTTGCTTTCTTTTGCGTTTTTCAATTGATCAGACTCTCTACTTGAGCTCTTCTGTTGCATCCTTATATAGTTGCATGTACCAACGACATTATTTCCCTTAATGTGCAACTCTTGACTCTGCTTAAACTCTGAGTAAGCTGCAGTCTTCTTCTTTAAGGTAGTTGCCGTTCTGGTTCATGCTTTCGGCGACTGTCAGGTAAGCTCTTCTTTGTCTTCTTACCTTTTATGGTAATCTTCAGTCTTTGGTCTTTTTCAGCATTAATTGCAACATTAAATGCTTCAATAAATAGCCGTTAATGATTCGGACTGAAGAACCAATTCTTATTCAGCCTTGACTGCTCTGATCTGATAGTAGTTGATATCGATCTGAAGCTTCGATCTGGTCAGGCTGATTTCCATCGATCCGATCTGATTTGCGATATACCATATCAGCTTGATCTGTTTTGAGCGATCGATCTGGTCAGTCTGATATCTATCGATCCGGTCTGATATTTTTGTCATCGTTAAAATCCGGAACTAACACTTCCCCAAAAATTTAGCATTATATTCAAAAAATATCTAAAATGAAGATAAACATTGACTAGGATCTACCAATGTTGCGATGCAGTGCACGTGTGGGATTTGTTCCCAATATTTTATAAATTTAGTTTCCATTGCACTAACAAACCATGCAAGTCATAATCATCTCTAAATTCTATAAACTTACCAAACATATTAAATACTAAAGGAAGAAAATAAACGGAAGTTGAATAAGTAACACCGGAGAAGCGTTCCGTCGCTTCTTTGAAAGTACCTAACAATGATACACAATTTTCAACAAATTCTCAATCCTCATTGGTCAAATAAATACTATCATCGCTATCAGTCATTTGATATGAATTATAAAATGGAGTTAAAATATCTTTGTAATGTAACATAGCATTCAACATATTGTACAACGAATTCAACCTAGTTTCTATTGGTGATGGAAAAAGAAGATGCTTTAAACCATTAGACAAACATAATTGTTTCCAATCGTGCTTTACACGGCTCGTGGGTAACCATTTAGCGCAGTATTTCATTTTGTCAATACATTCTGAGTGATTGTCCTCATAACCAACTTTAACAGCCAAATTAATCACATGACATGCACATCTAACATGAAAAAAAACACCATCAAACATTGGTTTCAGATAGGTCTTTAAATCACGCATCGCAGCATTGTTATTTGCTGCATTGTCTAATGTGATCAAAAATACCTTATCCTGAATTCCATAATGTCTACAAGTGTTGAATACATATTTAGCAATTACATAACCAGTATGTGCACAATCTAACTCATCTAAAGACAAAATCTATTTTTGCATACACCAATTATCATCAATCCAATGACAAGTGACAACAAGATATGAATCTGAATTTACATTTGTCCAAATATCGGTTGTTAAGCTGACCCTACAAGGCAAACTAGAAAGATGTTGAAACAATGTATTTCTATATTCAACAAATACGTCCATACAATTTCTTTTTAGTGTGTGCCTGTAAAAATGTTTGAACATGGGTTGTATAGACGAAGCAAATTCAATAACACCAGCATGTTCAGCTTGTATAAAAGGTAGTTCACATCTAATCACATATCTAACAAGTGACCTACAGTTAATTTCAGCAGTCAAAATAAACTTCGTGCCAGTGAGAACATTAATTTGTGCTTGTGTTGCTTCTCGACCTAATGGTTGTAATGTTGTCTCATCAAAATTATGTTTTTTTACTAAGTGTTTCTTAAATGTTCCAGTCCTCCACTGGAACCACCAACTTTATATGAATATTGCATTTTACATAATTTACATATTGCAACAGATTCATTAGTACCTTCTTTTTGAGCGAGTTCAAAGTGATCTTATATCTTACTTCTTTTGACACGAGTCGGTTGTCTACTCGCTGCTGTAGTGGCTCCGGATGACTCCACTTGTTGTCTCTCTTGGGCTTGGGCAGCAGGAGGTTCGACAGGTTGTTCGGGTTGTTGCGGTTTGACATTCATAGAGGAACCACCAACATTGAGGTCAGCAAAAATCATAGCTTTCATTTAACTCAGGTATTGGTACAAGCAAATTCATTGCCGAAGATGAACTCAGTGATAGACGACGCGGGACGAGACCCCGACTACGACCCCGGCTACGACCAGCGCCGCTGCTAGATGAAGATTATTATATATAAATTGTAGATAGCACAATTGAGAGGAAAATATGAGATTGAAGTATAGAATTGTGAGAAGAATGGATTGAGAAGAATGAATTGTGAGGAAAAGAATGAAAAAAAACTCACATATTTATAGATTTCAAAAAAAATTAAAATTAAAAAAAAAATGAACGTTGGCAACGGCTTTATAGCCGTTGCCAACGTTCATTCAGCATGGCAACGGCTTTATAGCCGTTGCCATGCTGAATAAAAAAAAATTATTTTTTTTTTTAATCTAATCGGTTCCGGTTCCGGTACCGGTTCCAAACCGGTAGCACCGGAACCGGTGGTGCTACCGATTTGGATTATAGGAACCGCCCCGAACCGGTTTGATACCGGTTCCGGGGTGGACCGAAACTGGTTAGTCCGGTTCCGGTCTCGGACCGGACTAACCGGTCCGGTTTCGGACCGGGTCCGATAAGCACCCCTACTTTCAAACTTGGATTTGGAAGCTTTTAAGGGTAATAAAGTAGTAATGATTTGAGTTTTTGATTTGTTTTGCTAAAATAATTGTTGATGATTTGTGGAAAAACTTGTGTAGAGATTGGGGGATTGATTTGTTAAATTTTGAGGGTTAGGTTGTTTTTGGTTGCATGTTGAGTAGTTTTAATGTTGGGTATTCAAGATGTGGTGGGTTTGCAGCAAATGGTATGATGGAGTGGGTGTAGTGTGTGAAAATGTCATTTTTCGCACCTACAGAGCTCGGCGATCGATCGGCGCATTTTTGCTATCGATCGGCGTGTTTTCACGATCGATCGGCGTGTTTTCACGATCGATTGCGCACTGCTAAACAAGGAAACAGATTGTTTCCGCAATCGATTGTGAGGCTCCGTGATCGATCTGCAGGGTCTTCGTGATACATCGTGGAAGGACGATTTTTGGTGCCAATTTTAGAATGCAACGCAATCGATCGCGAGTTTTGGGCGATTGATAAGTGCATTTGTACACTTATTATTTCTTTCTCTTCTGTTGGATTGATATTGGTTTTTCGATCAGAATTATGTTTTTTGTGTTGGTTTTTTGTTTTTAGGAAGTTAGGTGAAGATGAATGATAAGATGATGAAAAGCGCATAAATAACAAGAAAATAGTGGAACAAGGTCAAGGCAAGGCAAATGAATGATGAAAAGTTGGGCCAAGAAGAAGATTCGGAGTAGAGATCAATCTCTACAAAGATAGAGATCGATCTCTATACGAAAAAATGGACAGTGACCGATCCATGATAAAGAGGCGATCGATCTCTGTAGACAGTGTTTTGGGAAACAATTCATGCGATGTGGCGATTGATCTCTATGAAAGAGAACGATCGCCAAAGCAAAATTTCCGAAAAAAAAGAAGCGGCGACCGATCGCCATAAAAGGGCGATCGATCGCTGCGTAATTAAGGCCCATTTAAAATTAGTGGATCCAAAGGTTAAGAGGCGGTTAGCCTATTCTCTTTAGGGACTTTTGACACTCTTTCAAGGGAAAGACACGTTGAGTAGGCTGCTAGGATTCCAAGGGCAAGGATTTCATCACAAAACGAATGCGACTTTCATCTAGGGACGGGGAATTGCTTCGATATGGTTTTGTATTTCTTACTTTCGTTCATTTATGAATTTCTCAAACATGTCTATTTGTTTTATGAATTCTAGGATGAACAAATCCCTTCTTTCTAGGGGGAAGACATAGCTTGATTGTATATTATGTTTTGGTTTGATTGATTTACATATTAGGATTTATCACATGATTTATTTGTGTTTTCTTGCTTTGAATGCAATTTAATTGACTGGCCATTGATTTAATTGTAATATTTGTTTGTATTCTATCACTCGAGAGAGGGGATGGTGAACATGACATAGGAAAACACATCATGGATGTTTATATCGTCGACAGGCGTATAACTCCATTGAAGCCTTTGAAAGAATTATTGTGCAATCAGTATTGTTTAATATTTAATCTTAGATTGTGATCTCAAGGTTGGTATTGAATAATAATTCCAACTATCACTTGGGAAATGAAGTAGGAAACACTTAAGAATTCATGGCTAATAGACTAGATAATCTATATATTGTAATTGATAATAAGAAACATAGTTGATAATCAAGTGAAATCGGATCTCTAGAATCCTTCTCATAATTAATTCTCTTGAATTGCTGCAACTGCTAGTTAGTGAATTACGTTATTTACCCATTTTTTCTAAATATGATTAAGACCATCTAGCACAAGTATTTAATTAATACTATAGACCAATCCCCGTGGGTTCGACATCTGTATTCATATCCATATACTAAAACTTGACATCGTACGTTTGCGATACGTTAGCCGCCTCTTAACCTTTGGATCAGCTAATTTTAAATGGGCCTTAATTATGCAGCGATCGATCGCCCTTTTATGGCGATAGGTCGACACATCTACTGAAATTTAGCTTTGGCGATCAATCGTCTCTTTCTCAGGGATCGGTCACTGTCCTTTTTTTCCTACAGAGATCGATCTCTCTTTGTAGAGATTGATCTCTACTCCGAATCTTCACCTTGGCCCAACTTTTCATCATTCCTTTGCCTTGCCTTCAATTTGTTCCACCATTTCTTGTTATTTCATGCTCTTTTCATCATCTTATCATTCATCTTCACCTAACTTCCTAAAAACACAAAAACAACACAAAATACATAATTATGTCGAAAAACCAATATTAATCCAAAATAAAATGAAAGAAATGATAAGTGTAAAAACGCACTTATCAAACCCCGTAAACTTAGAATTTTGCTAGTCCCGAGCAAAATTAAGAAAAAAAGAAAAGAAACAAACATGAAAACTAAACAAATTCAAAATACTTAAGTCGTGTAACGATCAATCATGATTGGCCACAGAGATTCATGGTCTAGTAATTAACTCAATTTTCATGCCACCCTCGATCAAAGAGATTTTGGTTCACAACAACGGACTCTGGATGAACAGTTTCACCTGTGACTACCACTCGTGATGAAGCAAGAGTCTTTCACCGCCGCCATGACGCGTTTATGGACTATATGTTTCAGTACAAAACCTCACTGTTACAGCACTTTCCCAAATTTATTCCACCATAGCCACCTACTCTACCACCATACCCGCCACAGGATGACGATATGGACGACGACCCCTGACAGTCGTCGTAACAGGTATGTGTGTTGTTCTTATTTTTCACGGTTAGCACATTGAGGACAATGCACAACCTTAAGTTTAGGGGGGTTAGATGAATTGTTTACCTGGATTCTTGAGTAGTTGGTTTTGATTTTGATTTCTAGGATGTCTAGTTAGTTGTTGAGTCATAAGTTGTGTATAACTGAATTGTGAGGTCGATGATGAGAATTGCCGCTTAAATGTGAAAATTTTGAGCACTTAGTTCGCTATGTTGGTGGATCCCCCAATTGATTGTCACTTGAAGTTGAATGTGATCTAAGTGAGCGTATAAATGATATAGGCAATCTTTGTAATTGATTCGGGCTTTTATTCATTGATATATATTGTCATAGTATCCCTCTTTGAGCCTAAAAGTAAAAGGAGTGGACTCAAATGAATTGCACATCTATTGCAGAGTCTCATTCAAAAAATTTTTTGGTATTACCTTGGTTTTGAGACAATAATTGAGCACGATAGCCATATCATACACTTTGAATGTGAATTGAGAAAAGTCTAGAACTTGCTTGAATATCCTTCGAGGCGAAATACAGACGTTATATGGCTTAGGGATGATCTAGGCGATTATTGAATAGTTTTAGCCTTTTGAACCACCTAATAACATCATTTATTCCTTAGTAACCCCTTTTGAGCTTATTGAAAATCGAATGGTATGTGCAAAAGCACATAATAACCCACATTCGTCATCATTTCAAAATCCCACATCAACCATCTTGTTAATAGCTTATACACTATTTACTACCCACAAGTGAGTAAGCCCTTATTGCGCTTTAAAATTTCAGATATCTCCCATGTTTATAATTGAAAATTAGAAGGGGAGAAACAGTAAAAAAAAAGGGAATGAATGCAAAGAAAAATGTTGAAGAGGTGAAGAAAATAGTGATTGAAAGAATGAGAAAAATAATGAGGTGAATGATGAGAAGATAGATGGGAAAGAAGGGTGGATTGAAAAACAAAATGATGAATTGTTAATAGATGGAATTATGAGATGAGAGTGCGCAATAATGTTGTATTTAACTTACTCACTGGCTTTGAATATGCTATCCTTTTATTGAAGCCATTAGCCAATGCCATACATTATAAGCCACTTAAGACTCTGACGGTCACACAAACACGTCTCATTACCTTGATTGATATTGTCCATTCTTATTATAAGCCTATCATTCTATTAGACAATAAGTTTGAAACCAAATGATACCGTGAAAAGCCCTATTGATATTTGTGAACCAAAATCTCTTTGATTGAGGGTGGCATGAAAATTGAGTTAATTACTAGACCATGAATCTCTGAGGCCAATAATGATTGATCGTTACACAATTTGAGTCTTTTAAGTTTGTTTTGTTTTCATGTTTTTTTCTTTTCTTTTGTTCTTAATTTTGCTCGGGACTAGCAAAAATCTAAGTTTAGGGGGTTTGATAAGTTCGTTTTTACACTTATTATTTCTTACGTTTCTTTTGGATTGATGTTGGTTTTTCAATCAAAATTATGCATTTTGTGTTGTTTTTGTGTTTTTAGGAAGTTAGGTAAAGATGAATGATAAGATGATGAAAAGAGCATGAAATAACAAGAAAATTTCGAAACAAGGTGAAGGCAAGTCAAAGGTATGATGAAAAGGTGGGCCTGATAAGTGTGATTTTTACGCTTAATTTGATATAAGATTAGGGGCGTTTTTTTAATGATTCCTGGAAAATATTACGCGTTTTGGTATATATTTGTATTTTCAGGAATCCAGGTCCAAATGCATAAAACTGAGGAATTAAGCTTAAAATGTTGAAAAATGAACAAACCGAGCAAACACGGAAAAGAAGGGACGGAATTGCAAATTGTTGAATTTCAGTCAGGCGATCGATCGCCCGGGTGAAGAGTTTGAAAAATAAACAAAATTGAAAGTTTGGTTCCCGCACATAATCTTAGACGAGAATAAAGTGAGGGAACGTGCAGAAGAAATACATAGAGGACTTCACGCACGAGAATTTCAGAAAGACGAGAGTTTACGGGACGAACAGACGACGCGAGTCAATATCGCTAGTTATACGTATTTCTAAACTTTGTTTGTTTTTATTTAATTTGTTTATGATTTTGATGTTGAAAAACACAAGTTTGCATATGATTTTGAATATGTTTCTAGGCTAAGTTTTGTCGTCAAGACTTAGGGGATCCCATGTTTGAACCCCCACAATTTTAATTGAGTTTTGAATGATTCTTATAATTCTTTGAGTTTAATTTGTTGTGTTCATGCTTTGAATGGATTAATGTCCTTGATTGATTATTTATTGCAATTGAATTGACCATAGGAGATTGTGATACGATATAGTAAATTAAACCGTGGATTTCAGACTGATATCGATAGATGAAGTCAAATACATGTGTGATAGCTATAGATATCTAGTAATCGAAAGCTATAAGTTTTCATAAATCGACATACAATATTGAGTGTTAAATAAGTGCATGATCATTGCCTTGTTGCATCTTAGTATTAAACTTGTTATAACCGGACCAAAGTATAATAAGTGCATTAGGGAAACTCGTCACCTTAGAACGTTTGAATTTAATTCTTAACTATAGGCGAATTGTGGGGGATTACATGGGTGAACCGAAAGTCTTTATAATTGTCTCTATTGATTCTAATCTTATTCGTTCTTGTTTGTTTGGGTTAATTATCGAAAATTAGTCAAATTAGTTAATTAATTATAACCAGTTATCGTAGGCTAAATATAGTTAAACTAGTGGAGTTTGATATTTATTTCCTAGTCCTCGTGGGATCGACAATCCGTACTTTTCATATCATTATACTAAACTTGACACCGTTCAGTTGCGGTACACAATAGCTACACTGAAAAATATGTTTAAAATAATAGCGATCAAGTTTTTTGCGTCGTTGCCAGGGACTAGTTTTACTAATATCAAACGAGATTGGTTGACTGTAGTTTAGTCATTCATTTTGCTTATTTTTCGATTTTTTTCCATTCTCTCTACTCTTCTACTATTTGTGTTCTTTTTGGTTGATTGTTACATGTTGTTATCTCTCTGTGCATGCTAAGGAGTAGCAAACCTACACTTGAGCCCTTTGATCCCGAGATCGAACGCACTTGTCAAAGGAGGCTAAGGCAAGCAAGAGCACATATGGCTAATACCGAGGAGATTCCGGTACCACCAGTTGCAAGATCACTCATGGACTATGCCCACCCTGCATTCCATGGATCATTGTCGAGTATCACGAGACCAACCATACAGGCTAACAACTTCGAGATCAAGCCTACTATCATACAGATGATCCAACATTCGGTCCAGTTTGGCGGAGCAGCTACTGACGATCCAAATGCCCACATCTCCAACTTCTTGGAGATTTGTGATACATCCAAGCATAATGGCGTTACTGACGACGCCATCAGGTTACGTTTGTTTCCCTTTCTTTACGTGATAATGCTAAATCTTGGTTACAATCGTTGCCTGCAGGGTCGATTACCACGTGGGATGGGATGGCACAATTATTCTTGTCAAAGTTCTGTCCAGCATCCAAAACGGCCAAGATGCAAAATGACATCATGACTTTTGCACAATACGATCCAGAGACACTATACAAAGCTTGGGAGCGCTTCAAGGATCTACTGCGGAGATGCCCACATCATGGCCTCCCTATCTGGCTGCAGGTATAAATGTTTTATAACGGTTTATTTTCTTATAACCGTTCTATGATTGATGCAGTATTAGGAGGAACTGTGATGAGGAAGACGCCGGAGGAGGCTTATACGCTGTTGGAGGAGATGACTGCTAATAGCTGTCAATGGCGGTCTGAAAGGAACGTGCCAAAGAAGCAAGTTGGATTGCAACAAGTGAGTGAAGTCACTGCCCTAGCTGCCCAATTGGAAGCGCTTAACAAGAAGATCGATAGTTTGAGCATGCATGCAATGCAAGTTCAAACTATTACATGCAAGCTTTGCCAGGAGGACATCCGAGCACTGAATGCCAGTTAGGTAACTCTTTCGTTACAACTAATGAAGCTGTTAATTTGTAGGGAACCGACCAGCACAGACCTACCCCTACCCAAATACATACAATATTTGGCCGAGAAACTATACCCAACCACCACCAGGGTATGCACCAAAGCCAAGCATGGAGGAGATCTTAACCAAGTTCATATCGTCAGCTGAAACAAGGATGAACAATCATGAGGTGTCGATAAAGAACTTGGAAGTCCAAGTGGGATAGCTAGCAAAGATCGTAGCTGGACGAGCACAAGGAGCACTTCCTAGTGACGCCGAGACAAATCCTAGGGAGCAAGTCCATGCTATCATGTTGAGGAGTGGAAAGGAGGTCGCTGAGAAGAAGGATGTGCAAGTTGAAAAAGGCGAGGCGGACATCAAGCAAGAAGAGGGACAAACACGCGACAAAGGTAAGTCTACTAAGACCCCTACACCCATCACACCTGTTAAGGTAGATATCCCACCCCCATTCCCCGCTGCATATAAGAGAGCAAAAATAGATGCTAAGTGTGCTAAGTTTTTAGAATTGATTAAGAATCTCCATATTGAGATGCCTTTCATTGATACTATTCGGCACATGCCGAATTATGCTAAGTTTTTAAAGGAGATTCTGTCAAAAAAGCGGAAACTGTGAGAGCATGAGATGATAAACTTAACTGATGAGTGTTCTGCTGTCATTCAAAACGATTCACCTCCAAAGTTAAAGGATACAGGGAGTTTCACTATACCTTGAAAAATCAATTCTAAATCTTTTAATAAATCTTTATGTGATTTGGGGTCAAGTGTCAATTAATGCCTTTGTCTATGTACAGGAAGCTGGGCTTAGGAGAACTCAAAGCATTCAATGTTTCACTGCAGATGGCGGACAAGTCCATCAAGTACCCTCATGGGATAGTGGAGGATGTACCGGTCAAGGTTGATAAATTCACCATTCCGATGGATTTATCGTGTTGGACATAACTGAAGATGCAGACATGCCTCTAATTCTAGAAAGACCGTTCCTAGCTACTCGAAGGGCATTGATTGATGTCCAAGAAGGGAAGTTGATCCTCCGAGTAGGGGGGATCAAGTTACTTTTGACATGTTCAAAGCTTTGAACAGTACACGCACTGAGAACCAATGTTTTAGTATTAATATAATTGATACACTGTCTGTTGATGCGGTGCAGGTTAAGAGCGAGAAGAAGGTGGAGGTCACATCGAAGGCCCATCAAAGAGGAGGTAAATACCATGAAGTTGACGTAGTTCAAATGAATAGGAAAAGATGCGACTCTTTCCATGGAAGTCTGACGCACCATGGGCTGGACCTTTCAAAGTTGCCGATGTTATACCATTCGATGCCTTCAAACTGAGAGATAACCAAGGGCACTATTTACTGTGAAAGAGAAGTGGTTACGACATTACCACAAAGATGACGGAAAATCATCCCCCACTGGGCCTGGTGTTATTTGAGCTTACATGGTAAAAAGTCCAGCTTGGGACTATAAATCAAGAACTTTTTGCTTTGTTTTTGCTTTGCTTTTGGGTTCGTTTTGGTTTGCTTTTGTTTTGTTTTTTATTTTTGGTGAGACTCCATGCGTGATGTGTTATGTTCCATTACTTTGCCCCATGAGCTGATGAGGAATTGGACAACAATCACTGACGGTCGTTGTCAAAGGTAAATACTTTGTCTCATTTTCCATGCCTAGTACATTAAGGACAATGCATGAATTAAGTTTGGGGGAGTGCATCTTATTTGGAAATTAATCGTTCTTGAGCACCAACAACAATTTTCTTGAAAATGAATTCAATTAGTAAGATAAGAATAAATCATAGTAATGGTCTCTATACCATGATGATATTAATCTCATTATGCATGTCAACTTGAGTTTTGATGATTGTAAGATTTGTTTGTGAATATCTTGTTTTGAGTAACATGTCTAAGATGAGGAATTTATTAAGCACATTTGAGTCATGATCTTGTGAATTGCATTTGTAGTAGTAAAAATCTTTGTGAACTTGATGAATTGTTTTGAGCATCTTAGAGTACCTTAGAACATATTTGATGATGACACTTTGATGCGTAATTTTATAGTCATGAACTTGATTAGGAGATGGTCTAGGCGATCTTGGACCTTTTGAGCCTTTCAAGCTTACCATGTTTACATTAATCCCTAGTATCCAATTTTGAGCTTTATTGAAAAAGAATAGAGTATGTTGAACATACTATTAGCCCACATTCAACAAATCTCGTTGGCAACTCATTATACCTAACTATTTGAGCTTAAACTGAAAAATTTTATCATTACCTAAAGGGAGTATAATGAATCTCATTAGATGCACTTGAATTGCTATATTTGGATGAGCTTATTGTAAAAAGATGATGAATGAGAAAATAAAAGAATAGAAAAAGCCTTGAGAATAAAATATACAACTAAGACCCAAAGCGGCCAAGACTAAAAGAAAAAGAAGAAGAAGCTCAATTTTGTGCCAAAAATATGATCATTACATGCTTATACTCTCTTCTTTGTGCTATCCTATCTTTTCTTTGAAGACACCACCTAGGCCTAACATTACAAGCTTAAAAAGACCTATTGATTCAAGTCTAGGGAGTAACTACATTAGTGGAGAAGTTGTTTGAAAATAGGTCTATGGAATGCTCAACGATAATCTTACTTTTCATTGACTAGCATGATTTGATCTATGAAAAATGTATGGAACTTGAAAGTGACAATAGCACACACGCACGTTCTGATTGGAGACATATTGCTTGGTCTAAGAGAAAATACGACATGTTAAACATTTTTGATTGACTTTTATTTGTCTGCAAGCGAGATATCTGAGCTACATAATTGACTGTGAATTGGTTTATTTGAATCTTCAATGTTGAACTCGACTTTTTGAATTTATTTCTTGCTCGAGACGATCAAGTTTAAGTTTGGGGGAGTTGATAAGTGTGATTTTTACGCTTAATTTAATATAAGATTAGGGGCGTTTTTGTAGTGATTCATGGAAAATATTACGCGTTTTGGTATATATTTGTATATTTCAGGAATCCAGGTCCAAATGCATAAAAGATGAGGAATTAAGCTTAAAATGATGAAAAAATGACCAAACCGAGCAAACACGGAAAAGAAGGATGAAATTGCAAATTGTTTGAATTTCAGGTAGGCGATTGATCGTCCGGGTGTAAAGTTTGAAAAATAAACAGAATTGAAAGTTTGGTTCCCTTCATATTTAGATGATTCAACGCAACAACCGATATTAACGTACAAGAGAAAGGAAGGAGTCGGGGGATCAGATCAGGAAATAAAAGGGTAGTTACACGTGGGGAGATAGCAAACGCACGGACGCATTAAAAGAGGAAGCTACGTACGTGAGCAGATTAGAAAAAGGATATGTGTAGATTTACGTGAAATAAACAGACGTGAGCAACAAAATAGTAAAGTGAGCAGAAGTGAGAACAGATTGCAATAGACGTAAATATAAACATTGACTAAAAGAGACGTGACAAAGATCAGACGTGAGCAACGTACGTGACTTGGACAATCAGAAAGAGAAGAGTTACGGGTGCGAGCAGATACTAAGAGGATAGACATGAGAACAGATTGAGGAGGATTGAACAGACATGAGAAAGAGGGGAGAGTCATTCAGGAAGGAGGAAGAGACGTGAGGATAATTCAAAGAGTTTACGGGAAAGATAGGAACAGAAGATAAAAGAACAAGAGTACATAACTTCGAAGATATCATTCACGTATGATAACAATGAGAGAGAAAGGGACTTCAGACGAAAAAATATGGGAGACAAAGATTCATGCAATAGAGATTGAAGAGAGTTACGGGAGCAAGAACAGATTGAAGGAGGAGAGTCTACGGGAATTCACATAATCTGAGACGAGAATAAAGTGAGGGAACGTGCAGAAGAAATACACAGAGAACTTCACGCACGAGAATTTCAGAAAGATCAGAGTTTACAGGGTGAACAGATGACGTGAGTCAACATCGCTGATTATACGTGTTTCTAAACTTTTTTTTTGTTTCTATGTAATTTCTTTATGCTTTTGAAGTTGAAAAACACAAGTTTGCATTTGATTTTGAATATATTTCTAGGCTAAGTTTTGTTGTCAAGACTTACGGGATCCCATGTTTTGAACCCACAATTTTAATTGAGTGTTGAATGATTCTTATAATTCTTTGAGTTTAATTTGTTGTGTTCATGCTTTGAATGGATTAATGTCCTTGATTGATTATTTATTGCAATTGAATTGACCATAGGAGATTGTGATACGATATAGTAAATTAAACCGTGGATTTCAGACTGATATCGATAGATGAAGTCAAATACATGTGTGATAGCTATAGATATCTAGTAATCGAAAGCTAGAAGTTTTCATAAATTGACATACAATATTGAGTGTTAAATAAGTGCATGATCATTGCCTTGTTGCATCTTAGTATTAAACTTGTTATAACCGGACCAAGGTATAATAAGTGCATTAGGGAAACTCGTCACCTTAGAACGTTTGAATTTAATTCTTAACTATAGGCGAATTGTGGGGGATTGCATGGGTGAACTGAAAGTCTTGATAATTGTCTCTATTGATTCTAATCTTATTCCTTCTTGTTTGTTTGGGTTAATTATCGAGTTAATTAGTCAAATTAGTTATTAATTATAACCAGTTATCGTAGGCTAAATATAGTAAACTAGTGGAGTTTGATATTATTTCCTAGTCCTCGTGGGATCGACAATCCGTACTTTTCATATCATTATATTAAAACTTGACACCGTACACTTGTGGTACGCAATAGCTACACTGAAAAATACTGTTTAAAATAATAGCGATCAGGGCCATGAAGAAGATTCGGAGTAGAGATCAATCTCTACAAAGACGGAGATCGATCTCTATAGGAAAAAATAGGGACAGTGACCGATCCACGAGAAAGAGGCTCGTTTTCGGGATCGATCACGCGCTGCTGAACAAGGAAACCGATTGTTTCCGCGATCGATCGTGAGACTCCGTGATGGTCCGTAGGGTCTTCGCGATACATCACGGAAGGACGATTTTTGGTGCCAATTTTAGAATACATCGCGATCGGTCGCGAGTTTTGGGCAATTGATAAGTGCGTTTTAGCACTTATTATTTCTTTCTTTTCTTTTGGATTGATATTGGTTTTTCGATCAGAATTATGCGTTTTGTGTTGTTTTTGTGTTTTTAGGAAGTAAGGTGAAGATGAATGATAAGATGATGAAAAGTGCATGAAATAACAAGAAAATGGTGGAACAAGGTCAAGGCAAGGCAAATGAATGACGAAAAGTTGGGCCAAGAAGAAGATTTTGTGTAGAGATCAATCTCTACAAAGATAGAGATCGATCTCTGTATGAAAAAAAGGGACAGCGACTGATCCCTGAGAAAGAAGTGATCGATCTCTGTAGACAGTGTTCTGGGAAACAATTCATGCGATGTGGCGGTTGATCTCTATGAAAGATGCGATCGATCGCCAAAGCAAAATTTCCGAAAAAAAGACGCGGCGATCGATCGCTGCGTAATTAATGCCCATTTAAAATTAGCGGACCCAAAGGTTAAGAGACGGTTACCCTATTTTTTGAGGGACTTTTGACACTCTTTGAAGGGAAAGACACATTGAGGAGGCTGCTAGGATTCCAAGGGCAAGGATTTCATCACAAAACGAAGGCAGCTTTCATCTAGGGACGTGGAATTGATTCCATATCGTTTTGTATCTCTTACTTTTGTTCGTTTATGAATTTCTCAAATATGTCTATGTGTTTTATGAATTCTAGGATAAACTAATTCCTTCTTTCTAGGGGGAAGACATAGCTTGATTGGATATTATGTTTTGGTTTGATTGATTTATATATTAGGATTTATCACATGGTTTATTTGTGTTTTCTTGCTTTGAATGCAATTTAATTGACTGACCATTGATTTAATTGTAATATTTTTTTTGTGATCTATCACTCGGGAGAGAGGATTGTGAACAAGATATATGAAAACACATCGTGGATGTTTATATCATCGACAAGCGTATAACTCCATTGAAGCCTTTGAAAGAATTATTGTGCAATCAATATTGTTTAATATTTAATCTTAGATATGGATATCAATGTTGGTATTGAATGATAATTTCTACTATCACTTGGGAAAGGGTGTAGGAAACACTTAAGAATTCTTGGCTAATAAACTAGATAAATCTATAATATTGTAATTGATCATAAGAAACATAGTTGATAATCAAGTGAAATCGGACATCTAGAATCCTTCTCATAATTAATTCTCATGAATTGTTGCAACTGCTAGTTAGTGAATTACGTTGTTTGACAACCAACAACACTACTCGTTTTTCTAAATAGGATTAAGACCATCTAGCACAAGTATTTAATTAATAATATAGACCAATTCCCGTGGGTTCGACATCCGTATTCATATCTATATACTAAAACTTGACTTGTACGCTTGCGATACGTTTTGTACGCAACATCGATCGATCGCGGGGCATGAAATTTTGTTATTTTGTTATTTTCTTGGAAATTTTATGGTATGATCGTTATACCTATTAACATTGGATTGTTGGAATTGTGTAGAGCCTTCCCAACCGGCAGGACAACGAAGAGGATAATTTCTGACATATCCTTACTTTTGACGAACAAGGTATGTAGAGACGTATGGATATCTCAAATAGTATGATGTTTATACGAATGCATTGTTGTGGAAACTATACGTGTTTGAATTGGTGTCTTGTCGCTTTCTTACCGTAGTGATGAAATTATAATATATGCCATCATGTTGAAGCGATGATAATGCCGATGTCGTGTCGAAGCGATGTTACATGCCATTGTCACATCGAAGCGATGACAATGCCGTTGTCATGTCGAAGCAATGAGTATTATACATGTCGTTGATAATTTGAAGCGGTGTGTGCCATAAATGTTGAATTAATTATATACGTATGAATAAATGTCATGACATTCAAGATGGATTTTAGATTGTGATAGTTATGTAGCTTTCTAACAATATGGGAATGAACTACATGAACATGAACATGAACTATCGACTAGAATATTCCCAACCATTGAATACATGAAGCATCTTTGCATTTTAGATCATGTTTAATGATTGATATCATTTAATTGTCACTTGAGAATAATGTGTATATACTCATGTTTTGGGAGTTGTTCCTGTAGGAGCTTTTGGCAAGGGGAGCTAAGGCAAGGGTTGACATTGTGAGCTGTGTGAGGAATAGAGCTATCAACCTAGAAGTACAAGATGTATTTTGTGTAGCCTCTATGAATGAGTAGTGTTAATCTATTAGTGATTACATTCACTTTACTTGGGATGTAATTATTTTGTATATGGAACATGTGATAGCCCTCAGTGCTCATTACCTCAACATAAACTTTCTTACTCTGATAAATAAATAGCCTTTTTGCTCTTAGTCATAATTAAGGTAGCGAGGCCTTACAAATATACTTTCAAAGCGAAGCTAACTTAACATACTACAACTTTTAGTTAGACACTAACATCGAATTCGAAGCACATTATTCCCAGAAATTCAAAGAACATATTGCATGCGCACTTGCATGTATCAAATTGCACACACTTTGTTTAAAATCATCATAACCTTTTCATCTAAACTTCAAATGATGTAAATCTTGTGCCATATCAAAGCTAACCCATAGATTTACAACTTTCATTTTGGCATCAACTATGCTAGATATTCGTAATAAAAGACTACATATGTACTGAAATCTGCATAACATTTTTTACAGCAACTATTTCACTACAACTCTCATGGATTTGCACCATAATTCGACCCTTAAACACAAATCCAAGATGCTAAAACTCAAGAATCATGTTATACCTTCTTGTAGCTTGAAGAATTGAGCACAATCAATAAGATAAACTCAACACAAGCTTGAACTCCTCTACCAGCAGCTGTTTAAAAAATGTTGCTTCCAACTCCCACCACTTCGATTTCTATGCTTGTTCTCCCCAATTCCCTTATTGCATGTTTGTTTTGATCACTTTGAAAGGATGAATTTGCAACAAGAAGCAAGAAAAAATCTTCGAACATGAATGGAGGAGAAGGAAGAAATGGGGGAAATGAGAAGGATTCGATGTCTATATTTTAGTTATCATGGTTTTGAGTAATTTCCAGGTTATTATATTATTGACTTATAACAGAATAGTATGTATGGCATCATCGATGAAAGACTATGGACGACAAGGAGACCCAGTATGGTTAAGCTGAGTAGATGCTGGTTGTAACATAGACACAACCCCAAATCTGTCCTTCACTCACATTCTCCCCTGAAGGAGAGTCGTGGGAAAAAGCCCGAGCCTCAAACAACGCGATATCGAAAGAGACAAATATTTTCTTTAAAGAAGAAGAATAACACTTATAGCCTCGTTAACTCGGTGAGTAACCAATGAATGCACATTTAATGCCATGAAAATCAAGCTTGTACTTTGATGGATTGTGATTATGACGAAAACATGCATCCAAAAGTTTTAGCAGGAAATGAATAGATGGTTCGGAAATGAGGGAATGTTTTTAGGATAACTGATAAAGGAGTGTGGAGGTCAAGGGTGCGATTGGGCATACGATTGGTCAAATATGTCATTGTAAGTAAGGCCTCCCCATAAAGATACTAAGGAACATGCATAATAAACATTAAGGCTCTTGTTACTTCCAAGAGATGATGATTTTTTCTTTCGGAAACACCGTGTTGCTGATGAGTGTATGGGGAGGAGTAATGAAATGAGACGTGTCATTTGTGGAAAGAAAGTATTTCAGTGAAATTATTCCCCGCAGTTTCAGTGTAAATGGTAAGAATGGATTTTTCAAAGAATTTTTCCACAATTGATTTAACACGCAAAAACATCACGCACATCTGACTTTCTTTTGAGATGATATAACCAACTATAACATATAAAATGATCGACAAATATGACATGATATTTATAATTGTCATAAGAGCAAATAAGCAAGGTCCAAACAACTGAGAAATTTAGTTTCAAATGATTGGTGCTAGTAAGAGAAGATTCATAAAATGACAGTTTGTGTGCCTTACTACATTGACAAGATTTACAAGAAAAAGAAGATAGAGGGGACACTTATGGATCTAGAGTTTTGGATGAAATTAAATGACACAATACTTGAGAGGATGGATGACCTAAGCAAGCATGCCACTTGGAGGTTGGAGCTTTGACAGTGGAGAGTGCAAACAATGGTGGTTGATTAGATATTAGCTTCGGCCACTCGTAAACGCCATCTTTAGTCTTTCCTTGCAAAAGTATGCCCTGGTATGACGATCCTTCACAGAAAAAGAACTGGATGAGAATTCAATTGAGACATTATCTGTCTGATTGAATTTAGAGACAGAGGTAAAGTTTTTTTTTTGCATAGTTGGTACACAATACACATCAGACAAAGTAAATATTTTAGAGTATTAAGAAAGTATAGCAGAACCAATATACGTGATAGGAAGACCAGTGACATCACCAATGAGAATGTCGTCAATGCCCTTGTAAAGATCATGAGAAGCCATATTTTGAAGATCTGCAACGACATGGTGTGAGGCGCCAGAAACAAGGAGTCAATCGGAGTTGTATTTGAAGCAATGGCAAGGTTAGCTCTGGGTTAGGGTATATTATTTGGAGGGATGTAGTTCCAAGGTATAGGGTTGAATGTTAGGCATCGATTAGTATAATGACCTTGTTCGCAACAAAGTTGGCATTTTCCAAGGTATGGACGTGGTTTGAGTTGCAGTTTGTATAGGTAGATATGGATGATGGTTGTGGTTTTTGATCAAATGGTGGGCGATTTGAGGTGGACGATATTGGTTGGCTGGATACGTAGGACTTGAGTGGCTATGTTGGTGGGAAGATCTGTGATGACGGGGTTGGTGTTGTGGTTTCGGTCGGTGATTGGGTTTGAAAGCTGGATTAGCAGTAGCAGACTAGAAGGTATGAGGGAATGAATTTGCATCTTCGATTTGATGTGTGCTTCATGGTTGAGAAGTTGTTCATGTAACTCTTCAGAGGTAACTGGAGTTTCACGAACGGTGAGTGCAGAGCAAAGATGGGTGTAATCATCATCAAGTCCTCCAAGAATTTTGAGAATAAAGTCATCATGTTCAAATGGTGAGTTATACACACGAGTTCATCGACAATGGACTTGGCTTATTGTAAACATTCTGTGATTGTTTTTGTGCCTTTATTGAGAAGGCGGAGATGCTCCTTCAATTGATTGAGACGGCCACGAGTGGGTTTAGCAGATGTATTAGCCAAGGTTGTCCATGCTTTCCGAGATGTCTTCGAAGAAGCGATGAATGGAGCAAGAATAGGACTAATGGACCCTGCTATGGCGCTTAAAATAATTTGATCTTGTTGAATTCATAAAATGTATTCTGGATTTGTAATCTCACTATCATTGGTTTTCAAGATGGACAACAAACAGGGGTGAAAGCCGTCAATAAATCAAACGAGACGGTAACTCACAAGAATGGCATGAAATTGAAAATGCCAAGAACTATAATTAATAGATGTAAGTTTTATTGTGATTTGGGTGTTTGGGTTTATGGAGATGAGATTTGAAAAGTTAGGGGAAAAATAACTCTGAACAGGATTAATGAAACTATGGTTTAACGAGAGGAGGAAAATGACACGGATGGAGATGGCGAGGGGAGAATTTGAGGTATTATCTTTTCTTTGTTAGTGGAGTAAAGGTTTGAATATTTGCTTGTAAAAGCTTAGAATGGCTCTGTGACCATTTAGAAGAAGAAGACAATAGAAAATGGGAAATAATCTTTGTTGTATTTCATTGGTAATAATCATTACAATGTATCGGTGCTATACATTTAAAAGAAGAGTAGACTACTTCTAAACAATTAACTACAATTGAAGATAGTAACAGCAAATGTTTGCCATGATTTACGTAATTGATACGAGTATGGACTTTAATCTTGGAGCAAAAAGAGTCCATAAGTTCATATAATTCTTACAAACCACTTTTTAATTTGGCTTGGTCTTAGATTCAAGTAAAAGGTGCAAATTGGTAGAAATGCAGAAAAGCACGGTTACAAAAACGATTAAAACAGTATAATTTTAAGAATCAGAGCAAAAATAAAATTTCTCAAGTACATAAAGCTTCTGCACTTGTAACTTGTTCACGCTGCAACAGTTTTTGGCTTGGCTCCGATGTTTCTCCATGAAACGTTGGGCATTATCTGTTTTGAGTCAACATGATCTTTGTATTGAATAGCAAAGTTCAGCAACGAGTCAAGAAGAGAATCCGAAAGAAGGTGAGGTTTGAGCCCCAATTCCACGAGTTTGGTGTGCTTCGCATTATAGTAATGCTCTTCAGCCTCCACTCTAGGATTAGGGACAGATATAGTTTGCACCTCAAGGCCGAGTTTCTGACCAACCCTAGTAACTAGAGCTGCAAGTTCATTAACAGAAAACTGCTCCGTGAATTGGTTAAAGACTCGAAATTCTCCTCTCTGTGCAGGATTCGTGATGGCAAGTTCAACACATTGAACTGTATCTCTGATATCCAAATATCCCCTTGTCTGTTAGTCACAAATAGAATGGATGCATCAGACTACTTACCATGAAAATCAAGTTGGGATCCTAATAAGAAGTTGTTACCTGGCCTCCTTTGCCATATACAGTAAGTGGATGACCAACTGCTGCCTGAACGCAGAACCGGTTCAGGGCAGTACCAAACACTCCATCATAATCAAGCCTGTTACAGAGTTCTTCATGCATCGCCGTTTCATCTGTTCTCACACCATAGACCACCCCTTGGTTTAGATCAGTGGCTCTGATTCCCCAAGCCTTGCAAGAAAACGCGATGTTGTGTGAATCGTGGACCTTGCTCAAGTGGTAGAAAGAGCTAGCTTGCTTCGGATATGGCAGAGTATCGGTCCTTCCATTGTGTGTAACAGTTAAATAACCCTCTTCGATATCTATGTTCGGGGTGCCGTATTCTCCCATTGTCCCGAGTTTCACAAGATGGCAATCTTCTCTGAACTCTTTTATGGCAAACAAGACGTTAAGCGTTCCTAACACATTGTTTTGTTGAGTGAATATAGCTCTTGAGCGATCGATCATGGAGTAAGGGGCAGACCTCTGTTCTCCAAAGTGGACGACAGCATCCGGCTTAAATGATGTGAAGGTCTCTGCCAAGAACTCAAAATCACATATATCACCAATGTAAAGTTGGATATCTTTACCCGTGAGAGTTTTCCAGCGTCGAATACGGTTGTGGATTGATGAAATTGGCGTGAGAGAGTCGAGACCAAGCTGGTGATCAAAAAGGCGACGGACAAGGTTGTCAACCACTGCAACTTCGTAGTTTTTGTTTGATAGATGTAGGGAAGTAGCCCAACCACAATAGCCATCCCCACCAATTACCATGACTCTTTTGCGAGTAGAAGCTTCATCAGACATATGCGGAACCCCTGTACCAGGATTGACTTTGGTTTCTTGGGCCATAGAAACAACCGTTGCAGAGATGGTATAACATTTCTGCGATCGTTTTTCTTGGAAAGCAAGCCTCTTAAAGGGGTGTGAGTTGGGAAATCGTGCAATAATGGATATGGAAGATGGAAGTTGGTCCAGTGATTTGGAGTATGATATGCTGCCGCAAGAGATATTTGGAGGACACGATAACATAAGTAGATGATGGGCCATCAGAATTTAGGAACTTAACTCAAAAACTGTATCAATACCAGGAAAAGTAACACCTATATTAGAATATTAGCATGTAAAAGAGTCCAATTGCTGTAATATTTGGACCTCAGCTTTTGCAAAACGATAGCGCTCAAAACAACCGATTATCTTATCAAGATAAAGTGCACGCAAGCAGCAAATAAAGTATATTTCTAAATAATAACTGAACATATGCAAACACCTTATTTCTACCAAAACCCCTCAAAGGCAAAACCTACGTTCCAGGACTGTAAAATCAATCAGGTTTTCTTCTCATTCTTTCGCGACTTTCATACTTTATCAGTGTGAATGCAAGAACCAGCATGGGGCAATTAAAAACGACAATGAAATTGTATATTAAAAGTTCAAGCTGTGACCCCCAAAATTCTATGATCAGCCCTCCCATTTTGCTACGTGGGTATGCCCCACTTCAATGAGGTCGGGAAGGTTTGCAAAAAAGTTCATAACATTATTTGACAGAGAAAAAGAAATGCGGCTCGAAAAAAATGTTGGGTTCTTTGAGAAAGGTACTGCTAAAAATTGAATCTTAAAACTAACAGAGCTTATACTACAATCTATCAAGATTCACAGAATCATAGGTTTTGGATAACTTTGTGCAGAAACAAGAAAACAGAAGATGAGAGAAAAGATAATTACCTTGATGTGATGTATGAAGTCCCTCAAAGTTTGGTTGTAGATAAAAAGAAAAACAACCAAGCAAAAGTAAGACTATTTTGGAGGGTTGTTATGTAGTGGGATGATTCAGTTTCTGCTGCAGCCTGAGGAGGAGGAGGAGGAGGATCCAAGGAACTTTTGGAATTGGATATTCTCCAAATTTACATTTCAACTTCCCCCACCCAAGGTTTGCTTAATTATAAATGGGGACATAAGATTATTGCAGTTAGCCCAATTATTTGTTGAACTTTGGTTGTCAAACACTTTATTAACAGAAACTTGTTCATAAAATACACCTAAAAATGTAACAAATTAACGCCTAAAATGGTGTCCAAGTCAACCCAAAATCTTGAACATTAGGCTCCTCACTCACCTCTCTAAATTTAATCTATTATTTATAAAATATTAAGGTAGAAAACAACTTTTATTAACAAAAAATAACAAGTTTTTTCAGAGTGTTGATATAAAGTGACATTTTTAATAACAAAAAAATAGTAAAAGTAATAAAATAACATAAACAACAACAACAGCAATAGTAATAGTAATAATAAAAATGAAGTAGATAATAAGAACAATAATAAATGAATATCAATATCATTAACAATAATCAGTGTTCCGAAAACGAAATTAAACATGGAGCGTGGATTAACACAAAATCAATCAAATCCATATTTGACCATATTAATCAAGTTTAATGCGCGAAGTTGCCATCATTTTAGTTTCATTATTACTATTACAAAAAAAATTATCTTTCCAATAAAATAAAATGTTTAAACTTCTAGATTATCTGAAATTCATCTCATATGCAAATCGTACTCTCATTTATTTTTCTACATAAAATTATGTATTTGATATTATATTTATACGATATTTTAACTATTAATTGACTTGAAATCATTACAGTTATTTTAAAAACTAAATATGGTTTTGATTGTTATTAAAAATAACTTTTATTTAAACTAACACTTTGAAATAAAAACTTTTCAATCTTTCAAAACCTTTGTTTTTTTATATGCCCTTTGAAAATAAAAAAATCAGGACCAATTTTCAAACTTCCTGTTTTTTGTACGCTTGACATTTGATAAAAAGCATGCTTAACTTATAAATTAATAGCTATTTTGAACGCTGTGCCTATACACATGATTTTTGTGTATAATATTTATGGTTAAATTCATTTTAAAAAAAATTAAATTTTTTTTTTCTTTTACTTATTTGAATTATAAAATAAATTTGTTTTTTCTTTATTAATTTATTTGACTTTGGTTTGTATTTCAAATTATTAAAGAAGCTTTGTTTGTATTATTAGGTTATCAAATTTTATTTTTGTGTTGTGATGGATATTTTGGAATACATATATAGATGTTTTATAATGGGAGGTTGTTTTTAGAATATCAAAAATCGGTATGACATGTAGGGGTTTGGGTAATCGTGGGGTAGAATCAGTTGTGAATGCTTGGGTTCGGAGAATTTGGTGATACACTTGGGGTTTATTAAGATAATTTTGAGAGTTCTTTGATTTTATTTTATTTTTTATTGGGGAAGAAGGGGTGGGGACATGGTTAGTAAAAACGGCAGTTCCGGAATCGAACGATAGTTGCCGCGGTAAATTCATACTAAAATGGATGTGTAACTATAACAACGATCTCACGGTCATTGCGGAGCGGAACAGAGATTTTGCGGCATGGAACGACGCTTTCGTGGCCCGGAACGTCCGTTGTGGAATGCTTTTAAATTTTTTAAAAAAATTGCAATTTTTTTATTTTTTTCATTACTATTTTCCCCAAATTATCCAGTTTTTCTAAAAAAAATTTAAAAATACTCCACCGACCATAGCTGGAGAGGTTTCGAACCAGAAACCTCCCGATTCACCGAAGCGCCACTTAAGGTAGAAGCTCTGGACTCTTTGATTCTGATCCCTCTATTATTAGTAATTTTTTCATTACATGTCCCGAAACTAATTTTTATTGTCGTGAAATTCCATTTTGGCGTGCACAAGTAATCGTTCTTCTTAATGGCTATAACATCACTGATTATTTCAATGGCTGAATCTCAGCCCTCGATGGGTTCCACTGACAATCCATCGACTGCTAATTCCCTTTGGTTTCAACAAGACCAACTCCTCCTCTCAGCAATTTTTTGTTCCTTGATTCTGGAGATATTACCCCTTGTTCATCGACATCTATGTGTGCCGAGGCTTTGCAAATGCTCACTCGACTCTTCAATAACCGGTCGCGCACAAGGGTCATGCAGCCTAAAGATGACCTCTCATGCATCACCCTCGGCTCTCAATCTGTTGGAGAATTTCTCCAGTCTATAGAGTCCAAAGCCGATGAGTTCATAAACAAACCTATTTCAGATGAAGATTTTACAAGTGCGTAGTTAATGGCCTTTGCCATCAGTACCGAGAAATCGAGGCCCCCATCCGTGCATGCGAAACCTCTCTTTTGGTTTGAAGACTCCATGACTTTCATTTTGGGTTGAGTTTGGTTGGGTTTGGAGTGGTTTGGGGATGAAGTTGTTCAGAGCACCGCGATTGATCGCAATGTGGGCAACGATCGATCGCGACGGGACGAACTGTGATACGAGATAATTCAGAACTCGCGATCGATAGCGAGCAATGTGCTGATCAATCGCGAGCGGCCAAAGCAAACCCAGGCTGAATTTTGAGCGCGCGATCGATCGGGAGCAAGTGCCGTCGATCGCGGCTGTGTATTTTTGAAAATTTTTATATTTCATAGTTCTCAACGAATTCTTTGTCCGAGGAATTAAAGTACTAGATTATCATGAATAGATGATTATATCATGATTATGAACATATTTTGAGTGGGAGGCTATGTGCACATTAATGTTGATATGGATTAATTGAAATATGTAGAGTACCCACAAGCCTAAGGACACCGAGGAAAGTAATTTAACTCTCGGATAAAAGGTACATAGTGATGGTTGATAGAATGATGATACGATATTATGGTGCATGATGAATTATTGTGATGCCGATGTTGAGCTTGCGATGGGTTATAATGCCGCCGTTGTTGAGCGTGGGATTGGTTATAGTGTTGCGCTTGTTGAGCGTGCGATGAGATATAGTGTCCCCGCTATTGAGCGAGCGATCTGATAAATCAATGTTGTGATGATTTAGTTATGATGAATACGAGTACAATAAATCATTCTTGTGATGATTTAGCTGATTTTGGAATTGATGATTATAGATATTGTGAGAACGTGAACAACTTGGGTAAGCTCATATGATTATGGTGTATTCAGTGAGTATTTTCTTAATTTGCAAAATTTAGTTATGTATATTATTATTTGTGTATTCGTTGATATTGATATTATGTTGTTGGTATGCTAACCCCGTGTGGGGCAGTTCTGTCGCAACAGGAAAAACAAGTATGACATTTGTTTTGGAAATGAGTTCGAGTAATTGAATGAGAGTGCTCATAGGAGCGAGGTACCAGTATTTGTACAAGTAGATACACATTTATTTATTCAATGCTCGTATGTGAGTATCGTGATATGTGTATATGGTTTGTATACATGTTTTGGGATTTCTCTTTTCATTTGAGCGTTGCATGCAATTTATTTGAGAGAAGAATTGCATAATGAATTGAGAACATGTGTAGTGCATTATGAAATGCATCCATATGTGAATTGCATTCGTGCCAGGAATCAAGTTTACAGGGGAATTCTGTCATTTTTTTTTATAGAAGTCATGCCATAATTACGAATCATGTAATGAGAATTCCCTAATGTTATAAATGTATACATCATTGATGAGATAAATGCACTAATGACGAGATTAGGAGTTTGGGTCTTACATCGAAGTTATCGTCTCATCGTATACCAGGACTCGACGCAGATAAAAAGTGTGAATTTTACACTTATTTTGCTATGAAATTATAGGCGTTTTCTTATAATTATTGGATGATATTATGCGCTTCTGCGTCGTTTTTGTAAATTACAAGAATCTAGGTAGAAATGCATAAAGTTGAGGAATTGAGCTAAAATGATGAAAAAGGTCCAAAACGAGCGAACATGTCGAAGGAACAAAAAAAACCACAATTTAGAAGATTTTCATCAACGAACGATCTTCATCAATGTACCGATCGATCACCGAGGAGCGTGACTTGGGCAACAAAATTTAAGAACTCGCGATCAATAGCAGGGAATGCGCCGATCGATCATCAAGGTGCGTACACTGAAAAAATAAAAGTTGGAAGATCGCGATCGATCGCGATAAGTTGGCGATCGATCGCCCGGTGTTGAATTTTGGAAAATCATTTCTGATAACCGTTCTATGCTTGATGCAACATCAAGAGGTGCAATCATGAGGAAGACACCAGAAGCAGCCTATGAATTGTTAGAAGAAATGGCTGCCAATAGCTATCATTGGCAATCTGAAATGAACGTGCCAAACAAGCAAGGTGATTCATCAAGTAGGCAACGTCACAACCTTGGCCGCTCAAATTAAGGCATTCAACAAAAGACTGGAAAGCATGAGCATGACAGTGATGCAAGCTCAAATGATTACTTGTGACTTATGTGGAGGCAATCACCCGATTGTTGAATGCCAATCAGGTAACCCATTTGTGGAAACTAATGAAGTTGTTAATTATGTAGGAAACAAGCCACCACCCAAAAATCCCTACTCCAATGCATACAATCCCGGGACGAGTAACCATCTGAACTTTCCATGGGCCAATCAACAAACTGTGATGAACCCACAACCACCGCATGGATATGCACCAAAGCCAAGCATGCAGGAGCTAATGGCCAAATTCATCACATCGATGGAAAAAAAATTCCAAAATCAAGAGGCGTCGATAAAGAATTTGGAAACACAAGTGGGGCAGCTAGCAACCACATTGGCTGGATGAGCTCAAGGAACATTGTCCAATGACACTGAGAAAAATCCAATGGAGCAAGTCCATGCCATAACACTGAGGAGTGGAAATGAGGTTGCTATGGATACTGATGGAGAGAATGATGCAAGCAAAGAGCATGAGGACGAGCTAGTTGAGAAAAAGAGGGATCATCCAAAAGATAAAACTAAGTCTCATGAGACCACTACACCAATCACGCTAAATCCCACTCTCATTTCCCGCTGCATATAAAAGAGCAAAATTAGATGCTAAATTTGCTAAATTTCTCGATTTGATTAAGAATCTCCATATTGATATGCCTTTTATTGATGTTATACGGCAAATGCCGAATTATGCTAAGTTTTTGAAGGAGATATTGTCAAATAAGCGGAAATTGGGAGAGCATGAAACAATCACCCTCATAGACTAAATTAGCCAAGAACATCGGGTTTCAGAAATCATTTAACTTTAAATCTCAACATGTACACAGTTTGGTAAAACTGACATAACTCATGAAATATAACTCCAAATTACTTGAATTTTCTATCAATTAAATATAACTCAACATACTACATCTTTCATTTAAACACCAATATAAAAAACACCAGAACATAAGAGTTCTGATTTTCAGCAGATTTCTAAATTTCATGTTCTTTCTTTCCAAAATATCTTCTACCTTCTTTAACATCTTCCGTTCATGTATAACATCAAAATCTATTTCAACATACATGTTTTCATCTAACACATGAAAACCCTATGTTACTCCTCAACCAACATCAATAAACACATTATTTAAACTTGCAAAACATAGAAAACAAGGAGTATAAACATATGTATACCTTCCTCTACAAGTTTTTGGAACAAAACTTGAGTTTCTATGAATTTATATGATATTTTTCCGCAAGGAATAGATGAAGAAACGAAAGAGTGGTATAAAATCTGATAAGTTTCCTCCACTTTTCAATAGATAATTATGAATTGTATTTCATATTGCACTTTAGACTCCAATTCTCTATCATCTTACACTTAAGTCCTCTAATTTGGTATTCATCATATGTTTAACTACATACTCGCTATAATAAAACCGACTTTTCCTCGTCATTTTATTATATTTAAATTATTATCATAATTGTAATACACTTCATGAATTAAAAGATAATCAAAACAGATATCACATTTATCAATTTCACATATTTCCTTATTAAAAATATATCTAGCATTTATTCACATAAAATGCTCACATACATGCTATGACATATATGCATGATTATGCAAATCATGTAAAAGTTTTGGTCATCACAGACAGACTCCGTGCTACAGTTACTACCTAAACTGAGCCAGCGTGTTCCCAACATCCCCACGACACCATACCATAGATATCAATAAGAGTCATACAAGTATCAAAGAATCACTACGATCAAGATGATATGTCCTGTGGTATTGATGTAACTAACTGAATCTTTGTGTGTTAACCAAATATCATATAATTTTATTTTGCATATCGATACTCAACTGGTAAATGCACTCAATGTCATCAATAATCACATATAAGTCAAGTAATGACACATAGATCATACACGTGGAACATCACCCGTCTTTGCCAGACACCGTAATAAAATGATAAGTGCCATTTTTGCACTTATATTTATATGATTTCTCGATATATTTCACTGTGCTTCTTGAACGATATTACACGTTTTGATATTAATTTGTAGAACATTCTGTTATCTTCGCGTAGACAGCTAATTCACTTAATTCAGAGATCATATGAGAAAGGTATGACCAAAATACTAACGCCCGTCAGTAGATGAATTTGTGATATCCAGAAATTATTGTGTTAATCCCGGAGTGATTATAATCCTTAATGCATTTTAATTGTGGTAATTATGAGATAATTACGGTGTTGAGACTCCCGAGGATTTTAATCCGGTATCTTGGTTGTTGGATCGAAGGATTGAGATTTTATTCTCATTAAGGTGTTAACCTTGGAATAGTGTTGGTAGTGAGATCTGGAGTCTGGGGAACTTCGGATTGAGGTTCGTGAGGTAATTGAGTGAGTGGGAGATAATTATTGAATACTCATGGTTATTAAAGAGTTTTGGTGAAAGTATTTGAAACTCGGGTTTTTGGAGCCTTGGTACTAAATATACCAAGTGGACGGTCCAACCATTCTCCACTTCACTTCCCTCCCTCTCTCTCTCTCTCTCTCTCTCCCTAACCCATTCCCTTTTCCCCTTTCTCTCTTGATGGAGAAATCGAGCAAGGCTCGACTTTGGAGCGGAATCTCGCGAAGATTTTTGGGTAATCTTCTTTCCCTCTCCGTTATCTAAGTTTTGCTAGTAGTCTTGTTGAATTGATTAAGTTTTGAGTTGGGTTTGAGATTTAGGAATTTTTGAAGAAATTGTTAAATTGATGTTTTTGGTGTTTTTATTGAGTTTAAATGGAGTATTTGAAGTGTTCGGGATGTTGGATTTGAGTATGGGTTTGAAACACCATGGAAGAAAAATATTTTAGAAAATAACAGGTCGGGATTAATCGTGGCGTTGGCGCCGATCGATCGCGACATTATACTGAAATTTGAAGACGATAAACAGTGATGGCTATCGATCGCCCGAAACTGTCTATCGATCGTGGGAGGTCTGGCAATCGATCACGAGGTATCGGCTTGCGAGAGAGTTAATCTTGGCAGTGGGTTTGCGTGATCGATCGTGGGAAGACGGCGATCGATCGCGACTCGTGGTTCCTTATTTTTTTGTTAAAATGTTGGGATTTTGGAATTGGAGCATGTTTAGTAGGTTTCCTTGTTGATGTCTACATTCCAATGAAAATATTACACTTTAAAATGAAATGACATGAGTTGAACTTTAGTAAGATGTACTACTCGATTGTAGTAATCGATAACTCAATGATCATGGAATAAAAATTGGATGCCTTGAGTAATATACATAATTCAGTAATTGTGATTAATCATCATGATATGATGAAGTATAAGAAGGTTGAGTGTGTGCTTGAGAATGTGATTGTGTGAACGTAATTGATTGTGGGTTATTAACTTTGTATAGTGAATAATCCACTGGATCACGGGGCAAAGGCAAGGATTTGCTCTTGCTATTGGATTATAAGGTACGTATGACGTACAAGCATAGTTAGATATATTATTGTCATGATTAAATGAATAATATATTATTGTTGTGATAAATGGTTTGTGTTATGAATTGTGGAGATGTCGTTGTTGAGCGAGCAATGAGTATGATGTTGTTGAGCGAGCATTGGTTATTATGCCGCATTGTTGAGTGTGTGAGAGGTTAGACTGCTGTTGAGCGAGAGATGTGATACAATGTGATGAGATTTTGGAATCGTTATTTGAGATATATTAGGTTTCTGTAATTCATCAATGTAATGATTTAGCTCTAACTGATTATGGAATTGACGGCTTGAGCATGGGTACAGTTAATCAATGTAATGATTAGCTGATTTTGGAGTTCGGTGATTTTGGTGATTGTGAGAACATGAATAGTATGAGATCCCATATGGTAATGGTAAACACATGGAGTACTTTCTGAATTAGAACTTTATATTCTGTAAATTACGAATTGTGATATTTGATGATATTGAGATTGTGATACTGGTATGCCACCCCGTGTGGGGCTATTTATGTTGAAACAGGTACAACAGATGGCTCTGGAGATGAGTTCGAGCTGTTGAATGGGAATGCTCCAAGGACAGAGATACCAGTATTGGTATGGGTAATGTGCTTATACAGTAGATACACAGTTACTTATTCAATGCTCGTATGTGGGCGATTTTGATATGTGTATATGGATTGTATAAAATTTATGAGTGCTCTCTTTTCAATTATGAGTTATATGCAGTTGTTTAAGGAAATTGCATAATGAATTGAGATTATCAAGTGAATACTTATGTTAGTTGAGTTGGGACGGGAATCAGACATTAAGAGGATTTATGTCAAAAAATTTATAGTCGTCATGACAATTGCTTGGTACATGACCGCTTTATTTTTAAACAAAAGATATTTCAAAGTGTAGTGTGAAGCGATTCTACCGCAAGTGCACGGTTGTCTAGTTTTAGTATAGTGAAAATTAAGTACGGGTTGTCGAATCCACAGGGACTAACGTATAAGTACCAAATAAGATTAATAAAATTATATTTAGCCTACGATTAACAAAGGTGATTATCTAAAGCAAACTTAAACTAAGAAATGAAACTCAAACAAGAAACAATGAATAGAATGGTTCCGGAAATGCAAAGGTAAGTTACTCGAGAAAATTACTGAGCTCGTCGTTCAATTATGTTATCTCTAATGATTCAATGGAATTCTCAAATTATCAATCAATTGATTCTAAGGGTGAATGGTTTTTGCTATTATTCAATACACTCTCTCGAGATGTAAAGAAACTAACAATAAATTAGAATAGGTCACTCTCGTGCACCTATTTACTAATTCAAAGTTGCATAAATTATCAAAACTTATAACTCTAAATCTCTCGATTCCAAGTTCTCACGTATGCGATATCATCTCTCGATCTCAATCATAACATACTTCATGAATTAAAAGAGCGTGTTACAACGTTATCTCTCGATCTCGGTTATAACTCTCAGAATCAATCAAAGTTAGCTAGGCTTTGATCTTAACAATCGATTAAATCATGAACAATAGACATCAATACACTCAAACACAATTGAATCAATATATCAAACACAATGATACTAAATCTCAATAAAATAAACTAGAATTGTTTCAAATCAAATACAAAAGAAGTTTAATCGTCTCTCGACCTCAAAAACATCAATTGAAAATTAATATGAAATAGATTAAAGTCTAGAAATATGATAAACGGCGGAATGAATCCGTGCGTAGCACCGAAATCTCTTCTCTTGCTCCTTCCTTGCACTCCGGAATGGATTGGCTTGACTTTGGCGAAGAACCGGAAGAACGGCTCTCCTTGGCGGCGGCTGGGCGGCGGCTAGGGCTCTTCTTTGGTCCAGAAAAATCGTCTGATATGCTCTCCTTTGGAATGAATCAATTCCCACTTAAAAACCCTCCAAAATCACGATAAAAAAGGAAAATAAAATCTTCAGGATTTCGCGACTCGATCGATCGAGATTTGCTACCGATCGATCGGTGCACTGTTCATGCCAGCTTTTGAAACTCACTGTCTCGCTCGATCGATCGAGATTTTCCACCGATCGATCGAGACTTTAATAAAATTTGCTCTGGAGTCACTGCCTCGCTCGATCGATCGGAAATTTGTACCGATCGATCGAGACTTGAAATTCTTTGATGCTCAACTCTCTGCCTGGCTCGATCGATCGAGAGTAAATCTCGATCGATCGAGATTTCGAAAATCTCATTTCCTCAATTTTAGTTCTTTCTCGCCTCGATTTCGCCCGTTATCTTCATATTGGCTCATTTCTTCCACTTCCGATCTATTTTCCTGAAACAAACGAATAAACACCAAAAAGCATAATATCATCCAGGAAAAAGAACGGAAAGTAGGGAGAAATTGCAGTTAAAAACACTCAAAATCTAAGCCTATCAACTCCCCCAAACTTAGACTTGATCGTCCTCGAGCAAGCAATAAGCTCAAAAAGAAAAGTTAAACTCGATACTAAGCATGAATCATCTTTACAACAGACGTAAAATCTCAGAAATCTTACTTACACATCAATAGAAGTCCTTCAACACTTAACAAGAAGCAATTTCTCCTAAGTTAAACAATACATCGCAACATCGGAATGTGCGTGTGTGCTATTGTCAAACATGAGTTACATACATATCTTTAAGATCAACATGTGCCATATCAACTCCTAGTCAAGATTACTTTGAATAACTCTACAAATTTACTATCCAGCACTTCTCCACTAATGTAATTATTCCCTAGACTTGGATCAAAAGGTCTTAAAAGCTTATAACGTTAGGCCTTTTGGTGTCGGCTCCAAAGAAAATGTAGGATGAATTCAAAGAAGAGAGTATAATAAAATCAGTTCAACTATTTTACGCTTCTCTTCACATTTTCTAGCCTTGGCCACTTTGGGTCTTATTTAAATTTTCTTTTCAAGGCTTTTTCTCTACATCTTTTCCTTTTTTCTTTGCTCATTCTTTTGTTCATTTCATTTTTTTCACAATGAACTTATCAACATATAACAATTTAATGCAATGAATGAGATTCATTATACTCCCCTAGGGGTGGGTAAAAATTTTCTTTTAGGCTCAATCCAAGGTAGGTATAATGAGGTTGTCAAGAATGTTGAATGGGGGTCTAATCATATTTCAATGCATATACCATTCTTTTTCAATAAGGCTCAAAAGGGGGACACTAAGGAATAATGTGTACCAGGTAGGCTTGAAAGGCTCAAACGGTCCAAAGATCGCCTAAATCATCTCCAAGTCTAGTTCCTAATTATAAATTTCGCCTCAAAGTGCTTTCAACTAAACTGTAGAGTTATCTAAGATACTCAAGACTCATCATAGTTAACACAAATTTTCAATTTAATCAATACATACTTCACTCAATCATGACTCAATAAGTGCTCAAATTATTCCTCAGTTTTGACATATAGTTAACAAAGGATATATACAAACAAGTTAAGCATTTCCATGACTCCTATCTAGATGAGGATTAATTTCATCATGTATTACCGTTGCAATTCCAACTCATCAATTCTCAAGAATAACTCAATCAATAAAAAAAAATTTTGTTGGTAATGCTCAAGGATGAATCAGTCTCAACATCATGCAGTCATGCTAGGAAAAGAAACAAGACAAGTAGCAGAATGTGCAAAAGCAGGATATATACAAATACTCAAAAACCCCCCCAAACTTAGCATGTGAATTGCCCTCAATGAACAAGAAAAATAAATGCAAAGGCAAAGACACATACCATGACGACGATCGTCACTGATCGTCGTCCTCATCATGCTCCGGAGGGGGGACTGGGTAGTGGTGCTCCTCGCCCTGATATGGCGGAAATGGTGGGTACTCAGAAGGTGGAGGTGCATGCGGATGATAAGGTGCAAAATGTGGCTCCGGCGGGAACTGGAAACCTGGAAAGCCCTGGGCCATGGCAATGTTCCATGCACTCTGATAGTGCATTAACTCCATCTGACGCTGAGCTACCTGCTCATGGTCCATCTGCAATGCTCTCTGCATGCTATGAATGTCCCGCTGCATGCTGTGAATGCTCTGCTGCTCCAGGCGAATATCTTGGAGATCCCTATGAAGAGAGTCCAAAGTAACACGTGTATGTTCTGCAGCATAGGATGATGCTCCAGCTTGTGTAGTGTCCGAAGGTCTTCGTCGACCCGTAGGAGGTGGTGGAGCGTCCACAATGATCGGTGTCTTCGGCGGAAGTAGCTCCTCGTCTTCCCCCCATGTCACTCCGTACCGCTGACATAAAGCAGTGATCGTGGATGGAAACTGTAGTGTGGAGGTCGGTGAGATGCTCCCAATTTCTGCAATGTGATCACTAATGATCTCGCCGAAGTCCACTTCCTTCCCTGAGAGGATGGCATATACCAGGACCGCTCTGTCTTTTGTCACCTCAGAAGTGTGGGTCGAAGGTATGACCCGCGAGGCGACAAATGAAAACCATGCTTGGGCCTCTGGCTTCAAATGTTTCTTTAGAACCAACTGTGGCTCTGCTTTATCATTCCTTTGCCAATCCACTCCCGGCTTGCCAATAACTGTCAATACCTCATCGTAGTCAATCCTGCTACTCTTGAAAGATTGGTATGCACAGTTTTGAATTAAAGGCATCCGGTGAATATTGTTGATTGCGGCTCGATCCACCAACACATCCTTCCCTCGAACATAAACACTTACTTGGTGCCCTGGTCTAACAGCTCGAAGATTTGTGTAAAACTCCCTTACCAGTGGCACCACAGCATCAATCGGTGTCTGAACGAATTGAAACCACCCTTTTCGCCGGACTGTCCTAATGACAGGACACTCCAATTTATCCATGCTCATTCCACTTTCACGGCTCAGGGGTTTCTTATGGTAGGTGGGGTATAATTCAGCAATTGTGGCATTGAGAAACTTCTGTTCGTCATATCCTGGCTCAGAAACAGTGGCCTCCGCCTGCTTTTGCTTTTGGGAAGCCTCCGCCTGCTTTGACCTCTTTCTGGATGACATTATCTTGCTAAATGATCCCCAACTAACTCAATTAAATCCAACTATCCAAACACAACACTATAAATCTTCCTCCTTATTGATCCCTTCTTAACCCAATTTGACTATAATTCAAGAAATTTCACCAAAAGCTACAATCTTTAAGAATTGGAAACCAATTACCGCTTAAAAATCTGATCTTGGAAAACTTTGGCACTTGGCTTGGAATTCCCTTTTTGATGTACTTCTACCCAATTTGCCTTGCAATTCTTCAAATCTGCAATGAAAATCCCATTAAAACAAATATTACTTCCCAGATTTGAAGTAAATTTAAATTTGATGGAAAAAATGATGAGATTTGGTGCAAAATTTGGAAGAGGCGACTAGGGTTCTGCTATGGAGAGGAGAGAAATTGAGTTAGAATGTGAAGGCTGCTGCGTCTGTGCCCTATTATTTTTCAAAATTTTCTCTCGCTCGATCGATCGGAAACAATTCTCGATCGATCGAGCGAGGCAGTAGGCACAATGTCTTTTAAAAAAAATCGGGCGATCGATCGAGATTTTGTCTCGATCGATCGCCAGCAGCAGCAAACAAAAATTTGAAATTTTTTTTTTTTCAACATCTTTCTCTCGGATTGCCTTGCCTACAACCAACTTGCTCTTGCTTTCACACCTGCAATAGAAAATACATGAATTCATTCCCAGACAAACTCAAAACAAACAAACTAACAAAATCACATCAAAACAAGAAATCAAAAACAAAACTCGAGGAAGGAAAAACGGAAGTTCTTAATTTATAGTCCCAAGCTGGACTGTCACCTCCTCGTCTTCTCAATTTGATGGCTCCTTTGGATTCTTTACAGAATCACTCGGGAGCGTACCTTGCGTCCTCCCAGATATCAACGTGGCCAACTGCCCTATCTGCACTTCCAAATTTTTAATAGATGCATCCTGATTCTGCATCCTCACCTCCGTTGATGAAATCAACTTTGCCATAAGTTCCTCCATACTCGGCTTTTGTGTGAACCCTGCCTGCGGTTGAGGGTTCAACACATTTTCTTGATTCGACCATCTCAAATTCGGGTGGTTCCTCCATGGTTGGTTATAATTCGAGTAGGAATTATGGGTCAGCCTGTTACCTACAAAATTCACAGCCTCAACAGATTGGTTAAACTGGTTACCTGCCTGACACTCGATGCTAGGATGACCGCCTCCACACAGCTCACAGAAGATAGCTTGGGCTTGCATTGCTGCCGCTCCCATGCTGTCTATCTTCCGGTTCATGGCTTCTAATTGAGCCGAAAGAGCAGTGATCTCGTCCACTTGATGGACTCCCATTGGCTTCTGTGGCGTGCTCCTCTCTGACTGCCACTGGTAGCTGTTGCACGCCATTTCCTCCAACAAACTATATGCTTCTTCCGGCATCTTTCTCATTATTGATCCCCCAGATGCTGCATCAATCATGGAACGGTTAGCAGAAAATAAACCGTTATAGAACGTTTGTACCTGCAGCCATATGGGTAGACCATGGTGTGGGCATCTCCTCAACAACTCTTTAAAACGATCCCACGCTTCATATAACGTCTCAGGGTCAAACTGCCCAAAAGTTGTGATATCGTTCCGCATCTTTGCCGTCTTGGAAGGGGGAAAGTACTTTGACAAAAACGCTTTCGTCATCCCCTCCCATGTTGTTATAGAACCTGCAGGTAGGGAATTCAACCATGACTTAGCTTTGTCTCGTAATGAAAATGGGAAAAGTCTTAACCTGATGGCGTCGTCAGAGACGCCATTATGTTTGAATGTGTCACAAATCTCCAAAAAGTTGGAGATGTGATTATTCGGATCATCCGTAGCTGCTCCCCCAAACATAACCGAGTGCTGAATCATTTGTATGATTGCCGGCTTGATCTCAAAATTGTTCGCTTGGATCGTTGGCCTCGTAATACCAGACAACGATCCATGAAATGCCGGTTGCGCAAAGTCCATCATTGATCTAGGGTTCTGTGCTTCGTTATTATCAGCCATCGCTCGAGCTTCTCGTAATCGCCTAAGTAAAGTTCTTTCTATCTCCGGATCGAAAGGCTCGAGAATGGGCTCCTCTCTTCTGAGCATGCACTAGAGAAACGATTCCTGTACAAAATAGACAAAAGGAGACAACAAAATACACAAAGTTATTAACAAAGATCAACAAAAGAAAACAAAGAAAAGAAAAACAAAAAAAACGCAATAATAAAAGAATTGGCTAAATTACAATTAACTAATCTCGTATGATATTATACAGATTAGTCCCTGGCAACGGCGCCAAAAACTTGACCGCTTTATTTTTAAACAAAAGATATTTCAAAGTGTAGTGTGAAGCGATTCTACCGCAAGTGCACGGTTGTCAAGTTTTAGTATAGTGAAAATTAAGTACGGGTTGTCGAATCCACAGGGACTAACGTATAAGTACCAAATAAGATTAATAAAATTATATTTAGCCTACGATTAACAAAGGTGATTATCTAAAGCAAACTTAAACTAAGAAATGAAACTCAAACAAGAAACAATGAATAGAATGGTTCCGGAAATGCAAAGGTAAGTTACTCGAGAAAATTACTGAGCTCGTCGTTCAATTATGTTATCTCTAATGATTCAATGGAATTCTCAAATTATCAATCAATTGATTCTAAGGGTGAAAGGTTTTCGCTATTATTCAATACACTCGCTCGAGCTGTAAAGAAACTAACAATAAATTAGAATAGGTCACTCTCGTGCACCTATTTACTAATTCAAAGTTGCATAAATTATCAAAACCTTATAACTCTAAATCTCTCGATTCCAAGTTCTCACGTATGCGATATCATCTCTCGATCTCAATCATAACATACTTCATGAATTAAAAGAGCGTGTTACAACGTTATCTCTCGATCTCGGTTATAACTCTCAGAATCAATCAAAGTTAGCTAGGCTTTGATCTTAAAAATCGATTAAATCATGAACAATAGACATCAATACACTCAAACACAATTGAATCAATATATCAAACACACTGATACTAAATCTCAATAAAATAAACTAGAATTGTTTCAAATCAAATACAAAAGAAGTTTAATCGTCTCTCGACCTCAAAAACATCAATTGAAAAGTAATATGAAATAGATTAAAGTCTAGAAATACGATAAACGACGGAATGAATCCGTGCGTAGCACCGAAATCTCTTCTCTTGCTCCTTCCTTGCACTCCGGAATGGATTGGCTTGACTTTGGCGAAGAACCGGAAGAACGGCTCTCCTTGGCGGCGGCTGGGCGGCGGCTAGGGCTCTTCTTTGGTCCAGAAAAATCGTCTGATATGCTCTCCTTTGGAATGAATCAATTCCCGCTTAAAAACCCTCCAAAATCACGATAAAAAAGGAAAATAAAATCTTCAGGATTTCGCGACTCGATCGATCGAGATTTGCTACCGATCGATCGGTGCACTGTTCATGCCAGCTTTTGAAACTCACTGTCTCGCTCGATCGATCGAGGTTTTCCACCGATCGATCGAGACTTTAATAAAATTTGCTCTGGAGTCACTGCCTCGCTCGATCGATCGGAAATTTGTACCGATCGATCGAGACTTGAAATTCTTTGATGCTCAACTCTCTGCCTGGATCGATCGATCGAGAGTAAATCTCGATCGATCGAGATTCCGAAAATCTCATTTCCTCAATTTTAGTTCTTTCTCGCCTCGATTTCGCCCGTTATCTTCATATTGGCTCATTTCTTCCACTTCCGATCTATTTTCCTGAAACAAACGAATAAACACCAAAAAGCATAATATCATCCAGGAAAAAGAACGGAAAGTAGGGAGAAATTGCAGTTAAAAACACTCAAAATCTAAGCCTATCAGTACATGTACGAGAATTCCCTAATGTGATAAAAGTATGCACTAATTTATGTGATAATGCACTAATAGTGGGACTAAGACGTGGGGTTCATACATTAGTGGTATCAGAGCAGTTGTTTTCTCTTTTGGGCTGTTGAGGGCCAAGGGATGTGTTGATAGAAATGAATAGCACATAGTTTATGCATGATTGTACTTGGTGTTTGTGTGACACAACAATTTTGGTTGAAGGATCGTATGGAATACAATGAACGTGATATTGAGCAATGACCGGTGATGCCAATGAACATACGCATCGAGGGTGGTATTATTGAGGAGTGCAATAGGCCGAAAGAATCAGAAAATGAGGAATGAGATGTGCTGTCTGAGGGTAGGAAATGGTGGAAAAAGTCGTGTTGTTGCTACGTGACAACAAACGATGTCATGATCAGGTATGATTATTTTATGATCATGATAATACAAGTATGTTTGGATGTATGCGTATGCATTGAGATTAATTTGTTATCGTGATGCATGAATACTTGATATTGTAAATGTGCATACAAATATATTGCGATTATTGTGCTACTACGGTTATACCAATTAGTGTTGGATCATGATATTTGCCGCTGTCATATTGTAGCACGGGATGCTGATATGTCGAAGTGAGGGGTATCATTGAGCCGCTGATATAATGTAATAGGAATTGTAGAGATTGTGAGATGATATATTGGATTGTGTATATTGAGGTCATTGCGATGATGCATATATACTGAGTAGCGATGGATCAGAATATTTGCAGTTGTCTTATCGAGCGCTGAATCAGGATATTTGTCGTTGTCATATCATAGCGCGGGTCGCTGATATGTCGAAGCAAGAGATATCATTGAGCCGCTGATAATTCAAAGCGGGGGATATTATTGAGCCGTTAATGTACATAATATTTTCCGCTATCTTATCCCTCGCTGAATCAGGGTATTTGCCACTGTCATATCGTAGCGCGGGACGCTGATATGTCGAAGCGAGGAATATCATTGAGCCACCGATAACTTGAAGTGAGCGATATTATTATGTCGATGTATACGTAGCGATGGATTAAACCGTTGTATACGTAGTGATGATGTTATGCCGTTGTATACATAGCGATGATGTTATGTCAATGTATACGTAGCGATGGATTAAGCCGTTGTAAAGGTTGTGATGATGTTATGCCGCTTTATATGTAGTGATGATGTTATGCCATTGTATACGTAGCGATGATGTTATGCCGATGTATACGTAGCGATGATGTTATGCCGTTGTATACCTAGCGATGTTGTTATGCCGTTGTATACATAGCGATGGATTATGTTGTTGTATACGTAGCGATGATGTTATGCCGATGTATACGTAGTGATGATGTTATGCCGCTGTATATGTAGCAATGGATTAAGCCGTTGTATGTAACTATGGATTATGCCGATGTATACGTAGCGATGATGTTATGCCGCTATATACGTAGCGACGGATTAACCGCTGTATACATAGCGATGATGTTATGCCATTGCATACGTAGCGATGGATTATGCCGTGGTATACGTAGCGATGGATTATGCCGTGGTATACGTAGCGATGGATTATGCCATTGTATACATAGCAATAATGTTATGCTGCTGTATACATAGCGATGGATTATGTCTCTGTATACGTAGCGATGATGTTATGCTTTGTATACATAGCGATTGATTATGCAGTTGTATATGTAGCGATGATGTTATGCCGATGTATATATAGTGATGGGTTGTACTGTTTTGTATGTAGCGATGATATTATGTACCGTCGTTTAGGCGATGAGTAATATGTACCGCCATAGTGCGATGCTTATTCTTGTACTGCTATTGTGTTAGCGATATTGTGAATGTCACGTGTCGAGATGTACCGTCACGGGTTGACGAGGATATTGTGAATGTCACGTGTTCACATGTACCGTCGCGGGTTGACGAGGATATTGTGAATATCACGGGTTGACTTATACCATCACAGATTGACGAGGTATTTTATGATAATCTGGTATGAAGGGCGAAGAGTGGCTTGTGTCGCCGTCACGATGAATAATACATATATAGGAGTATGTTTTGAGTTATTTGATTTTGAGTGCCACTGGTTGGAGTAAAGATGTTGTTGGTGTGTCACAGGTTGACACAAGACCATTATACCGAGCAGATTCACTCGATGGACAAATGGTCATATCGTACAGATAACTGTATTGTATAGTGTATTGAAGCGAATGTGTTACGAGTAGTGATACCTTTGGGTATACTCGTTGAATTGGCTGTGGCCAAGCAACTTATAATGTATGTAGTGTATTGATGGATATGATCGCACATACACATGAGAATATGTAGATAAATCCTAATGAGTTAGGATTGAAGTATGATTGGTTTAGGACAGTGGAATGTCCCTTATGTATGAGAATTAGAGAATGTAGATGATGATATACTATCTCGAATTGATTGTACGATGTTAAGTAATTCATGATGTGATTCGTGAATTAGTAGTGTGGGAATGGTACAGTATTGTATACCGGGGTTGAACGTCTGACACGTTGATACCTTAGGAGGCTGCGATTTGCTAGCCATGTATAATGATTTATTGTTGCAGTAAAATAGTGAGCTTACTGTAGCCACTATACTGCTTGTCAAACCGAGGTGAGTCGTATAATGATACGATGAGATGTTATAGTGGACTCGGTATAATCACTATAACGCTTTTTGAGCTGGAGGAAAGAGATACCTCAAGAGAGCGTTTATATGTATAAATGCGTTGGGGGAAATTGTGTTGTGACATCTCAATTTTGTTGGGAGTACCAACGTGAGTGTCAATAAGTTATTGTTATCTAATTGAGTATTCTTGTATTGAGGATGCAATGGTGAAACGTAACCGGAGTTGTGGATATAGCTAGTGTTATAACACTACTATATATCTTTTGTATCTCTTGAGGAGATAGTGTCGTATGTTGAATTTTGGTTTGGAGCAATGCAGTCGTAGAGACAGTTGGTATCGATTGCGCGTTGATTTGTGAATCAACCGTGGTAAGCATTACTAGTGATGGACCTAGTATTTGCTTGAGTTAATTGTGAGGTAGGAGACGTCTCTAGAGAGATGCTCGAGATTGTTTGAGTACGATGATGTTAGTACGGAGCATCGTGGCAGTTCGTATACGTCGCGTGTGTGGATTTGAAAGTGATAGGTGATAGTGGCATTTACGCACTATCCTGAATTAGTTTATTTATTGGTTCAGGGATACATTTCAGTATAAATGTATCAGTTGTTCGAACGATGGTTTGAGTTTGGAGAGTCATGGGTGCATGAGATCTCCCTTGTGAAGAAAGACGTATTGATATGAAAGATTTGATGAGTCTTGCGCGTGGTGTCAGTGTTGAACTCACACCATTAGACGTTAGCTCGTCAATCATCATTCTCTATTCTCTACAGTGTGAGAACAAACTGAGTGATTGATAACTGTGTTGAGGCTTGTGGGTATGATTAGGATACCCGTCGATTGCATTGAGTATGCATGTGGTGTGTTTGGTGTGCATACATATATGTATGTATATAAGTATGCCATCATTTTTATGCTTGTTGAGGGACTGTTAATATGCTTAGTTGGGTAAAGTTCTGGAAAGAGATTTTAGTATCCTCGAGATTGGTAATCTCAATGGAATGATTTATTCTGAAGAATAATTGTGAGGTTTTGGTTGACTCTCTTCTGAGGAGAGGTTGTCGTATTTTTGGATAAGGAAGTTTGTTGTTAGTTAATTTGATAGTTATCATTGTGTTAAATTGTTGATTCTAAGGGTAGATAAGGGATGACCAGGATTCGAATTCGTTGGTGTCGTTGTCGACACATGTATTGAGAATGCAATTGGGTATCTTGCATGTTCCTTGTGGAGTTTTTGATAGTGTGTTGGGACCAAGATAATATTGCTTGGAATACACTATTATTGACATCTGTGAAGATGTGTTTTTGTATTGATTGGTGGCAGTGGGTTGCCCGATTCGAGTTGCAAATGGTGCAACTATTCTTGATGAGTAAGATTCCATTATTTGAGATGGGATTGGAAGGGCGGAAACACAATTTAGTATGACTATACTGCCATGTACCGGTGGTTTCCTTCGTAGCGATATGTATTTGGAATTGTAGATCAAATTATAGAGATGTCATTGAGGTGATATCTATGTTGAAATCAGGAATGATTCGAGTAGATAGCAGTTAAGGTTGACTGATTGCTTTTGGGTGGTTAACATCGAGGTATGTTAACATCTTTTAAAGATTGTGGTGATTGGGGAGAATATCTCCATTTTAGAGTTTGGTGCGAGGCCGACGTCCTCGCGGTTGGTGTTTCGTTCATGACATATTCATGAATCGATACTATGCATTTGAGTTGAGTTATGTTGTCTTCGTGGTGCGTGGAGTGCGCGTATAATTATGAGATAATTACGGTGTTGAGACTCCCGATGATTTTAATCTGGTATCGGGGTTGTTGGATCCAAGGATTGATATTTTACTCATTAAGGTGTTAACCTTGGAATTGTGTTGGTAGTTGGATCTGGAGTCTGGGGAACTTTGGATTGATGTTCGTGATGTAATTGAGTGAGTGAGAGATAATTATTGAACACGCGTGGTTAATTAAGAGTTTTGGTGCAAGTATTTGAAACACGGGTTTTTGGAGCCTTGGTACTATATATACCAAGTGGACTCGATGTTCAACCATTCTCCACTTCACTTCCCTCCCTCTCTCCACGTATCTCTCTCTCTCCCTAACCCAACCCCTTTCCCCCCATTTCTCGAAATTGAGCATGGCTTGACTTTGGAGCGGAATCTCGAAAAGATTGTTGGGTACTCTTCTTCCCCTCTCCGTTATCTAAGTTTTGCTAGTAGTCTTGTTGAATTTTGTTAAGTTTTGAGTTGGGTTTGAGATTTAGGATTTTTTGAAGAAATTGTTAAATTGATGTTTTTGGTGTTTTTATTGAGTTTAAATGAAGTATTTGAAGTGTTGAGGGTGTTGGGGGTGTTGGATTTTAGTATGAGTTTGACAAAAACCATGGAAGCAAAAAAACTTTTCTGAAAATCGTAGGTCTCGGTCGATCGCTGCGTTGGTGACAATCGATCGCGATATAATACTGAAATTTGAAGACGATAAATAGTGATGGCGGTCAATCGCCCGAAACTACCGATCGGGTCTCGGCGATCGATCGTGGGAGAGTTAAGCTTTGCAGTGGGTTTGCGCGATTGATCGCGGGAAGACGGCGATCGTGGTTCCTTGTTTTTTTTTTCAATTGTTAAAATGTTGAGAGTTTGGAATTGGAGCATGTTTAGTAGGTTTCCTCGTTGATGTCTACACTCCAATGAAATATTACACTTTAAAATGAATTGGCATGAGTTGAACTTTAGTAAGATGTACTACTCGATTGTGGTAATCGATAACTCAATGAACATGGAACAAAAATGAGATGCCTTGAGTAGTATACAGAATTCAGTAATTGTGATTAATCATCATGATAAGATGATGTATAAGGAGGTTGAGTGCGTGCTTGAGTATGTGATTGTGTGCACGTAATTGATTGTGAGTTATTAACTGTGTATAGCGAATAATCCACTGGATCACGGGGCAAAGGAAAGGATTTGCTCTTGCTATTGGATTATAAGTATATGTATGATGTACGAGCATGGTTATATATATTATTGTCATGATTAATGAATAACATATTATTGTTGTGTTAAATGGTATGTGTTATGAATTGTGGAGATGTAGTTGTTGAGCGAGCAATGAGTATGATGCTGTCTTGTTGAGCCAGCATTGGTTACGATGCCGCCGTTGTGGAGCATGCGAGAGGTTGGAATGCCGCCGCTGTTGAGCGAGTGATGTGATACTATGTGATGAGATTTTGGAATCATTATTTGACACATATTAGGTTTCTGTAAATCATTAATGTAATGATTTAGCTATAATTGATTATGGAATTGACAGTTTGAGCATGAGTACAGTTAATCAATGTAATGATTAACTGATTTTGGAGTTTGATGATTTTGGTGATTGTGAGAACCTGAACATCATGGGAGATCCCATATGGTAATGGTACACAAAGGGAGTACCTTCTGAATTTACAACTTTATATTCCGTAAATTACGAATTGTGAGATTTGATGATATTGAGATTGTGATAATTGTATGCTCACCCCGTGTGGTGGCTGTTTCTATTGAAACAGGTAGAACATGTACAACAATTTGCTCTGGAGATGAGTTCGAGCTGTTGAATGAGAATGCTCTCATGACAGAGATACCAGTATTGGTATGGGGTAATGTGCTTATACATATATACACAGTTACTATTCAATGCTCGTATGTGGGCGATTTCGATATGTATATATGGATTGTATAAGATTTATGAGTGTTCTCTTTTCAATTATGACTTGCATGCAATTGTTTAAGGAAATTGCATAATGAATTGAGAATATGTATAGTGTCTTATCAAGTGTATACTTATGTTAGTTGAGTTGGGACGAGAATCAGACATTAAAAGGATTTATGTCAAAAAATTTATAGTCGTCATGACAATTGCTTGGTACATGTACGAGAATTTCCTAATGTGATAAAAGTATGCACTAATTTATGTGATAATGAGCTAATATCGGGTTTAGGACATAAGGTCCTTACAGAATTTCTGAGCTATCCTGAGTATAAAGTCTTTTGGTAACAAGAGGATGATTATCCACAGTAGCTGTTGGTAATAACAACAAAGGCTCCTGCTCTGGGTTGAACACAACTTCATATACGAACATGAAAAACATTATAAATACGACAACGCTCTGAAAATTTCAATTTATAAGCAACAGGACCAATTCATTTCAATATTTGAAATGGTCCGTAGAACCTCTTGCTCATCTTTGTAAACTTATGACCAGTTAACAAAACTTGTCGATGGGGGCTGCAACTTTATATAACACCACTGCCCTTCTTTAAAGTTAACATCCAAAAGACATTTGTCAGTGTGAGACTTCATGCGTGATTGAGCATTACACAAATCCAAGTATGAAGGAAACGAAGGTGTTGATTTTCAATATTGCTTCAAAAGGAGACATTAACATAGCTGAATGAAAACTAGTGTTGTAACATAATTCAGCCCGCAATAAGTAGTTTGGCCATTTTGAAGGTTGCTCGCATACAAAACCGCGAAGATATATTCAAGGTAACGATACAAAACCTCAGTTTGGCCATCGGATTGTGAATTATATGCACTGGACATGTGTAATGATGTACCACTGTTCTTGAAAAGTTCTTGCCAAAACTTGCTCAGAAAATCGGGTCACGGTCTGAATCAATCGAATTGGGAAAAGAGTGGTGCTTGACCACAATGTCCTCAAAAAGGTTAGCAACACCCAAAGCAGGAATGCTTCTTTCAATGGTCCAAAATGAGCATACTTGGACAGACGATCCACCACCACTAACACAACTGTATAACCATTCAAAGTTGGCAACCACGCGACGAAGTCCATGGACACATCCTCCCAAGAATTAGTATGAATATGTAAAGGTTGAAGCAGCCCTTGTGGCTTTGAAGAGCAATACTTAACCTGTTGGCATACATGGCAATGTAAAATAAATTCCCTGACATCGTGTTCCATGCTTTCCCAATAGAAACTAGCTGCCAATCTCGAGCAAGTCTTTTGAGTGCCTTCATGACCAGCTTGTATTGTAAAACTCAAAAAACACTTTGGGTTTGAGGCTGGACGAAGGATTGAGACTTATGCGAATACAATGAAAACTAACCTCTCACTTAAAGAATATAAGGGAGAAGAAGAAGCAGACTGAGAGGATTTGGCAAGCATGGACTGATAATATAGATCAGATTGCACTTCTTTACAGATAGAAGGTAGATGAAACAGAGGGGCTGTGATGGCAAGGAATGAATCAGAAGATAATTCACATTCAGGAGAGTCAGTAGACAAAGCATCCACAATGACATTGGTTTTTCCGGGTCTATAAAGGATTTCAAAGTCGTAACCCAAAAGTTCGATTAAATATTTTTTGTTGTTCAAAGTATGTATATGAGAGGTCTATTATGTCGTTATCCCAATGATTGTGGTAGAGAGTTTTGTTTAGACTATTTAAATTCGACGAAGTATGCCATTGTAGATGTATTTTAAGTATTATATTTAACCGAGAGATTTAATACTTGGTTTGTATGTGATAGATTAAATGAATGGATGCGAACCTGTATTACATATTTTTGGTATTTCATAATGTTTATATCGATATATGTAAAGAAGGTGGTATGTTCCTCGTACGACTTGGTCATGCCGAAATTTTAGGGCCATCTTGATAATTTTAAATTAAACTTCCTTTGTTTATAATAAATAATCATTATGTGATCATTAAACATGCGATTAGTATCGGACCGTCATAATAATAAAATACATGAGCTGGTTCTTTTTCTTCTGTAAAGTTTACTTTGTTCATTTCTGTGCCATCTTTGTACCAACACTCGTTATCAGAGTGATTAACATTTCTGCACTTTTTATATTTGTTGCGATAAATAATTCGTATCATGGCCAATTTTGCAAATTCCGCAGTCGGAATCTTTGACTAACATTTCTTTGATTAAAATTAGCTCCTCTGCCTCGATCTCGTGCTCGAAAATTTTGGTTTCTGCCACAGCCTCTTCCAGCTGGACCTCGTTGCACATAATAATTCATTTCTTCAACCTGGTATTCTTTATTATTTTTCTGTCCTGAGTACTTGATTTAACTTGGAAAGCTTGTTCCAAGTTTTGACTAGTAAATCGGCTCATTCTTTTCTCGTGTGCTTCGTGAGATCTCATAAGTGCTACGTGAAATCTCATAAGTTCATCACAAGACAATTTCGATAGATCTTTGGATTCTTCGATGGCTGCAACAATATGTTAAAATTTTGCTGATGGACTCCACAATACTTTTTCTACAATTTTCTTGTCTTCAGCGGTACCGCCATATCCGCAGATTTAATTGACCACTATAGAAACTCTGGGGAAAAAATCATTACGCATTTTCTTTCTTTCATGGCTAGATTATCAAACTCTCGCCACCTTATTTGTATTTTGATAGAAAATCACTTTTTCATAGCCTCCAAATTACTTTTTCAATATTTCTCATGCACAATTTGAAGTTTGACACAGTGTAACGAGTATCCCAGAGTTCATGGTACACGAGAACGTGCGCATCAGGACATTATATAACTCGTAATCTTCTCCGAGAAAGATTGGTATACCTTGTTGGGAATATGTAAAGGAAAGCTCATTATTATTTGTTGATTCTGTTGGGTTTCTGTCCCCAGGTGTCAGATCCAAATGCAACGGAAAATAAACACTAAACAGATCTGACACGGGGAGGGACGTTTGCGCCTGATTCATATATAAGATGTGTGCAATTATCAAATGTAATGCACGAAAAGAGATTACCGTTCGCCGACGTGAATCTGATAGCGGTAGTCCCTCGAGTCCAACCAACCTGACCAGATCTTCAAGTCAACACCAGTGCTAGTGTGATGTCGGCTTACGAGAGTAAATTGAATGGAGTGATTGATTGAGATAACCATAGATACAAATGTCATATTATAGTTGTAATCAGCTAATTGGGTCAGGGATAATAAAGCTCATTGGGCCAACGTTTGGCTTGTAGGGCATTTATGCTAACAATCTCCTACTTGCCCAAAAGCCAAAACAAAACTACAAACTCATATCCAAGTAACTCAATCCAATTGAATAACTTGATGTACTGCCAATGTACATAATTATGAGACATAAATATATCAAATGTTTTAATTTTAGAACTTCTATAAATGAAACATTTTCAAATATAGAAACTCCACTAAATTGAGGAGCATTCAAATATTAAATTCATCTATTCTAAATCACTCAATTTGAGCACTTAAAATTGAAGTCTCAATTCTCATCTATAGATCGGAGGCCAGTTGATTGTGACCCAACGAGACTCAAGTGTATCATAACAGTAGGATCACAGTCTTTGTGATTTTAGAAGTCAAACAACTTCTTTGGGCTTATCCTGAATGCTCAATTGTCAATTAAACTCTTTTAATAGACAATGGCCGAAATACAATTTCAGCAACAACTACCGATCGTGGGTAGCGCCTAGCATCTGCGCTTCACGAAGACCTAGATACAAATGACTAGCAACGTAAGAGAACCTGCCAGCCATAGTTAGCCTGCAGTACATTCCTTTCACTCATATGTCTGGATTGAATCTAGGGCATTGGTTGGTTGAGGCCCCTTATGATTTCAATAACTATGTATTTGTTTCACGATATATGATTCATTGTGTGCGTATATGAAAAACGCTTTTTTTCACAAGCACCAGCCACTTTGGCCAGAGATTCCTTGAATCATATACTGAAAAACACATAGGAAATCCTGGTTCATCAAGACCAGTGGTGAATCACTAACGACAATCATAGGCCTCTGACAGCATCACTGAATACCCAAAATAACAACTTTATGACCCGCATGTGATCAGTCATTAAATCAAAGTACACAGCTATCTGTCAAGACCTCAATGACGCATCGGGTCATGAGGAGTAATGGTGGACAACTATGACTAGAAATTCTATACTCGACAAATGGTAACAACTTATAGAATTCCGAGGAGGGTCATTCAGTGAACTCATTCCTAATGAGCACCTATTCATGTGTGCTGACTTCTCCAAGCCAACGCCGATGAAACGCGGCGCACTACACTAGACACATCATGAATACCAGTCTCTAATGAGCATATATCGATATCCCATTCTCAAAGGCTCATCGACCAGGAACATTTAGAAATCAAAGTCGAGAATGTATTTCATGGTCACCATCATATGCGTAACCACATTCTATGGACTATAGCAATCTCAAGGACTTCATCAATGCATCCAGATGCATGGGTAAACAGATGAAGAAGTGCCATATATATTAATATTCAGACAAAGATTTGTCATAATAAGATTATAAGTACAGTCAATAAACTATTGATTTACTTAATCACATATGACAACAATATCTTTTACTTTCCCACAGCCAACTACTCATGTGTCTCAAGACCATCTTCCCAAGATGTCTGACAGACATCAATCGTTGTAAAGGCTTTGTCAGTGTTTCTGTTGAAGCAATTTTCTCGATAATAATGTCGCCTCAACCATCTCCCTCATTAGATGGTATTTTCTCAATATATATTTGGATACTGATGAGATCTTGGCTATTCATATTGTTGTCACAGTACACAGAGACTATGTCAACCACACTAGAAATTACACCAAACTCTTGGATGAAATTTCATATCCAAACTGCCTCTTTGCTGCAATGTATTCAGCTTCAGTGGTGGAATCCGATGTGGTGTCTTGTTTGGAACATTTCCGAGAGACAACATCATCATACAAATCCGAACATCGATTTGGTATCATCTACATCCGACTGAAAAACTAGCGTCAGCTCAGCCTTCAACTTTTATTTCTCCACTTACAGATCCAAAAACAATGACATATCCTAAGTTCTTCATAAGTACTTGATGATTATTTTCACAGTTTTCCAGTGACCTTCACCGAGATGTGTCTGATGTTTGCTTATTACACTAAGAACATCATCAGGCCAAGTACATAACATAGCATAGCTTATGCTATTAAAAATCAAAACATAAGATACCAATGTCATCTTTTCTCTCTCCTTATAAATCTTAAGACCCATTGACTCGAGAGATGAATACTATGACATATTGTGAAGTAACTCCTTTTTCGACTATTCTATGCTAAACCGGTTTAGCATAGTATTTATGTACGTAAATTTGAGAGATCTCAAGCATCCTTTAGATCTATCCTTATAGATCCTTACGCCAAACACGCATGACGCTTCTCCCAAATATCTCATGGAGAAATTAGTAGATAACCATGCTTTAATCAATTAATCCAATATCATTCACAATGAGTAGGATATCATCGACTTAAAACACTACAAATGTAACCGTGCTCCCACTAACCTTTTTGTACACACATGGTCACTTTCGAATTTTTTAACAAAACAAACACTTTGATGATGTTAGCAAAACGGAAGTTCAAACTTCGGGATGTCTTCTTAGGCCCATAAATGGACCTCTGGAGTTTGCAAACCTTTTGCTCACTCCCAACGGTTGTGAAGCTCACTGGCTGCCTTGAATAAAAGTCTACGCATCCATCTGTAATATCTCATAGTCATAATATGAAGATATAGCTAATAAATTCGAATAGACTTTAGCATCATAACCGATGAAATTTTTTCTCACAAACAACTCTTTGCCTACGAGAATAACCGTTTCCCACCAATCAAGCTTTGAAGGTCAATACCTTCCCATCCACTCCAAGCTATCACTTGTAGATCCATTTGCAGACAATGAGAACAATTCCCAACGAGGATCTACTAAGGTCCATACCTTATTAGAGTACATGAGTCTATTTACAATTTCATAGCATCTCTGTGATATCCCAGAAATAATTATGTGCTTTTGAGCCATTAATTGTGTTTATGGTGTTATGATTATTATTATGGTCTAAGAAATGTATAGTTATGCGGTGTATATCAACTAGTAGTACGTTTTAGAGAGCGTGATGCATGTTGGGAGATTTATGACTTGGTAGGGTTTAATTGAGTTGGTTCCCATTAATTTGGAAAGCATGTTGGTTGTTACTATGATGCATTTTAATTAAGTAGATGCTATAAAATATCAAGTAGGGATATTTTAATATATCATGCTAAATACCGGGACACAAAATAAACTTTATCATACAACAACCCATGCCTCACCCATGCCTTATCTTCACTCTCCCACCACATGATTTTATCACAAAAATCTCTTCTCTTTTTCCCTCAAAAACCGTCCACCATCAAGCAAGAAGAAGGAGGAGGAGACTTGCAATTTAATTGCTTAAATCCTGCTAAGAATTGGAGCCAAAGTGGTAAGCATCTTGTGTGCTTGAATGTTGACCATGTTTAGTTAATTTTGAATGGTTATTCTTGGAGAAAATGGCATGTATTGTTGAATTGAATTTTTGTGAAGTTATATGGTAGTTTAAACGAGGTTTTGGTGTATTGAGTTGATGAGATTTGAATTTTATGGTTTGTAATTGAGTTAGTTTGAAGTATATGCTCAAAAATGGTGTTTTGTCACGTTTACAGAGCTCCTCGATCGATCGATCGAGCATGACCCTCCGATCGATCGTGCATGGCAGGGAAGATGGTGTTTCCTCGATCGATCGAGCAGAACTCCCGATCGATTAAGGAGACTTTCAATCGGTGAGGGGTCTCGATCGATCGAGAAGGGCAGCGTTTTGGGTGCCAAAATTGGATCGCCTCGTGATCGATCGGGCAATGAGGCCGATCGACCGCAAGGCATATTTTTGTGGTATTTGTGGATTTTGGTTGTGGGATTTTTGATATTGGACTATAAATTGGCATCTAATATTATGTTGTATACTTGTGTAGAGCCTTCCCAGGTAGCGACACAACGCAGAGGATAAAGTCCTGCAACACTCTATATTTTGGAAAGATACGTAGAAGACGTACGGGCACCCAACGGTAACATGTATTTTATATACCTATCGGATTGTGCATTGTGGATGCAAGTATATATTGGATTGTGCATTGTGGCTGAAAATACATGTTGAATTATGCATTGTGATTGCATATATGCATGTTGGATACTTGGTGCATATCCCATGAGTCATGGTTATATTCGAGTGATGATTTTAAATGCTTTGCCGCTATCATTTGAAGCGATGATAGAATACTTGCCGCTGTCATATCGTAGCGAGGAAGGAATATTTGCCGCTAAAATGTTGAAGCGAGGGTGAATGCCGCACGTCACATTTAAAGCGAGGTTATTCGATGCCGCCTATATGTCGAAGCGAGGGGTATTAGTGTCGTGGTCATGACAAGCGAGGTGCATTAAAATACACTATCATAACAGACTAGGGATGTATTATTGGTGTTAATGAATGGTTATATGTCATGACATTTGTGAAACCGTAATATAATCCATTGATTATAATTATGAGTTATGGTACAGGGACAACCAATGGGAGCGTTTTAAATGCATTGGAATACAGGAAGTGTTTCGTATTATGGTTTATGCATTTACTCATTGTAATCTTATTGCGATGCAAATGGATTATTATATGCTCATGGGTTGGGGTTGTTCCTGTAGGTACATTTTGGCAAAAAGGGCTAAAGAATGGGTTGATGCAGTGAGCTCGTGAGGAGTGCTTTTGGTATAGGAGGACAAGATTCTTATGTATAGTCTCTACTCTAGGAGTAGTGTAAAGCTATAGTATTAACATTCATTTGCTGAGAATGTAATTAATCCTTAGAAATTTTATTTTGGCACTGTAATCCTTAAGCTCAAGGCATTAACAAGAACCTTATACTCTGATCTATGCATGTTTAGTTCTTCTTATGCCTTTATTAAAAGGCCTTACATTAGTGGCATTAGAGCAGTGGTTAGAGAACCCGGGAATGAGTGAAGGGTAGCCTTAGCAATAAGTTGGCTATGTATTCACCTGTGAGCATGTTTATGCATGTGGTGCATATTTGTATATTTGTTTTACTAACAAGCTTTGCATATTGTTGCTCATATTATCTAACGGTGTAATATATGAACTATTTCTAGTATTGTTGTTAACCCTGGTATTACAGCATGGCAACCAAAAACCTTGAGCCCCTCAATGAGGAGGTGGGTGATGTGGGGAGTGTAAATGCTAGCATTGCACAGACTAATCCCCTACCACCATCGGCTGTGGGCATAGAACCAATTGCTCAACCTTTATTGCCTGGTGAATTTGGTCTGACGCAATTCCTGACTTTCCATCCGCCCCACTTTGAGGGAACTGAGACAGGAGAGGAAGCAGCGGAATGGCTAGAAAGAATTGAGCAGATCTTTGTGTCTGCACCCTGTGCTAGGACTGCCTGGTTGAGGCTAGCGGAGTTTCAGTTGGCAAAGAGGTCTTCCATATGGTGGAAGACGACAGTGATGGAAAGGGCTCAACGTATGTTGGTGTACTGGACTTTGTTTAGAACCCGATTTCTTAACCGGTACTTTTCTGTTGCTGCCAGACGAATGAAGGAAGACGAGTTCACCAATTTGAAGCAGGGAAGCATGACTGTCTCAGATTATGCTATGCATTATTCATCACTGTTAAGGTATGTCCCTCACGTTACTACCAACAGACGTGCCAATATAATGCTTTTTCTAAAGGGTTTGAGGCCGGAGTTGTTTGATCGGGTCATCTCCAACAACCCCAGTTCCTTTGATGATGCTCTCACAAGAGAGGAATTATCATAAATCGGAGTTGGTGATTATACTGATACTGTACCCCCACAAGTTCCATCGCAAAGGCCGGCATTGGACGGCTTGAGGCCATGAGGGGAATCATTTAACCTCGTGGAGCTTCTTCTTCTTCTTCTTCTTCTTCTCGGTTTATGGGGAAGCGGTTTAATAACCGAAAACAGGGGGATCGAAAGGCCATGCACCGACCAACCGAGGGCCGACACAAGTGAATAGAGCAGGAGAAACAAAATGCGAAAATTGTGGAGGACCGCACTTATCACGTGACTGCCCGGCTTGTTACAGTTGTGGCAAGATGGACCATATTACTCGGTATTGCCCAACCGGGGAGGAAAGTCAGATTTCAGGATGAATAGGCCAAGATTTGAGGATAGGACAGTGCATCAGAGGCAGCAGATTATGCCTCGACCATCGGAAGGTCAGACAGTGGGACCGCCTCAGGGGCAAGTGTCTGGCCGAAGCAGCCCCAAAGGAGGTGATTGCTGGTACGTGTCATTTATTTAAGTACCCTGCTTTTAATTTGATAGATACAGGTGCCTCACACTCTTTTATATCTGCTGATTTTGTGGAGAGACATCATTTGTACCCGTCTCCGTTACCCACGCCTCTTATGGTCTCGACACCCACTGGAAAGAATGTTATTGCTGACCGGTTTCTATCTGACTGCCTCATTTCTTTTGAGGGCAATGAGCTGAAGACGGATTTGACTATTTTGGGAATGTCAGACTTCGATTGCATTGTGGGCATTGATGTACTGAACAAATATCAGGCAGTGGTTGATTGCCGGCAGAGAACTGTTCGTTTCCGATCTGATCAAGGGATTCAATGGACATTCTATGGGAACGGTTCTCGACCAAAGATTCCATTGATATCGGTTGTTAAAATGTCACGGTTATTGGAACATGGACATAAGGGCTATCTTATTTATGTCATGGATGTGACGGAAAAGAGGAAAGAAGTGAGGATTGAGGAGATACACGTAGTTGCGGAATTTGCCGATGTGTTTCCAGAGGAAATTCCAGGGTTTCCGCCTAGTAGAGATGTCGAGTTTGGGATTGAGTTGTTATCAGGGACGTCTGCTATTTCTCATGCCCCTTATAGGATGGCACCGGCGGAATTAAGGGAACTGAAGGTGCAATTACAAGAACTCCTTGATAAGGGATACATATGTCCTAGTGTTTCGCCTTGGCGTGCACCGGTTTTGTTTGTTAAAAAGAAGGATGTTTCGATGCGCTTGTGCATTGATTATTGTCAGTTGAACAAAGCGACGGTTAAGAACAAGTACCCTCTTTCGCAGATTGATGATCTGTTTGATCAGTTACAGGGAACGAAGCTTTATAGCAAGATTGATTTGAGGTCTGGGTACCATCAGGTTCGGGTCCGAGAGGAGGATGTTCAAAAGACAGCATTTCCGACTCGGTATGGACATTACGAGTTCTTTGTTATGCAGTTCGGTGTGATGAAAGCCCCCGCTGTCTTCATGGGTCTGATGAATCAGGTGTTCCAGCAGTATCTTGATCAGTTTGTCATTGTGTTCATTGACGACATACTTATTTCTTCTTGGTGTGAGGAGGAGCACGTGAGACATTTGCGGACGGTGCTCCAGATCCTCGGAGATAATCAGTTGTTTGCCAAGCTCAGCAAATGTGAATTTTGGTTGAGCAGTGTGGTGTTTCTGGGGCATGTCATTTCTAGCAATGGGATATCAGTGGATCCCATGAAAGTAGAGGCAGTGACAGAATGGTATGCGCCTACATCTGTGCTCGAGATACAGAGCTTTCTTGGTTTAGCCGGATATTACCGACGTTTTGTCGAGGGATTCTCAAAGATTGCTAAGCCGTTGACTCAATTGACTCAGAAGGGAGTACCATTATATTGGTCTGAGGCTTGTGAGCAGAGCTTCCAGGAGTTGAAGCACCGATTGACATCAGCGCCTGTATTGGTGATTCCTACGGAGAACAATAGGTTTGTTCTATATACTGATGCATCGCTTTAGGGCTTGGGTTGCGTGCTGATGCAGGATACGCATGTAGTAGCTTATGCATCGAGACAGTTGAAGTCGCATGAGACTAAATATCCAGTTCATTATTGGAACTGGCGGCTATTGTGTTTGATTTGAAGATTTGGTGCACTACTTGTATGGTACTTCGTTTACCATTTAAGAGACCACAAGAGCCTGAAGTTTCTATTTATTCAGGCGGAGTTGAATATGAGGCAGAGGAGATGGATGGACTTATTCAAGGACTATGATTGCGAGATTGAGTACCATCCTAGAAAGGCGAACCTGACAGCAGATGCCTTGAGCCGAAAAGTGAGGTGTACTACTGAGGATGTCATGCAATTATCAGCCATGATGACTTCCTATTGTCATCTGGGCTTTGACTTCGATATGGATACATCACCGGTATGTGTATCGACCTCATTAGAAGAGCCAAATATTTTTGAGAATATCAGGAGAGCTCAGAAGTCAGATGATGATATACAGAGGTGGTTATCATTGGTACTTATTGGACAGCCATCGGAGTTTAGAGTGGCTGAAGACGGTTCTTTGAGACTTGGTAACCGTTGGGTAGTTCCGAGTATGCCGGAGTTGCGTCAAGGGATCTTACAGCGGGCTCATAGTAGCCAACTTAGTATCCACCCAGGCGGGAGGAAAATGTACAAGGACTTTTGTAACCAATTTTGGTGGAAGCGGATGAAACGAGATGTGATAGCATTCGTTAAGAGATGCTTGATCTGTCAACAGGTGAAGGCATAGAGGCAGAGACCTGGTGGTGAGCTAAAGAGCTTGGAAATACCTGAATGGAAGTGGGAACACATATCCCACTTGCCGAGGACTACTGCAGGGTTTGATGCGATTTGGGTGATCGTGGATAGGCTGACAAAGGTAGCTCATTTTATTCCATACAGTATGACATTCACATACTTGAGGATGGCTCAGTTGTATGTCCGTAATGTAGTGAGACTGCACGGGATTCCAGTTTCCATTATATCTGACCGAGATCTGCGGTTTACATCTCACTTTTGGCAAGGTCTTCAGTCAGCCTTTGGCACTGAGGTGAGATTGAGCACGGCATATCATCCCCAAACGGATGGCCAGACCGAGTGTACTATACAAATGCTCGAAGATATGTTACGGGCTTGTGTGTTGGAGTTCAATAATACTCCATGGCAGGTGTGATACTCCCAAAATAATTAATTACAATTTGGGCAATTATTACGTTTATATGATTAATTATGGTGATAATTGATTTATGTGTTGGAATTAATTATCTTGATGAAATGCTTGGTCACATGGAAGGCGTGACCCGAGAGTGCATTTCAGGGTGCATGCTGTGCATGTTGGGAGAATTGAGTATTAGCATGATTTATTTGTTATGGTTGGCAATTAATTGGAAAGCATGGGTTTAATTGAGGTTTTGATGCATGTTGGTAAAATGTCTTTAAAATACCATGTTGGGGTATTTTGTACATCATGTTAATTGTTGGGGTACAATTTTATTTGACCTATATAAACTATTACCCCACTTTATCACCCCACTTTACCATTCACTCTTTAAAATCCCCAAACCCTCTCCCAACCCTAACCCTTTCCCCATTTTCGATTTTTTGCTCCAAGGAAGAAGAGAAATCTTTGCAAAAACTCCATTGGTGTGATTCTTGGTAAGATTTGAGGCCTAGGAAGGGCATATATCATTCATTGATGTTTTTGTATGAATTTACTTGGTTTTGGATTGATATATTGGAGTTTTAAAATGGGTTTGTTGGGATTGGTATGGTTTTTGGTTGGATGTTAAATTTTTGATTGTTTGATGGTGTTTATTGAAGGTTTTTAGTGTTTTTATGTTTTGGGTTTGTTGGTGTAAGTCTTGGTAAGTTTGGGGAAGAATTTATGGCTTAAAAATGGAGAAATCGCGTGTACTGGCTGTGGCGATCGATCGCCTGAAATGGCGCGATCGATCGCTGAAGGTCAGTGGCAAAAACGCAAGGCAGGCGAGCGATCGATCGCCATGTATGGCGCGATCGATCGCCTCGAGGCAGAAAGATCAGGCGATCGATCGCTACATCGAAGCGATCGATCGGTAAGGCTCGCGATCGATCGCCTCGTTGTAGTCGATCGCCAGCAGCAGAATAATGGGAACTGGATTTTTTTTGACGAATTTTTGGTATTTGACTATTATTTGGCTTCTAATATGGGGTTGTGTGATTGTGTAGAACCATCCCAGGTGGCGACGCAACCAAGGAAGTGAAGCCATATCAAATTCCACTTTTTGGAAAGGTACGTAGAGGACGTACGGGCACCCAACGATACATGTATCTATTATACTCATTGGTTATGCATTGTAGATGCGAGTATATGTGGAATTATGCATTGTGGATGCAAATACATGTTAAATTATGCATGATGATTGTATGTGCATATAATGATTGTTGGTGCACATCCCATGAGTCGTGGTCATCCCCTTGATGATTTCAATGCTTGCCGCTATTTGTTTGGTGCCGCTCAATGTGAAGCGAGGGGTGGGAGCGCCGCATGTCACATTGAAGCGTGGTTATCATATGAGGCGAGGAAAGAATATTTGCCGCTAAAATGTGAAGCGAGGGGTGGGAGCGCTGCATGTCCATTGAAGTGAGGTTATTCTATGTCGCCTGATGCGTGTGAAACGTACCGCAAGTGTACGGTGTCAAGTTTTAGTATAGAATTTTAAAGTACGGATGTCGAACCCACAGGGATTGAAAATTAAGTTACACCAAGTACTGTAATTAGAATAGTCTCGACTTTATTTAGATAACCGATAGCATAATTATTATATTAATCTACTAAAATAAGATAAATTAGCAAGATGAAGCATTTAAGTGGAGAAAATCAATGAGAACGGATTCTAGAGGTTCGACTTCACTCAACTATCAACTATGTCGTGTTTTCCTAGTTTACTAGCCGGGAATTCTTATTTGTTTCTACTCGCCCTCCCGGGTGTTAAGCAGAAGTAATTATCTAACATTAATCTTGATATCCCTATCTAAGATTAATTATCAAACAATTGTAAAAGCGCAGTAATTCCTTTGACGACTTCTATGGAGTTATAGGCCTTCCGAACAATATAACTACCACGATACGAATTCCTTCTTTCCTATTCACAACCCCCTCTCCCGAGTGATAGATCACGAATATGGAATCATTCAATCCATGGCCAGTAGAGTAAAAGCATTAAGAACAGGAAAACATAAATAAACCATATGAAAATCCAAATAAACTTCAAGTCAAGATCCGTCTAACTCTAGAATAATAAATTAGTTCATGAATACATTAAATAAACACATAGACATGTCTTTAATCATCATAAACATAAGGGAAGAGATATTCAAACGAATTGGATGATGGCCCTCCGTCCCCGGTAGTCGCCGTCTTCTTCTCCGTCGTCAAAATCTATGCCCTTCGTTGTAAGCGCACCGCCTCAAATGATCTCCTCCCCTTCTTGGTTCAGCTCTCGGTCGTGTGCTTCCTCCCTGAATTCTTCACGTTCAGAAATTATTTACCTCCAGTCCTCCTTTGTCTGCCTCTCGCACGTCCCTATATCAGCTCTTGCTTCTCCCTTTTATTTCAATATTTTCTCCCGTCTTTTTACGAGAGTTCCCCTTTAAATTAATATGTCTGTGTAAATCTGTATCTCCCTAAATATGTATGCGAATCTCCCTTCAAGATATCACTCTTCAATCTCCCCACAGAATCCTCACAACTTACGTAAATATCCCCTTTCCTTTCTTTCCTTTGTTCGTGAATCCCATCTTCCCTTTTATAATTTATTCCCAAATCTCATGTATATATATTATATTATATTATAATATAATATAATATAATATAGTATAATCTTGACATTTGACATGTTCCGGTACATGATTATTTCACCGTTGAGTCCCAATTTGAATTCTTGTCACATTTATGTATTTTTCACCATCTTTTAGTAATAAAATGTTACATTTCTTGGATTCCTACAAAATATCAAAAACAACAACAAAAGAAGTAATTCTGCTCGAATACCAACACTAAATATTGCAAAATAAGAAGAAATATAAGTGTATAAAATACACTTATCAAACCCCCTAAACTTAAACTTTTGCTAGTCCCGAGCAAAATAGAAATGGAAAAAGACTAAGAAATAAAAGAGAAAAAGAAAACACACTACTAACGCAAGTCATGAAATGTTATAATTGCAAATTGGCCTCGAAGATCAATTGTCTAAAAATTTTAAGTCAAGTATGCATATCAGTCTACTCAAGAGTTCTCAAGTGTGTGTCACCACTTCTATTTAACCATTAAAGCAATCTTTACTCACACAAATCAATAGGACTTTGCAAGGTGTATTGGTTCATTTGCATTGTTCATAAAAAGGAGTATAACCTAGACAAACAGTGAACAATGCATCAAATCAAAGTAATGAGATGTGCGTGTGTGAATGTCAAAACCATATGCATTACAAGTGTTTCTCGAGTGTCCATAAGCTTACTATTCATAACCTTCTCCACTAGTATATTAGACGAATGTGGCTCGGTCAATAGGTCTTAATAGGCTTGTAATGTAAGGCATTGGCTCATGGCTACAATAAAAAGATAGGAATTTCAAAACAAGAGAGTAAGTCATATTAACCATGTTGCGCACTCTCATCTCAATTTCGATTCCTTCTATTGATGATTCATCATTCATTTTTTTTTTCAATTCACCCTCCTTTCTCATCCACCTCAGCATTCACCTCATTATTTTTATCATTCTTTTAATCACTTATTTCTTCACCTCTTCAACATTTTTCTATGCATCCTTGCCCTTTTTTCATTATTATCCCCCTTCTATTTTTAAATTAGGAACATGGGGGATATTTGAAATTTTGAAGTGCAATATGGGTTTTACTCACTTGAGGGTAGAAAATAGTGTATAAGCTTTCAACAAGGTGGTCGATGTGGGATTTTGAAATGATGCCGAATGGAGGTTATTATGTGCCTAAGCACATGCCATTCGATTTTCAATAAGCTCAAAAGGGTAGCTAGGGATAAAAAATGATGTCATTTGGTGGCTTCAAAGGCTCAAACGAATCAAAAATTGCCTAAATCATTCCTAAGCCACATATGTCTGTATTTCGCCTCAAAGGGTACTAAAGCAAGTTCTAGACTACTCTCAATTCACAAATAACTTATATGGTATGACCAATGTGTTCAAATAGTATCTCAAAACCAAGGTGATATAAGAAACAAATTTGAATGAGATTATAAAATATATTGCAACAATTCAATCCTCATTCTTTTACGTTTAAGCTCAAAGGGGCTACTATGGCAAATTTATATCAATGAATAAAGGCCCAAAATATTGTCAATAATCACCTATATCATATTTGTGTTCGTTCAAATCAACTTTAAATAGTCAAATGGTCATGGTCTCTAGTGCATGAATGTGAGAAACTCAAGAACAAAGTGAAATTTTTTTTTTAAAATTTTTACATATAAGCTCAATTCTTCATCATCGGCCTTCACAATTACTTCAATTCACGACTTATGACACAAAAAGAAAAAAAGAAAAAAAAAACTAAAAAAAAAACACAAAACACAACACACATAGGAATCCATGAAACAAAACATCTTCAATGTTTAAACACCCCCCCAAACTTAAAATCGTGCATTGTCCTCAATGTACCATACAACGTATAAAATAAGGGACAACACACCTACCTGCGACGACGATCGTCAGTACTCAGTAATCGTCGCCCATCTCATGCTCATGGGTATGGTGAGAAGATGATGATAGGGACCTCCGCATCAGTATAGACCCAACCCTTAGATGAAGAATTTTCGATTTGGTTGGCTAAGCTATACCACTTTGATGCAACCCCCCTAAACTTGCTTCCTTGCACCAATAGACTCCAAAAACCTGCAATTAATCGATAAAAATATGCTTTAGAGGTGGGATAGCATAATTAAGAGAGATTGAGGAGAAAAAATCGAAATTGAAAAATTGAGGGGAAGAGCCGTAAAAATACGTGAGGCGTAATTACGCCGCTGGAGAGGCGTAATTACGCCTCGCCTACGGCTTTGAAATTTTTTTTTAAAAAAATGGTAGGCGTAACTACGCCAAAAACAGGCGTAGTTACGCCTACGCTACGGCATCTCAGAATTTGCTGAAAATTTGACAGGCGTAATTACGCCTTGAAAGAGGCGTAGTTACGCCTGTCCTACGGCATCTCAAATTTTTTTTTTTTAAATAAAATAAAATAAGGATACAGGATTCGGGTTGTTTAAAGTCGCCAGCCAGACTATGCGAAGCAACCATCAAATAGCGGCTTCCGCCCATAGTAAGTATCATATGACACTACATGTGGGTCTTGGTTGTGTATGCCCTCAAGCTTGGCAAGATACTGACAATTAACGCTCGTCGCTCCAACAACGTCTTTCGAAAATTGATAAGCATGGGAGAAAGATTCTAAGCTTGGCTTCATCTCGTGGAGGACGTAATATGGTGAAGTTGGCATCAATGGGAAGAACGGATCCACATATGGCATATAGGACATCACCATCGATGAGTGCTCCTCACTATTTCCAAAAATATGCTCATCTTCCAACGTCACGCTAGGCTCATCTTGACACGGGAATTCATCAGATAACTCTTTCACAGTAGGCTCAACCACTTGAAAATGCTCATAATCCCTTGAATCTTCCGCATGAGTAGGATCACTCTCCCAAACTTGGTTGGTTGGGTTCACTTCGGTGTTGCTAGGAAATGATCCTCTTTGTTGGTTGTTCATGGCATTAGCAAGCTGCCCAATTTGCACCTCAAGAGACTTCATTGTAGCACCCATGTTGTTCATGTGACCCTCAATCTTATCAAGCCTCGACTCATTCTTGTCAAGCCTCAATGTCGAACTTTGAACAAAAGTATTCACCAAATCTTCAAGTGAAGGTTTACCTTCATTCTTTTGTGGAGCATATCTAGGCTCATCTTGACACGGGAATTCATCCGATAACTCTTCCACAGTAGGCTCAACCACTTGGAAATGCTCATATTCCCTTGAATCTTCCGCATGAGTAGGGCATCTCGCTACAAATGTCTCTATCAGCTGCTCAAGGCTACTTCTGGTGGCATTTTCGATCTTTGGTTCAAATGATGGCCAGAATTTGCGCAAAATATCCTCCAACTTAGAGACTTTATCAGAACTATACTCATCCTCTGATTGATGCTTGAATGATTGGTGTGTAAAATGAGGTAATGATGCTCTGGTGGATATTGGTGACTCCAACCCAGTATTGAAGGATCAAAGTGCCACTGATAGTCGAAATTCGCCATATGGTTAAACAGGTGCACCCTGTCATCATCTCTACAATATATGGGACTACCAGCTGCCAAAGCTCCATTAAATACCCATTCTTGTGTGTCTGCATCCAATCCACTGTAGAAAGATTGAAGAGGAGCGTAGTTTGAAAAGTCGTGGTTGAATCTGTCCCAAGCTGCATAGAATGGTTCATACGGTTGTTGGGCAAAGCTTGTGGAAACTTGCTGATGAAACATCTCCAAGTACCTCACAAGAAAAACATCAAAAAGAATAAAATTAAAACAAAAAAATAAAATTCTAAATTAAAATCAAGACTACTTTGTAACAGTATCAGTAAACAAAATTATATCAATCCCCGGCAACGGCGCCAAAAACTTGATGCGTGTGAAACGTACCGCAAGTGTACGGTGTCAAGTTTTAGTATAGAATTTTAAAGTACGGATGTCGAACCCACAGGGATTGAAAATTAAGTTACACCAAGTATTGTAATTAGAATAGTCTCGACTTTATTTAGATAACCGATAGCATAATTATTATATTAATCTACTAAAATAAGATAAATTAGCAAGATGAAGCATTTAAGTGGAGAAAATCAATGAGAACGGATTCTAGAGGTTCGACTTCACTCAACTATCCACTATGTCGTGTTTTCCTAGTTTACTAGCCGAGAATTCTTATTTGTTTCTACTCCCCCTCACGGGTGTTAAGCAGAAGTAATTATCTAACATTAATCTTGATATCCCTATCTAAGATTAATTATCAAACAATTGTAAAAGCGCAGTAATTCCTTTGACGACTTCTATGGAGTTATAGGCCTTCCGAACAATATAACTACCACGATACGAATTCCTTGTTTCCTATTCACAACCCCCTCTCCCGAGTGATAGATCACGAATATGGAATCATTCAATCCATGGCCAGTAGATTAAAAGCATTAAGAACAGGAAAACATAAATAAACCATATGAAAATCCAAATAAACTTCAAGTCAAGATCCGTCTAACTCTAGAATAATAAATTAGTTCATGAATACATTAAATAAACACATAGACATGTCTTTAATCATCATAAACATAAGGGAAGAGATATTCAAACGAATTGGATGATGGCCCTCCGTCCCCGGTAGTCGCCGTCTTCTTCTCCGTCGTCAAAATCTATGCCCTTCGTTGTAAGCGCACCGCCTCAAATGATCTCCTCCCCTTCTTGGTTCAGCTCTCGGTCGTGTGCTTCCTCCCTGAATTCTTCACGTTCAGAAATTATTTACCTCCAGTCCTCCTTTGTCTGCCTCTCGCACGTCCCTATATCAGCTCTTGCTTCTCCCTTTTATTTCAATATTTTCTCCCGTCTTTTTACGAGAGTTCCCCTTTAAATTAATATGTCTGTGTAAATCTGTATCTCCCTAAATATGTATGCGAATCTCCCTTCAAGATATCACTCTTCAATCTCCCCACAGAATCCTCACAACTTACGTAAATATCCCCTTTCCTTTCTTTCCCTTGTACGTGAATCCCATCTTCCCTTTTATAATTTATTCCCAAATCTCATGTATATATATTATATTATATTATAATATAATATAATATAATATAGTATAATCTTGACATTTGACATGTTCCGGTACATGATTATTTCACCGTTGAGTCCCAATTTGAATTCTTGTCACATTTATGTATTTTTCACCATCTTTTAGTAATAAAATGTTACATTTCTTGGATTCCTACAAAATATCAAAAACAACAACAAAAGAAGTAATTCTGCTCGAATACCAACACTAAATAATGCAAAATAAGAAGAAATATAAGTGTATAAAATACACTTATCACCGCCTATATGTGAAACGAGGGGCATTAAAATACATTGTGATGGACAGACTAGAGATTGGTAATTGGTAATTGGTAATTGGTACTTGGTGATATTGGAATGGTGTTATGTCATGACATGTGTGAACCATTAAATAATCTATTGATTATACTCATGAGTTATGGTACGGGGACAACCAAAAAGGAAGCGTTTAAATGCATGGGAAAAACAAGAAGTGTTTTATTATGATTTATGCATTTACGCCTTATATTCATATTGTGTTGAATATGGATTATTATATGCTTATGTTTTGGGGGTTGTCCTTGTAGGTACATTTTGGCATGATAGAAAGGGGCTAAGGCAGGTTGAGACGGTGAGCTTGTGAAGAACGTTGTTGGTAGATGAAAGACATGATTACTTTTGTATAGTGTCTACTCTAGGAGTAGTGTAAAACTATAGTGGATAACATTCATTTGTTTGAGAATGTAATTAATCCATTTGATAGTCCTTAACTTGGCATGTAATTCTTAAGGCTCATAGTCTCAACATGAACATTTATACTCTGATAATGTATGTTAGTCCTAATTATGCCTTTAATTCGCACTTAAGGAACTAGGGTCCTTACAGCAGGATTCAGTGGCCTTGGTAGAGTTCTCGTATAACAATATCTACCAGGCAAGCATTCAGATGGCTCCTTTTGAAGCCCTTTATGGTAGACTTATAGGTCACCATTGTGTTGGGACGATTTGGACCGTAAATCGATCGGAGGACTGGAGTTGATTCGGGAAATGGAAGAGAAGGTGAAAGTGATCAGACAAAAAATTAAAGCAGGCCAGGACAGACAGACAGCGTATGCTAATAAATGGCGGCGATAGTTAGAATTTCAGTTGGGAGATAAAGTCTTTTTCAAGAGCTCACCTTTCAGAGGTGTTGTGCGGTTTGGAATGCGTGGAAAATTATCTCCGAGGTATGTTGGGCCGTACGAGATCTTACAGCGCATTGGCACCTTAGCTTACCGATTGGCCTTGCCACCGTCTTTGTCTGGTATACATCATGTATCTATGTTGCGGAAGTATGAGCCAATCTATCGCATGTATTGCAGCCTTCAGAGGTTCAGTTAGATTCTGATGTGTCCTACGTGAAACGGCCAGTCAGGATTGTGGATAGAGCAGATCGCAGACTTCAGAACAAAGTGATACCGATGATCAAAGTTCAATGGGATCACAGGGTGTCGAGGAGGCCATGTGGGAGACGGAGCGACATATGGTGCAGCACTATCCGGAACTATTCTCTGGTATGTAATTTATGTTTTGTTTCGGCTTGGAAAGTGCACGTGGATTTCGAGGACGAAATCTTATAATTGGGGGAGTATTGTGATATCCCTGAAATAGTTATGTGCTTTTGAGCCATTAATTGTGTTTATGGTGTTATGATTATTATTATGGTCTGGGAAATGTATAGTTATGCGGTGGATATCAACTAGTAATACGTTTTAGAGAGCATGTGATGCATGTTGGAAGATTTATGACTTGGTAGGGTTTAATTGAGTTGGTTCCCATTAATTTGGAAAGCATGTTGGTTGTTGCTATGATGCATTTTAATTGAGTAGATGCTATAAAATATCAATTAGGGATATTTTAATACATCATGCTAAATACCGGGACACAAAATAAACTTTTATCATACTACAACCCATGCCTTATCTGCACTCTCCCACCACATGATTTTATCACAAAAATCTCTTATCTTTTCCCTAAAAAACCGTCCACCATCAAGCAAGAAGAAGGAGGATGAGACTTGCAATTTAATTGCTTAAATCTTGCTAAGAATTGGAGCCAAAGTGGTAAGCATCTTGTGTGCTTGAATGTTGACCAAGTTTAGTTAATTTTGAATGGTTATTCCTGGAGAAAATGGCATGTATTGTTGAATTGAATTTTTGTGAAGTTATATGGTAGTTTAAAGGAGGTTTTGGTGTGTTGAGTGGATGAGATTTGAATTTTATGGTTTGTAATTGAGTTAGCTTGAAGTATATGCTCAAAAATGGTGTTTTCTCGCGTTTACAGAGCTCCTCGATCGATCGAGCATGACCCTCCGATCGATCGAACATGGCAGGGCTAATGGCTTGGAAGATGGTGTTTCCTCGATCGATCAAGAAGAACTCCCGATTGATTGAGGAGACTTCTCGATCGATCGGTGTGGGGTCTCGATCGATCGAGAAGGGCAGTGTTTTGGGTGCCAAAATTGGATCGCCTCTCGATCGATCGGGCAATGAGGCCGATCGATCGCAAGGCATATTTTTGTGGATATTGGGTGTTTTGATGGGATTTTTGATATTAGACTATAAATTGACATCTAATATTGTGTTGTGTACTTGTGTAGAGCCTTCCCAGGTAGCGACACAACGCAAGGGATAAAGTCCTGCAACACTCTATATTTTGGAAAGGTACGTAGAAGACGTACGGGCACCCAACGGTAACATGTATTTTATATACCTTTTGGATTGTGCATTGTGGATGGAAGTATATATTGGATTTTGCATTGTGGATACAAATACATGTTGAATTATGCATTGTGATTGCATATATGTATGTTGGATACTTGGTGCATATCCCATGAGTCATGGTTATATTCGAGTGATGATTTTAAATGCTTTGCCGCTGTCATTTGAAACGATGATAGAATACTTGCCGCTGTCATATCGTAGCGAGGAAGGAATATATGCCGCTAAAATGTTGAAGCGAGGGTGAATGTGGCATGTTACATTTAAAGCGAGGTTATTCGATGCCGCCGATATGTCGAAGCGAGGGGTATTAGTGCCGCGGTCATGACAAGCGAGATGCATTAAATACACTGTTATAACAGACTTGGGATGGATTATTTGTGTTAATGAAATGTTTATATGTCATGACATTTATGAAACCTAATTATAATCCATTGATTATAATTATGAGTTATGGTATAGGGACAACCAAAGGGAGCATTTTAAATGCATTGGAATACAGGAAGTGTTTTGTATTTATGGTTTATACATTTACTCATTATAATCTTATTGTGATGCACATGGATTATTATATACTCATGGGTTGGGGTTGTTCATGTAGGTACATTTTGGCAAAAAAGGGCTAAAGAATGGGTTGATGCAGTGAGCTCGTGAGGAGTGCTTTTGGTATAGGAGGACATGATTCTTTTGTATAGTCTCTACTATAGGAGTAGTGTAAAGCTATAGTATTAACATTCATTTGCTGGGAATGTAATTAATCCTTGGAAACTTTTATTTAGGCACTGTAATCCTTAAGCTTAAGGCATCAACAAGAACCTTATACTCTGATCTATGCATGTTTAGTTCTTCTTACGCCTTTATTACGCATTTAAGGTAGAGAGGCCTTACAATCTCACCAATATCCCAAATCGATGTCCAACATCATCTCCTTGAAAGTCCAATGATCACACCCATGGTCAAAACCATTTTGACTACTTTCTAGGAGTAAATTCAATTTATCAGGAGTTTTTGAAATACTTTCAGATCTCATTGGTATGTGTAGTTCAAAGGTTATGATTGACTCAATTAATTTCACCATTTTCACTTTTCTAGTGGTTTGTGGTTCTTGAACCTTTTCAAGTTATATTATATTGTCATTCCTTTCTAATAGAAACATTTTCTCTAGAAAGAATGCACTTGCAAAACAAAATCTTTGTCTCCAATTGATAATATTATGGATCAACTATCCAACTCATTTCTCACTGGCTGCTTCACATAAGCAGAACAATCTCAAATCTATATTTGGATTATTTTTAAATCCATATCGTATATGGAGTTTTGGTCACTGTATTGGTATGGATTATGTTCAACAAATATGTAACTTTAGAGAGTTACTTAGAGAGAATCACATTCTCTTTAAGATAACTCAATATGCTCTTGCACTAACATTTAGTGCTCCACATACGTCCATATGAATCAAATTCAATGGACATTCAACACATGCTAAAGATATGTGGGATTTAAGTTATCATTCTTTTTATATTCTTTGAACATAATCATACTAATCGTTCACAAGTTCACCAGATTCAATAAAGCATGTATTCTTAAAAAAATACTGCAAATCAGATTCGCAAATTTAAAAGAATGTCATTTTCAATCAAAATAGGAACAATGTTATGATTAAATCTAGAACAAATAAATAATTGCTCAAATCAGTTCCTAACCAGTTCAAGATTTTATATTAAATAAATGTTTCAAACAGCCTTTGCAACAACTCTTGCTACAATGCTTAGCCTCAGGTAGGTTTCACCTTCCCAGGGCTCTCTACTTCTTCTCAACATCCGCAACTCTTTGCAAATATGTGAGCAATTGATATCATATATCAAAGTAGAAACAATAGAAACATTAACTTTAATATAAAACATACCCTTTCTAGAACCCTTCTAGTTTAGGTATTCTTGCAATTTTGCGCCAGTGACCAGCATTGAAAACATAGTTGATTCACTTTTTTAGTTGCTATATCAATTTTCGTCTTTTGAGTTCGGGAACCATTTCCCTACTTTATCCTTGAATCATTCCCACCAATTGTAGACGATTCAACAAGAAGAACACGTTTCTCCTTTGAATCAAGGATACATGAGTTTATAACATTTTGACTATAAGATCAAATCTACAGCCAATTAATGAGGTATTGTCAAATTCAGATTTTTCAATTTCTCAACAAGAGATATTTTTCTTACACCATGCTCATAGACCGAAGCCCCATCTTGCATGTGAAATGAAAATAGCTCTTTTGAAGTCGCGAGACTCAGTTATCGCGTCTGTTCACCAAACAACATTTGTAGGTGTTGAAAAATATCAGCAATGTGAGCGAGTTTCTCATATCTATGTTGAAACTCATTGGTGACATTGATGCTATCACATACCACCTAGCCGAGAGAGCATAGTCCCACCACTTCTCAACTGTGGCGATCTCTTCATGAGACGAACCGGGAGACACTTCAACAAGAGGCTTCACATCAAGGATATAAAGCAACTTTTCAGAAGCAAGCACTATTTTAAATTACGTAGTCAATCAAAATAATATGGTTCGATTAATTTGTTTGTATCGAGACTTGATGTAATCGAATTCACGACAATCACAATACTGAGAATAAACAGAAAATATAAGCAAACGTTTGATTATTAATTAATTCAAAAACCATGGACTTTAGTTATTGAATGCTCCCACTAAATTTTTCGAATTCACCACCCTCATTACAAATGAACGGAAAATCATATTCCTTAGTGGGCTTGAGTCCAACTAGCTCAGGATAGCCCCGGACGTGGGCCCACCGCCTCATGATACTAAAGGTAGATCACAATTAAATCATATGCAACCCCCAAGATATTTGTCTCGCGATTGGCATAACCCTACGTGGACAGGACAATGCATTCTCACGTCAAACTAACCTATCCTACGAATGGAAATGTCACGCCCAAAAGACCCCACGTGGGTGAGTAATCTAAAAGGTTAACATAACCACACCCTTAATTAAGTGACAGTTACACAGCTTTCACATGCCAGATGCCTCCCACGTGGGTGAGTAAGGCAATATGACACAAGTAGCATCCCATGGCTTAAATGTTGATGGAAGACAGGAAGCAACAAACCCATTTGAGCTCCCCTTATCAGTTTGATATAAAATTTTGAATCATATTCAAAAGAGGGGTTTTAGTTATTCTAAAATCTCATCAAATGTCCGTTCGTTTGTTTGCCGGATTCATACAACTATGTTTTTTTCATGCATCATATGTAAAACATAAAACAAACATGTATCATACATCATATGCTTAATAAAAATAAATATGGACGATTACGATCTTTTACTAATTGATCCACGTGAGCCATACGTGGATCACAAGTCTGTCTAAGGTGGTGCATGTATGTAATGCAATCCTATTATATTTTTGCTTCCATTATACATGTCTTGATTCTTGATGCTCCATCTTCAATCTCGATCTCCCACTAATTTTTTACATTTAAATCGTGCAAACAAGAGAATAGATATACAAATCCGGGGTGGGATACATCAGAAAAAAGAGAGAGCAGGCTCGCAGGCACGATAACCAAAAATCACAATTATAATGAAACATTAAAAACCTAAGCATTCACCTAAACATATTGGTCAAGACCCGTAATCATCCACCATGCAATCACATCATATGTAATTAAATATTAAACTAACCAATTACATCATATGTAATTGTACTAATTACATCACATGTAATTAAAGCACAATAATTAATTATTCTATTGTTTCTCACTAATCACATCATTAATTGAAAATAAAATTAACAAATTAAGTAAAACCATTTTATTTAATTTATAATTAATTAAATTTTAATAAATTGGTAAATCTATTTTACCTTTTAATCATCATATTAATCGAAAATAAAATTAATAAATTAAATAAAACATTTTCACTTAATTTCTAATTAATTAAATTTTTAATTAATTGATAAAATCCATATTTTACCTTTTAATCATAATCCTAATCTAAAATAAAATTAACAAAGTGAATGAAACACTTTCATTCAATTTTCAATTAATTAAATTTTAAACTACTTGGTAAAATCACTATTTTACCTATAAATCATAATATCAATCCAAAATAAAATTAACAAACTAAATGAAACATTTTCATTTAGTTTACAATTAATTAAATTTTCAATTAATTGGTAAAATTTCTATTTTGCCTTTAAATTCATATTTTTATTTAATTAAGTATTATGAATTTTATTTCAAAAAATAATATCCAGACAAAACATCTAAAATGACCCAAAATAATTTATGGACTCCAAACCAATTTGGATCCAAAATTAAAAATACAATTTCAACCCTAAAAGATATCCTTATTTTTTGAATTTTAACAATTTTTTTTTTTAAATTTCGAAAAAATCCCCCAATGTTATTGTTCATCCCTAACAATTCAAAAACTAGGGTTTGGCTATTTCGCCCGCCGTATTCAATTGTTTGAATATAAGGCTACACTCAATTCAAAACTTAATATCACTTTGAACTTTTGTTTAGTGGAAACGTTTTTATTCTTATCGGATGTTGACTTAATAACTTATTACCCGTGACTTTTATCTTAGAAAAATTTGGGCAGAGTCTCCTTTTAAAAATTGTGCCCTGTGATCTACCAGATCACTACAACCACAATAACAAAATCATGAATCATAAAAAAATCAAAATAACTAAACCCCAAATGAAGTCTTAATCTCCAAAAACAATTCAAATCATAATAGAGTACTCAAGTCCTCAACATTTAAAATTCTCAACATAATCATAATTAAACTTCCAATGCGTATCTAAATATTCTCCGCATCATCTAAATCTTCAACTCCATCTGTAATATGTCACATTACAGGTAAAGGTAAGTTGCAACATTTTATAGTAAGCGTAATAAACATTTGATAAAAAGTCAAAAACATCATTTTTCATAATGTGACGAAAAATAATATACTTTCATATCAAAATAACTTTCACACATATATGGTTTAATTCGAACAGTCAACGAAGCTAAATTTCACAAAACGGAATTATAACGGAAATAACTGTTCAGATAACCAACGAAACATAACGGAAACAAATAACAATATCATATAATGTTTTAACATTATAGAATTAATCCTTAGACATAGCCATGCTGTAATGAAACAAATGCATACTCAATTACGGATGTGACACAATGATATCATTCCAGACTATACCCGCTGGAAGGGTATCGACAGATATTATACCCCCTCTGTCTTCGGGCAAAACGAAATGCGTTTCTTTATTCTCGTCGCCAACGAGCCGAAAGTATGCGCGTTTTTATCCTCGTCGCAATGCGAGACACAACGAAACGAAAATATCCACAGTTCACAAACCTCAAATCATATTCATTGAATCAAAACAAGCATGGCATTTCAAAATAGTTTTTCACACAATAAAATGCTATTCAAAATTCCCTTTTTCAACAAAATCACATTTCTATCAAAAATCATTTCTTTCAAAATAACCTTGCATGCTTACTATCCCAAAACATTTCAAAAATAAACAATACGAAATACTTAAAATAATTTGCGAAAAATTGCAACTTCCTTTACGTACCTCAAAGCTTCCTATCAACGTTCAAATTACAAACTTCCCACAATCTCCAAGATGTTACGGATTTCCTATCAAACAATTTTATACTATCAAGTGTACATTCTTACAAACTAATCCAATTAAATCTATTAATTGATAAGTAAATATTACATATATGCCTCTAAACACCATATTAAGGTAAATCTAACCCAATTGCAACAATAATCAAATTTAACTATGTTTCCCTCAACTTAACAGTAATTTCATTTAAATCAGATTTTTAGACAAGGAAATAATCATGCTCCTTAACTTACAGCCTAAATCTTTGAAATCCAGAATACATTTTCGAACCAAAAATACAATTCCAGATTTCTGAAATTCGATTTTTAGTTTCGGAAATCATTCCGAATTCGAGTAGTATCGAGCAACAGCGAAGAAATCGGAAGTGAGCAGAAAAACGTAGCAAATCGGTATGAAATTTCATATTTCGAATTTTTTTGTTTTCGATTTTTGGTTCTGAAATTGGTTAGGTTAGCGATGTGGGATCAATTGGAGTATATTAGCTTAATTTATCAAGAACATCATCTTATTGCTAATGGGAGATTTTGGAATGTGAGGATTTGTACACTGTTTCTTTTTTTTCGAAAAATTATACAGAGTTTGTAATTCAAGAATTGGATTTCGAGCCGCCGCCTAGCAACCATCTAGCTCACGAGATCGTCTTCTACGTTCGTCGCCTCCACCGCAACGACAACTCTTTGCCCACCGCAGGTCGAAGGTGCAGAATCATCTCGCCAGCCCTTCTCCAGAACTCCGTCGCGCGAGCAGATCCAGAGTAACCATCGCGAAGAATCAGATTTGCACAGCCGCAGGTAGGACGCCGGAGAACAATTTCTCCGCCACTCATAGGCTGTCGCGTCGGACGCGCAGTCGTGTTCGCTGTGCAATAATGTTCTCTATACTCCCTGCCAGTGAGTTCAGCGGCCTCGCTAAAGATCCACTCGAGTAGGCGCGCGGACGATGGCGAAGAACAACCTCTCTGCCGTGTGTGCCGCCTCTCGCCGCGTCTCAGCCAACCGTTGGCCGCGGTCTATCACCGATGATGGTTAGATGCCGGAAACGGTTTTCCGGCTGGGTCTTGATTAAAACTCTTTAACCATTTTCTATGTTTCTCCGGACTCTAAAATTTTTGAAATTCAAACACGATTAGAATCGATGAAAAATGATCCAATGAAATTAATTATCGAATATATAAATCAAAGCGCAACCTGGCTCTGATACCACTGTTGGGTTTCCTTCCCCTGGCGTCAGATCCAAACACAGCGTAAAATAAACAGTAAACAAATCTGACCCGGGGAGGGACGATCGCGCCTGATTCATATATAACATGTGTGCAAATATCAAATATAATGTACGAATATGGATTACCGTTTACCGACGTGAATAACGGTAGTCCCTCGAGTCCAACCAACCTGACCAGATCTTCAAGTCAACATCAGTGCTAGTGTGATGTCAGTTTATGAGAGTAAATTGAATGGAGTGATTGACTGAGATAACCCTAGATACAAATGTCATATTTATAGTTGTAATCAGTTAATCGGGCCAGGGATAATAAAGCCCATTGGATCAACGTTTGACTTGTAGGACATTTATGCTAACAGATTCTATATTTGTAAATATGATGAAATATCAGGCCAAATGATGACTATGATACCAAAAAAATATTTGAGTGCTTGATATATAATTGAAAATGGATCGATAAATTGGACACTAATATATCGAAATACAATATATTTTTACTTGATTGCAATAGAGTTCTTGCATTGCACTCAATCTTTTTTTTAAAAAAATACGGAGTTACATAGGATATCTCCCTATGTATAGCTTAGAAAACTTAATATTGAAGCAACTAATCATGCATCTACTTGGATTATTTAATCTGCACTTTAGTCGGTGACCATGGTTTATTTCATCATCTGTACGTGGACCTCAATTTCATGAAGAAAAAATGAGTGAGAGCTTTGCTTCCTTATGGTTGTGTGCGTGTGCCTTTCATTTCTACAAATTGTTGTTCACTTTGATGACTGTTTGTTCATTTTAATTGTTTGTAATTGTAATACGGGGATTTCAGGTACTTAGAAATAAGTAATTTTGTTGGCCACCAATTAATTAATTAATAATAATAAATCAGATGCTTTGAATTACAAATTATATTTCTTTTAACAGATATATTTGACTAAGACATAAACAAATATTAAAGTAAGAAAATAAACTTTATTAGGCATAGCAACATAGTTGGGGCCAAAAGTAGAGTAATTAATTAACAATAAATAATAATTGGAACGGATAGTAGTATTTAAAGCAACGGAGGACATACGCCCAAACGAACTATCATGGCTTTTACCTACACCGCTTCAGTTATCCCTTCTTCACAGCCCTCCAGCTTCAACTTCAACCGAGGACGTCCCACTGTTTGCTCATTATTCACACCTAGGACGCCGCACAGCAGACGATTGGTCTCCTTGTCTCTTTTTTACCTTAATTTCTTATCTCTATCCAATGGTACGTGACACGAATTGATATGTGTTTCGTGAATTGTGGTGAAATCACTTTCATTTTTGCTTCGTTTCTTATTGGGGGAAGTTGCAGATGCTATGGGAGTCAGCATTTTCGACAAATACGTCAAAAAGTAAGAATTTTTAATTAATCTACTTCTCTCAGTGTGTCATTAAATGCTGGAATTCTTATAGATGTCACTCTTCTAGTTGTTTTAACTGATTATTGTAAATGACACCTTAAAACTTGTCGACATAATGTAATTCTGATGCTGTATCCATAATATAATTTACTAACAAGCCACGTGAACTGCAGAGCATGAGTCTCCTTTGAAACTCAAATTCAAGTTAAGATTTAGGGGCTGCTAGATGTAAACTGGTTCTCATCATTTTTGCAACTATAAGGCTGCATTTATTATTATAGATTTAAATTTATTCTCACAATATGAAACTCCCATCCCAGCAAGGGCTCTGTAATTTGATTATTGTTTTTGAAAAGTTCTTGGATGCCATTGTATTCATGAAGCAACCAAAAGTATTCGTGGATGAATATATGATGTCATATTTTTGTAATGATAGGTAAATAAATGGCTGTTTGAATTTCCTTCAAAAGGTTGCATAATTCTTGGCAAGTCTTGGTTTAGCTGGAAGTTCCATTCCAATGTTGGTCACTACTTGATATATAGATTTATTAATGTATATAATATCTCTGTTCTGTCCACAAATTTCTATCCAGGAAAAAGCTTGATCCGCTAGAGACTTACATACCAGCTGTTTTATTAACTGGGCTACAGATGAAGGAATTAGGTTATGTTTCTTCACTTCTTTATGCAATAAATGCTGATTTGGCGTAGCTAGCACATTGTCACACTCTCTTATCCCGTGACAACATGCTCAATAAGTTAAAAATGGGACATGAATCAATGTGTAACAAATATTTCTCACTAGCATATTCTTGGCCTTCCTCAATAATCTTGAGTATGGTAATGGGTCAAACTGTAGTCCACTGGAGTAAAGCTTAATATTTGATATTTTTGGTCGTTTATTATTCTGTTGCTTGTTCACTGCTGCATTTATTTTATTTTCTGCCAGTCCATTATCGCTACTGTAGGAATCAATCAGTCAAGTCTTTATCCCACTAAATGGGGTCTACTATATGGATCTTCCCGATCCAAGAAATTTGCCAATGTTTTATGCTGGTTGTCCACCTGACATTACTCTCCTCCTTTACCCGGGCATGAGACCAGCCATGTCGGAGTTATCACTACTGTAGGAATTGAGAGATATAATTTGTGTATATTCTTTAACGAATCTGTACATCTTTTAGTTACAAGGGTAATTCATGATCCAACAATCAAGGGATAAAGAATAATATCCGACCAAACTTGCAAATTTATTTTATCCTATCAACAAAAACTGATTGATATCAATCTACATATTAATTATCATACTCTACCCTCCTCCTCAAGCTTGACCATAGGTGTTGATGACACCAAGCTTGGTGATTAGAAATTCATGTGTTTGTTCCGATAGTACTTTTGTGAGTAAGTCAGCTAGTTGGCGAGAAGTAGGAACATATTCAATATTGAGGTTGCATTCCTCTATCTTTTCTTTGATGAAATTATATCAACTTCAACATGTTTGGTTCTATCATGATGAACAAGACTATGAACAATGCTGATAATTGATTTATTGTCACGTAATCGTTCTACAGGATCTTCAAACTCCATTTTCAATTCTTTCATAACTCTCCTTATCCAGACTAGTTCACACACTCATGGGCCAACGCTCTATGCTCAGCCTCTGCACTACTTATTGCAACAACAGATTGCTTATTGCTATGCGATGTTATCAAATTCTCCCAAATCGACTTTCTATCAGAGTAGATCCGGCCCAATTTGCATATTTAAATGCACACACTCTTTGATCATCATTTTTTTCAAAGAATAAGTCTTTCCCTGGAGTCTTTTTCAAATGTCTCAAAACTCTGTAGAGAGCATTGAGATGACCTTGAAACAGGACACAGAAGGCTCTTGCTGTTGTACATCCTTTGTGGGGCAATAGCCAAACTGAAGCTGTGAACTTAAGATATTGAAGAGTTTTTCTACTGCTCTTGACTCAACTCATCAGCAGCATTAAATGAACAAGTAGGTCTATCATGCTTGTCTCCATTGCTACTCGGAAAACTCTTAACAGCAGCATTAACAGTAGAATTTGAAGGTAACATGAACGAATTCTCAAAAGAGGTTCCAGGAACATCGTTTGAAATAGACTGTTGTCTCTCTACCGAAGAGAAAACATTGGAAATGTATGTCATAGGATCCATCAGTAAAATTTGAGCACGAACTTGAGCATAAGAGTCATTTAACCCCATGAGAAATTGCATGATACACTCTTGATTGTGGGATTACATGAGTTCTCGCATTGAACTACAATTACAGACAGTAATCGGTTGAAAGTCTTTAAACTCGTCCCAAATTGTTCTCATTTTAGTGTAATAGGCACTAATATCCAAAGGACCTTGATGTAAACCAGCTAGCATCTTTTTAATTTGAAATACCCTCGAGCTTTGCTCTGATGGAACCTATCACGCAAGTCAACGCAAATCTCTTGTGCAATAGACATATACATCAAAGTATCCGTAATTTCATGACTATCAGAGTTGAGAATCCACAAAATAACCATACTATTACACCGTGTGCAAGCACTATATAACAAATCATCAATAGGTGGTCGCGTAAAGTACTATCAACAAAACTAAGCTTATTTTTTTGTTGTTAATGCCATTAACATCTCCAAATGTCCTAGAGGTCCGACTAGTATAGTATCACAAAATTATTGTCTTGCTTCATCTATTTCAATTTGGAACAAAATTCAAAAAATTATGATGCATTTCCAAGATTGGAATACATCTGACGAGCCTCGTCCCAAACCTTTTTTGCTGTTTGAACCATAGATAGCAGTGGCTAATTGTGGGATCCATCAAGTTGATGATCAAGGCAAGAACAATGGAGTTCTCGGCCGTCTACACTTTATATGACTGGTCAGTTTGGTCTGGCGAGGGAAGTTCACCAGTGAGGTATCCCAGTTTGGCCCCGCAAATGATGATTTTGACAGATTGGGCCCATTGAATATAGTTTCGACCATTTAATTCATGGGTTTTGTTGAAGATTTTATCAATATTTTAGGAGAGATATTACAATATACACTTTCCTTGTTGTAAATAATATAAAAGGAAATTACTCCATAGAGGCAGTTAGTGATTGATTTATTTCCTTGTGTATAGAGGCCAAGACTTGTATAAAGGGTTGTAACCTTCATTGTGATTAATAGAAGAATTATTCACTGAATATTATTTCTCAAAGTTATTATCGTTTCATGGTATCACAGCCACCGATCTAGGTGACTACTCTGCTTCGGTTTTTTTCGTCCCTTACCCATACGACCGAACACATCATGACCTCTGAAATATCTTCCGTCATGTATGATAAGACATCACGCAACCTTGTTCCACCATCCCATCCCTCATTTGTTAGCCATTCACTTCAAATTACCCAACACAAGTTGAATGGACTGAATTTTAGAGAGTGGTTTCAATCTGTCATTCTCGTAATCAAAGGGAGGGGGGAAATTGGTTTTGTAACAGGCGCGAATAAAGCTCCAAAAGAAGCTGACCCAACGTTTGGTACTTGGGAAGCAGAGAATTCCATTGTGATGGCTTGGCTCATAAACTCTATGGAGTCCTCTATCGGCCGCACATATCTCTTCTACAAGACAGCCAAGGAGATTTGGGAAGCAGTACAAGAAATCTATTCTGACCTGGAAAATACTTCTCAATGTTTTGAGCTTCGGTAAAAAATCCGAAACACCATACAAGGTAGTTTCAATGTAACCGAATACTTAAATACACTGATGGAGTTATGGCAAGAAATTTATCTGTTTTACGACATGGCTTGGGCCTGCCCATTGGATGCTGCGAAATACAACAAGATGAGTGAAAATGAGAGGATTTTTTATTTCTTACAAGGTCTTAATCCAGGGCGAATGATTGGCACAAAACCCTTCACGTCACTTCGAGAACCATTCACTGAGTTACAAAGAGAGGAAAGTAGGCGTCGGATTATGCTCAATTCCGCGCGGCAGGATGTTCTTCCTTGGATACTCGTGGTTCGGCACTGATCGCACACAAACTAGAAGCCAATCGTGACCTGCGCACCCAAATATGCCAAAGAAACAAGATGGGGCCCATGGGTATCAACAAAATGACCGGGTTGTATGTGATTTCTGTAAGAAACCAAACAACACCCGCGAATCTTGTTGGGAAATTCACGGAAAACCCGCTGATTGGAAATCCCGTAAACAACAAAGACAGCCCAGATCAGCAAATCTTGTTGATTCTGCCTCTAGCTCTATTTCCAATGTCTCCAGTGATGATTTGGAGATGCTTCGCCAACTTCTCAAACAAACCAAGGCCTCCATTGGATACGAGAATCACACCTTCATTATACCTACAGCTGCAGTAGCAAACACAGATATCATCCACCAAAATCTTATGTCACAAACTCAACACAAGGAGTATTGGATTGTTGACACAGGTGCCTCGGACCATATGACTTGGTCCATTGATGTCCTTGATAATTATAGCACATGCAATACCAGAATTGATTTTGGGGTTGCAGATGGAAAAGTATCACCTACTGTAGGGAAGGGAACGGTTTGAACCGTCCAGTAGAAGACACAAGATCATCAAAGTGAGGAAGTAACATAGGAGCAGAGGAAGGAGCATGATGCTGAAAGTAGTATTGATTTTCAAAGAAAGTGACATCACGAGAAATGCGCATTAGTTTAGAAGCTACATCACACATATCCCTTGTAAGTAGTATTATAGCCCATAAAAGCACACCTAACCGACTGAGCATAGAGTTTGTGACGTTCGTGAGAAGGTAAGTGAACAAAACATGTATTACCAAAGGTACGTAGATATGATAGTTCGGATGGGTGCCATGCAAGCGAAAATATGGAGTCTCAAAGTGCAAGGGCTGTGAGGGTAGACGATTAATAAGATAGACTGTCGTCGATAAAGCCTCAACTCAAAAGGTAGGTGGCACTGAGGATTCTAAGAGCAAAATACGAACCATATCTAACAAGTGGCAATTTTACGTTCAGCCATGCCATTTTGTTGAGAGGTATAGGGACGAGCATTGAGAAATAATGCATTTTTGTTGCAAGAAGGCTTGAAAGGCATTATACATATATTCTGCCATTGTCAGAGCGTAGACACTTAATAGTGGTGGAAAACTGTGTTTCAATATATGCTACAAAAGTCCCAAAAATAGAAAGAAGTTCAGCCTTAGACGAAGGAAATATACCCAAGTAAAGCGACCAAAGTCATCAATGAAAGTCACAAAATACTTATAATTAGCATGCGGAGGGACATGAGCAATACCCCAAATATCACTATGAATGAGTTCGAAACAAGCATGAGTACGACTACCATGATGTGGAAAAGGTAAAAACTTACTTTTCCCAAGTTTGCAACTAGAGTAATCAAGTAATAATGAATGATTAGAAATCGAAGTTGTATGTATTCCCCAAAAACAATGATTCATTAAATGTAATAAAACAACATTATTGGGATGACCCAAACGTTTATGCCAACTAGCAGGCTTATTTGAAACAGTAAAGCAAGACAGAGAAAAAGTAGGTGAAACAGTAACTGCAGAGAAAACAAGCGTCCCACTTTAGGTCCCATCGCTATCACCTTCCCTGATACTTGATCCTGCACAAGACAGCCATGTGCGAAATGCACATTGTAATTCTTGTCAACCAATTGATCAAATGAGATCAAACTTGTAGATAATCCATGAGATATAAACACATCGTTAAATGAAGAGTTAATATCGCTGACATGTGTAATCGGAAGATTATGGCCATTAGCGAACTGAATCTGTTGATTTCCAATATAGTTGCGTATTTTGCTCAAATAATTAGAGGGACCAGCCATATGTTTCGACGCCCCAGATTCATCAACAAACCAAGGAGACGAAACATTCTTACCGCTTCCTTGAAGCCTGGTGTAGAGAATGCTGAATATTTATTTGCTGAACCATGTCGAGTGTAAGAGCTTGTGAATTGGTGGCCGGAACGGTGGTGCTGGCGGAAGAAGAATCTGAAGCAGAAGGTGCAACAGCTGCATGAAAGGCTTTAACACGCCGATTCTGAGGACGTGTAGGACATTCAGCAATGATGTGATCCTCTTGTTTACAGTAATTGCAAAACTTCTTATTGCAATTCCGAGCAATATGGCCGAAACCCTTGCAGCTGTAACACTGAGGGGTTTCCTTGTGGTTTGCCATGGGCAGCCAATGTTGAAGATTTCTGAATTTGGCATGGAGGAACCGAAAGCAGCATGAGTGGCCAAACGTTGTTCTTCGCGCACATGCTCACCAAAACACACATCCAAGGATGGAACAAGGTCTCGGTTCAATAAAACAGCCCTAGTAGTCTCGCATTCAGGGCGGAGTTTCATGAGAAATTGATCGCGTTGGCTAACTGCATGAACCTCACGAATGGCAGGAAGAGCCTCTTTGGACATATGAGCATAGATAATGTCCGTGTATTCAGTCTAGAGATTGAGAAACCCAGAGTACTATTTTTCCGTAGTCAGATTTCCATGCGAATAATTAGCAATCTCCAGTTCGAGTTGAAATATGCGGGATGTATTGTCTTGATAATAGACCCGCTTAAGATATTCCCCCATTTCCTTTGAGGTATTAAAGCAACGCAGGTTCACCGTATGGGCATCGATCGAGCCAAGAATCCAAGAGATGATTCGAGCATCATTGGTCTCCCATCAGGCCAATTCTTTGTTCGTGGTAGGCGCAACTGTAGAGCCAGTGTTGAGTCTTATGAGTCATCTATATATATCAGACTCTAACATGTGTTTTTTAAGGTTGTGGGGAATAATAAAACATAAGAGAGAAAAGATTGATTCTCTAAATTTACCCTCCTTCATTATCGCCTTTATGGTATCGGAGAGCTAAAGGCAATTTTTTTCTTCTTTCACGTCGCTTTTTTTTCCCGGCCATAGTTCGCGACAGATTGATATTTTTTTTTGGTATTTTCCTTCGTTTTGTTTCAATCGGACATCGCTTCACTCTCGTGATAGTCAATCCGGGTTACCCATTGTTGATCGCAGCATAATCTCTCTACTGCCCATCAACAGCTCGCGATTTTTTTTTCTACCCTGCGCAATTCCGTCTTTTAATTTTTTACGATCTACAGTTCGGTAACTTCTGCCCATATCGTTGCTATTCCTATTACGTGATCAACGATGGTAAAAACTTCTTTTACAAGTAGGGTTGATTGTCCACTATACCGCTCCAGGTTCCACCGCATCAACCATCTGCCACTTTTGATTCAACATCCTTACAGATTACATATCACAAATTGAATGGCCGCACTTTTATTCAGTGCTCTCTGTGAAAATTTGGTTTTTTAGATGGTGCAATCACTACACCGCTGCCCACTGATCCATCGTTCCCAATTTGGGATGTCCAGAATCCCATGCTGATGGCTTGGCTCCTGAACTCCATGGAAGACAACATTAGTATCACACACCTTTTCCATCCTACGACCAAATATATTTGGGACGCTGTCACTCTGGCTTACTTTGATTTTGCAGATTCTTCACAAGTGTTTGAACTCCGTAACCAGGCACGAAATCTGAAACAAGGTGATGCCAATGTAACCCATTATTTAAGTTCCCTCAAACGAGTTTGGCAAGAGTTAGATTTATTTATGATCTGTGATTGGAAAGATCCCGCGTATGTACTCATGTATCTTTCTATGCTTGCTAAAGACCGGATATATGATTTTTTGTTGGCTGTTTTGAATAACTAATGGGATGGCGTTTGCGGCCGCATTTGGGGTTATCTCCCTTCCCTGCCATGGATGAATTTTTTGCAATTTTTCTCCGGGAAGAAAGTCGGAAGCATGTGATGCTTCCCTCCACTCTTCCAAGTTTTGATTCCTCTGCTCTTGTTATTCCACCTCATGTTGATGGCCCTGTCCCACGCAGCAAAGATGAAAAACCTTGGTGTGAGCGCTAGCAAACGACATTACCATACTATTGATACATGCTGTAGAATCCATGGCAAACCAACAGATTGGGTGCCAAACAAGTTTCGGTCTCGGGAGAGGAAAGGCAATACAGTGGTTGCCGCGTCAGAGGGCCAAGCTCCTACCACGGATGCTGCCTTCTCCAAAGTTCAACTGGATCAGATTATGAAATTGTTGTCAGTCAATGGGAATTCGTCGTCAAACATTGCTGCCAGAGGTACATTTAGCACGGCCCACAGTGCTCTTCATTCGACTAGTAAGTCTTGGATTGTTGATTCGGGTGCCTCGGATCATATGTCCTCAAATAAGGACATCTTTACTTCATATTTACCGATCTCTGATCCTCAAAAGAATAAAAATTGTGGATGGTTCCTTTGCCACGGTTATGGGCATTGGCAATGTCTCTCTCACTCCTTTTTTGATACTTAAAGATGTTCTATATGTCCCTAAACTATCATGCAGCTTGCTCTCGGTCAGCAAACTCACCAAGGATTTGGGATGTTATGTTTATTTCACTACTTCTACTTGTGTTTTTCAGGACCAGATTTCGAGGAGGAAGATTGGCAGTGCTAAGGCTCTTTCAGGACTTTATTACCTTCAGGCAGAATCTTTCGTGAGTCATCTCGTCCACAATTCAGCAACCCCTTCATCTCTTTCCCGCACACAATGGATCATGCTGCTTCACTTTAGGCTAGGTCATCCGAATTTTTTGTTTTTAAAACAATGGTTTCCCTCTTTGTTTAGGACTAATGATTGTTTTCAATGCGAGATTTGTCATTTATCAAAACATACTCATGTTTATTTTCCATCAGTATCGTACCAACCTTCTAAACCTTTTAATTTAATTCATTGTGATATTTGGGGTCCCTCCCGGTTTAGTACTACTTCTAATCGCCGATGGTTCATTACTTTTACTGATGATCATACACGTGTTTGTTGGGTTTACCTTGTAAAAGACAAATCAGAGGCTGGCCATGTCTTTCCTAATTTTACTCCACGATCAATACACAATTTGACACATCCATTCAAATTCTACGTACAGATAATGGCACCGAGTTTTTTAACTCCCTCTTTCTTGATTTTTTAAATAACAATGGCATCATCCATCAAAGTTCGTGTGTACCCACACCCCAACAAAACGGTTTTTCCAAACGTAAAAATCGCCACCTCTTAGAAGTTGTTCGATCCCTTTTATTCACTTCTCACGTCCCAAAACACTTTTGGGGCGATGCGCTCTTAACTGCGTGCTATTTAATTAATAGGATGCCTTCTCGAATCCTAAACTTTCACTCCCCTCTTGATTGCTTACAACTATCGTTCATTTTCAAATCACGAACTAAGGGTATTTGGTTGCTCTGCCTTTGTGCATAATCATGATCCACATCGTAGTAAGCTAGATCCTCGGTCACACAAATGCATTTTTTTGGGTGGAAGTGCTATTCTGTGGATTTGAAAAAATATTTCATATCTAGGGATGTCACTTTCTTTGAACATGATCCATTCTTTCCCAAACAGAATTCGGCATCTTGTGGTAAGGGGGAGATTACACAATTTGACTGGCTTAACAAAGCCCTTCCTCATAATTGGGAATACATATGGGATACACCACCGTCGGCTCCTTCTTCACCTACGCATATTCAGTCTGTTCCCTCTCCGTCTCTATTATTCTCTCGAACATTCCACGACAGGGGGAGATCTCTTGCAGCCGTTTCCTTTACACTACTCACGAATGAATCCTCCAACCAAGGAATTAAGGCCAGAGGAACCCGTGAATGACATTAGCCTGGACAGACAATCTTCCAATTCGGAATCTGAGTTGAATGAGGTAACAATTAACCCTGACTTTGATATCTCTGATCATGATATACCAATAGCAGTGAGAAAAGGGACACGATCCTTCACAGAACACCCTTGGTCAAATTTGTGTCCTATGGGCACCTATCCACTTCTATTAAAGCATTGATTTACAACCACTGAAATACCAAAGTTCCCAACACATTACAAAAAGGCTGGAATGATCCAAACTGGAAAATGCTATTTTAGAGGAGATGAGAACATTAGAAACTAATGGCACATGGGAAGTTGTTCAAAAACCAAGGGAACAATTACCAGTTGGATGCAAGTGGGCCTTTACTGTGAAATACAAGACTGATGGCTCAATTGAACGATACAAAGCAAGGTTAGTCGCAAAGGGCTATACACAAGCTTATGGCATTGATTATCATGAAACCTTTGCCCCAGTTGTCAAGATTAACACAGTGAGAGTCTTATTGTCAGTAGCATCAAATTTGGATTGACCACTCTATCAATTGGATGTAAAGAATGCATTCCTAAATGAAGATCTGGAAGAGGAAGTGTACATGACTCTACCACCTGGTTTTGATGAGGAAAGCAAGCAAGGGAAGGTATGCCGATTAAAAAAATCACTATACGGATTGAAACAGTCTCCACGAGCCTGGTTTGAAAGGTTCACGAAAGCAGTCTTAGAACTTGATTATCACCATGCCAATGCTGATCTGAAGATTTTGGTAAGCATTGGAATCAAAAACTCTTTTTTATTTCTGATAAATCATTAGGTTACAAATCTCCCATATAAATAGATGCAAAGAGATAAACTCAAATCCTACCAAATCTATTTAAAAGATTTAAATTCAACTTATCTTCTAAATCTATTCTAATCTTATCAACACTCCCCCTCAAGTTGGTAATAAGATATCTATAATCCTCAACTTGTTAACTTGTTCTTCAAATACTTGTTTGGTCAATCCTTTTGTAAGGACATCTGCATTTTGTAATGCACTTGGGACGAAAGGGATGCAAATTACACCATCTTCGAGTTTCTCCTTAATAAAATGCTTGTCAATTTCAATGTGCTTAGTCCTTTCATGCATAACAGGATTATGGACGATACTGATAGCTGCTTTGTTATCACAAAATAGCTGCATTGGGAGGTTTATCACTTGGTGTAATTCTTCCATGACCTTTTTTAGCCATAGTATTTCACATACTCCTTGAGCCATGGATCTGAACTCAGCTTCAGCACTACTTCGAGCTACCACACTTTGTTTTTTGCTTTTCCATGTTACTAAGTTGCCCCATACAAATGTGCAATAACCTGTTGTAGATCGTCGATCAGTGATTGACGCCAGAGCTCCGAAATTATACCATTCTTGAACTTCGTTTGGATGGCTGCCTGGTTTTATCCAAACTCTCGGGTATTTCCCGGATATATCAACTATAGACTTGTCTGGGTTAATACCTCGTCTGGTAATTATTTTCTCTGTCGAGAATCTTGATGATAAAAAGGGTGTCAATGATTGATGGTTTTATTTTAGGGATTAGATTGGTAAATTAGGAATCCATATCTGTAAAGATTTGTATAGATCTGATTGGTGATTTTCCTAGATGTTAATTAGGTATTTTCCTTTTTGTAAATATTGTGTAATCTCCTATAAATAGAAGCCCTTTTTGTATTGGTTGATTAACTTTGAATATACAAGGAGAAATTAATCTCAGATTATAGATTTTTACATGGTATCAGAGCTAGGTTCCGATCCTGGGACCTGTGGGTTATGGGCCCACCACGCTTCCGCTGCGCCACTCTGATCCGGTTCAAATCACCAATATCAAACTGAATGGTGATAACTTCATGCGATGGTCTCAATCCATTCGCATGTATATCCGTGGGCGAGGCAAAATCGGTTATTTAACTGGTGACATCAAGAAACCAGCGCGGGAGGATAAATCGTTTCTGGTTTGGGATGCTGAAAATTCCATGGTTATGACTTGGTTAGTCAATTCCATGGAGGAGGAAATTAGTTCGAACTACTTGTGTTATTCCACGGCGCAAGACCTCTGGGAGAATGTGCACCAAATGTACTCTGATTTAGGGAATCAGTCCCAAATCTATGAGTTAACTATCAAACTTGGTGATGTGCGCCAAGGTGAGGATAATGTAACCAAGTACTTCAACTCTCTTAAACGTTTGTGGCAAGATTTCGATCTCTTCAACACGTATGAGTGGAAATCGATGGAGGACTACAATCACCACAATCGAATGGTGGACGACCACCGTATCTTCAAATTTTTGGCTGGATTAAACGTCGAATTTGATGAGGTCCGGGGCCGTATCATTGGCCGCCAGCCCTTACCCACCATTGGTGAGGTATTCTCCGAAGTGAGGCGGGAAGAAAGCCTCCGAAACGTCATGCTTGGAAAAAAGGTTGGTGTACCAATTGACAGTTCAGCCCTTACTGTCACTGATTCTGCTGCCAACAAGGCTTTCAGCCTTCGCCGACCGCAAGACCAGCCGCGTATCAAATGTGAATTCTGTAACAAGCCTAATCACACTCAGGCTACATGCTGGCAGCTTCATGGTAACCCTGCTAACTGGAAGAATAAAAAGCCGACACCACGGCCACCCCAGGTAAGTGACACCGAGACCAATCCCTTCTCCAAGGAGCAGATGGATCATCTATTGAAGCTGCTGAAGTCCACTTCCTTATCTGGTACTCCTAATAGTGCTCTTGCCCAATCAGGTAGCTTTCCTCTGCCTTCTCATGCAATTTCAAGTCTACTCCATGGATCCTTGATTCCGGAGCCTCTGATCACATGACTTTTCTCCCCAACCTGTTCAATCAATATTCCCCATTACATACGTCCGAATCTGTTCGCATTGCTGATGGGAGTTTTACTCCAATTATTGGCCGAGGAAAAATAGTTCTCTCGAATTCTGTCACACTTCATTCTGTCCTTCTTGTTCCTACAATAACCTGTAATTTATTATCGGTTAGTAAGCTCTCTAAGGATTCTAATTGTCGTGTTGTCTTCTTTGGCTCTCATTGTGAATTTCAGGACCAGAACTCGGGGACGACGATTGGCAGTGCTAGAATGGTCAACGGTCTTTACTACTTTAATGCTGATTCTTTTCCACATGAAAATAAACAAGGATGTTTTGGTCATGTTTGTCCTTCTCCTGCCCGTGCTGCTATTATGTTATGGCATTCTCGTTTAGGACACCCTAGTTTTCAATATTTGAAGCATTTATTTCCTACTTTGTTTAAGAACTTGGATTGTTCCTCTTTTACTTGTGAAAGTTGTTTGTTATCTAAGAGTCATCGGACTACGTGTTTAACAAAACCTTATCATGCCTCTAAACCTTTTTATCTGATTCACAGCGATGTTTGGGGTCCTTCAAAGGTTCCCTCGATAACTGGTAAAAAATGGTTTGTTACGTTTATTGATGACCACACACGCCTCTGCTGGGTTTACTTGTTACATGATAAATCTGAAGTTAAAACAGTCTTTCAGATTTTCCACAAGATGGTTGATACTCAATTTGGGACTAAAATTTGTCTCCTCCATTCGGATAATGGCACTGAATATTTTAATGACTATCTAGGAAACTATTTTCGGGACCATGGCATTGTACATCGCTCTACATGTCGGGACACACCTCAACAAAATGGTATTGCCGAAAGAAAGTTGTAGGGTGCAAGTGGGTATTCAATGTCAAATGTAAGGCTGATGGAACTATAGAAAGAAACAAGGCAAGACTTGTGGCAAAAGGGTTCACTCAGACTCTCGGAATTGATTATCAAGAAACATTTGCTCCAGTGGCTAAGATGAATTCAATTCGAATCCTTTTATCTCTTGCAGTCAACCACAACTGGCCTTTTCATCAATTGGATGTAAAGAATGCCTTCTTGAATGGGAATCTTGAGGAAGAAGTCTACATGACCCTACCTCCAGGGTTTGAGAAGAGATTGGGTGAAAGTAAAGTATGCAAGCTAAGAAAATCCTTGTATGGACTTAAACAATCTCCGAGGGCATGGTTTTAACGTTTTGGAAGAACTGTTAAAGGACTAGGCTACAATCAAAGTCAAGCAGACCACACCATGTTCTTTAAACACTCAAGTGAAGGTAAGATTGCAATTCTGATTGTTTATGTGGATGACATTATCTTGACAGGTGATGACATTGGAGAATTGCAAGAGTTAAAGAAAGGGTTGGCCAAAGATTTCGAAATCAAGGATCTAGGCACTCTTAAATACTTCTTGGGTATGGAATTTGCTAGATCGAAGAATTGTACATTTGTGACTCAACGCAAATATACAATTGACTTACTCACTGATACTGGACTACTCGGATGCAGAACTGCTGAAACTCCAGTCGAACCCAATCAAAAACTCGAACATGCGAAGCCTGAAAATAAAAAAAAATGTTGAGCAGTTTCAGAGACTGGTTGGAAGACTAATCTACTTATCTCACACTCGTCCTGATATAGCTTTTGCAGTAAGTAGAGTGAGCCAATTCATGCATTCTCCAGGTCATGAACATTTTGAAGCAGCCTACAGAATCCTAAGGTACTTAAAGGGTACACCTGGGAGAGGGCTACTATTTAAAAAACAGGGACATCTGCTGATTGAAGTCTATACTGATGCAGACTGGGCCGGATGTTCTGCTGATCGAAAATCTACCTCTAGTTATTGCACGTTTGTGGGAGGAAACTTGGTTACTTGGAGAAGCAAAAAACAAAGCGTTGTGGCAAGAAGTAGGGCTGAAGCGGAATTTAGATCAGTAGCTCATGGAATCTGCGAGGTCTTGTGGATCAAGAGATTACTAGAAGACCTTAGAGTTCAAAGCACATCACCAATAAAGGTTTATTGTGACAACAAAGCAGCTATTGCAATTGCCCACAATCCAGTTCTCCATGACCGAACTAAACACGTGGAAGTCGATAAACACTTCATCAAAGAGAAGATTGAAAAAGGAGTGATTAACATGGTTTACTTATCTTCAAGTGAACAAATTGCGGACATTCTGACAAAAGGATTGTATAAGGGACAATTCAACTATTTAATCAACAAGCTAAGCATGGAAGATATTTTCCAAACTAGCTTGAGGGGGAGTGTCGAGAATTGATGATAAAAAGGGTGTCAATGATTGATGGTTTTATTTTAGGGATTAGATTGGTAAATTAGGAATCCATATCTGTAAAGATTTGTATAGATCTGATTGGTAATAGGAGCCCTTTTTGTATTGGTTGATTAACTTTTGAATATACAAGGAGAAATTACAAGGAGAAATTAATCTCAGATTATAGATTTCTACATTCTCCCAAGTACGTTGGTAATCCTGCATAGGTGAAGTAACTAAATCATCATTAGTTTGAACCTTAGAATTGCCAGTCATTGGCCTAAGATTCAACTCTCCCTCTTTTACCCCAGAGGTGCTGGGTTGACTTGAAGGTTCAGACTTGACCCTCAACATTCGCTACAGTTTGTACATCATCGAAGAATGCATCATCTGCAGCACTCGTGACAGGGGGTACTTGAATCCCTTGCCTCCGGGTTAGATGAGCCCCGTTATCTAAACATTCCTTTTTGCATCGTTGAAGGTGCGGCCTGGAGGATGGGCCCTTTCAAGACTTCAAACAAACGTTCATGGTTCCGAAAGCATGCTCGTATGTGATCAGTAACAAGTTCCTGATCTGCTCGTTGAAGTCGTCGTGCGACCTCCTCATTGAGACAGAGTCCCAATGTCTCGTTCCAAGATCTCCAGGTTTTCCCTGAGATTCCTAACTCGTTTGAGGGTATCGCTAGCAATGTGTCCCTCCATCTCGTGTTAAGAAATCCGCAAGAACATTTTTATCGGATTTCACTATGACAATATCATAATCATAATATTGGCATTCAGCTTGCCATATTAAAAGTCTAGCCTTTTCTGGTTTTGATTCAATCTTATTTTTCAAAAAAGACTTGACACTTGTATTATCTATTTTTAAGATAAATTTCTTTGCAAGTAAAAATAATGGCCATTTTTTAAAAGCTTTTCGAATTGCAAAGAACTCCTTCTCGTTGATGAGTCATCTGATAACTTCGCTGCTGTCAAATAGACCGCTGCAATATCTGCATTACACTTCTCCCTGTGGTGTAGCTTTCATAAGTACCGCAGCCCACCAATGATCACTGGCATCTGTATATAATACCATTTCATCATCGTCGTTTGGAATTGCAAGCTCTGGTAGTTGCCTGTAAACTTCTTTAAGCTGTTTGACAGCTTGCCTGTGATCTTCATTCCACTCAAACTTAACATCCTTTTTTAGTAGAGGACTGAACATTTTCCTGTGGTTTGCTAGGTTGTTGATAAACAGCCCAACAAAATTAACAACTCCCAGAAAACTCTGAAGCTGCTTCAATTCCTTGAGATCATCCGGATATCCTTGCACCTTTTCAACAATGTGGTTTTGCAAGATGATTCCTGATTCGTCAATCTCAATTCCAAGAAACTCGATTTGTGTTACACCAATTACTGCCTTCCTTTCGGAGAGCACTAAACTTTCCTTGTAACAAACATCTGAAAAGATTTCCAAATGTTTAAGATGTTCTTTCATGTTTCTTGACGCGATGAGGATATCGTCAATGTACACGAACATGAAGCTGAAATAATCTTTGAAAAGATTGTCCATCTTCCTTTGATATATCTGGGGAGCATTTGCCAATCCCATTGGCATGACATTCCAGATGTAGTGCCCTTATGGTGTGGAGAATGCTATGAATCTTTTGCTTGCTTCCTCCATCTTAATCTAGTAGAATCCAGATTTACAATCGAACTTAGAAAACACTTTGGCATTCTTAATGCTATTTACCAAATGTTCTATGATTGGGATATAATATCCATCGAATTCCAAGATCTCGTTGATGCCTTTGTAATTGATTACCAATCTTGGTTTTCCTCTTTTAATTTCTCCATGATTCTGTACGAGAAATCCCGGACTGCTGTATGGAGAAACACCTACTGAGATTAACTTAAAGTCCAAATGTTCCTTAAGTATCTTTCCGATCTGGTTCATGGGGATCTATTTGTACCTTAGAAACTCATATTCTCTTCCAGTTTTCACCTTCAAAGTTGTTGTAAGCTCGTTTCTGTCCCACCATGCTAAATGATCCTCATTGTAGTTCTTCTGAATCTTCATTTTCACTTCCTCTAGAGTAATCTGTTCTTCGAGGGTAGCATCAGGTTGCATGGCTTCCTCATGTAATGCCTTTTTTAGTAACAGTGGGATGTCGAGATTGACTTCTTCTTCATCTTCATCCCTAACTTCATTCTGTTCTCTAAATGACATCACATTTATACCATCAAAAGATATTTCTCTTTTGACCAATCCCTTGTTGCCTAAATTGAAAAATCGCTTAATCAAATCTCCCCTGATCCTTCATCTTAGGGTGTCGAAGTTTTCCTTCATCACCACGGTTGCTGCGAAAACTAATGGGGAATTTTCTGTGAAACGCCTCCCTTGGTCTCTGCACAATAATCTTATGATCAAAAAGGGTTGTGAAAATAAGTCGCCTTGTCTCGTTCTCCTGAGTGAACCGCTTGAATGTCTGTAGGAAATTGTTTCCTAGCAGCATATCTGCTCCATGGAAATAAATAGGTGGAGTTTTGACTTTGTACCATGGGGTACCGCCTGCTCCGCCGATGATTATTTCCGCTCCCTGGACTCCTTCATTAAGGATAAGGATCCGTTTGGAAAAGTCTCTTCCGGTAATGGCCGGTAACTTTTCACCAACCTCTTGGGGGAAGATAACGCGCCTGACAGTATATATTCCAGCTCCTGAGTCAATGTAAGCTGCAAAATATTCTGCCCGATACTTTGCATATAACATCCCAATGGAGATGTATATGGAGAATGGACTGGTGGTCATCCGATCCTATATCTCTTTCCTTCCACCGTGAATTCCATCCCGTCTTGCAATCTTTCCCAAGGTTTATGTTCCTCGAGGATTCAATCCCTAGAATAAGCTGTTCGGGGATTCTTCCTGCAGTTCCTGCAATTGTTAGATCAATTTCACCAATTTGAAGGTTTCCTTGATACTTACCAACTGTAGGTTGTTGCAAATAGTAGAGGACATCACAAGGGAATATATTATCTTTCTCCGTAATGTCAAAAATTATCTGCACTTCTCTCCAGCCTTCTGGGCATTTCAGCTTTCCTGTTGTTGTGAATACATCAGGTATTTTCTGAATTCTGCTCGAGACTGCCTTCTGTTTTTCCCCCGGATAGTTGTTGATTAACCTATCCTGTTGGAAAGACATCCTTCTTGGCTCGATCATAAGACTCCTGCTTCTGTTCAGAACAGGTTGATCTTGTATCCTCATGTCGATCTCTCCTATTGTCAGATTTTAAATGATGTCCGGCAATACTACTTTGGCGAAATCTTCGAAGATTCTGGGGACTTCGATGAATTCCTTTCTCAAGAATACCTCTGAATGATGATATCGAGAGTGCGTATGACACCTTGTAGGTAATCGAGTATGGCCTGTTCCCTTCTTTCATCAAATCGTTTCTTTTAAAATATTGATGAAATGCTTTTGTCTGAGGGAATATCCTCAAATTGATACACCTGTACCAAATCCTGGAAATAGACAGCATCTTCAAATTCTTTGGTATGCTCGAACTGTCTTACTACATGGCTTTGGTTTTCTGGACAATCTGTAGAAATATGTCATCTTGCTCCGCATGTCCAGCAGTTACAATCTTTGAAACTCTCATTTGCACAAGTATGTGTACGTCTGAAAGTTCTCTTCGTTAGTATTCTGCTAAAACTAGCTTGATTAGAACCAGTTGACGAGGTTCTACTCCTTGTTGGCCCTGATCTTTGCCCAGATCTGTAACTTCGGGCTTTCTGCTTTGACCAGAACTTTTTAGGTCTCCATGAATGCCTACTTCTTCTTGAACTACTTCCTCGGGAATATGGATGAGCCTCTGTGCTTTTTCATCTTTCGCCTCTAGGGGTAGTTTCCAATGATTGTAGGGATATCATTCCCTGTAGAGCAAAGATGAGCTATTTTGTTGATTCCTCTGAGCTTCTTGAAATTCTTTTGCAGTTTTGCTTGGTGGCACCACTCCACAAGCTTTACCCTAAGAAATGACATTCTGCTGAACACCGTCTTGATTGCATGAGGTGTATATTCCTGGATAAGCATTTCTCTCCATGGACTCGGTATTTTGGCAAAGAACAGTTCTGCTGCATCTTTTTCTTCTATCTTTGCCTTCCATCGATACTCTGTAAAGAGTTTGATGTACTCGTCTACATAAAAGATATCATGTAGTTCAAGGTTAATTAGATATTGTCTGTATTTTTTAGCCTTCTCTTCCTCCATTCCTTCGAAGTAACTTACTCCAATGAAACAGATTTTAAAGAATTTTGCCATCTTGTCCACGATTTCTTTCATGGACTGTCCAGTTAAAACTTCTTCCTTGGTACCTGAGTCTCCCATATCCCAGAAAATCTTGACTGATCCTTCCGGACTCATTTTAAGAAGTAAAATGAATCCTTCTTTACTTAAGTCAAGCGTTCCTGCTGATATTCTCATTGCTGAAGCCCATTCATCAATAAGAACTTCTCTGTTTTTGAAATCCAAGATATCCATGTTGGACATAAGTCCATATGGATGGATTGGATCTAACTGTGATTTCCCGTAAGGCGTTTGATATATATTTGGCCTGCGAGAACGGTTCCTTGTTCCAACTGTGGGATCCAAAGTTGCTGATGTGAAATCTTTCCTGTGTGGCATCTTTGATCACCTTCGGGTGGATTGTGTGACCCGAAACTCTCTTGTGGTGGAGGTCTTGGTACAAGCTCTCCTGTCTTAAATTCTACGAGATTTAATCCTTCCACGTTGATTTTTTCCATTACTTTGTGGGAAATATGGGCTCTCCTCGTAGGACTGCAATTATTTTTTCAGTCTCCGTCAAAGGTCTTCAGACCTCCTCTGCTATCCCTTTTTGGTGTAAAAGGGGTTCTGTTCCATAGGACGGTGGCAACCATCCTCCGTTTCTTCTCCCTGTCGGACTTGGTCTTGACTCTAACTCCTTAACTCGGGTTTGAACATCTCGAAGTTTTCAAGAATCTCCTTCTGATGTTTAATCATAATCTCCATCTGACTCTGAATCTGATGGATCTGTGCAGGGACATGGTATTGAAGGTAGCCATAACGCTGCATTATCTTTTGAATCTCTCTAAGATCTTGGGATATCTTAGAAGAATCTGGCTCGATTTCTCGAAAGGTTGGTTCTCGCATCCTAATCATCTGGTCCGGACCCTGTTGGATCATTGGGGTCCGGAACAACGTCCTCGTGTGTAGGATGATCGTCTTCCTGAAGTTCGGATAACTGGAATTGTAGTTTGAGGTTAATTTGATGAAGCCTCTTAGCTATCCTTTCCAGTTTCTTGTAATGATTTATGCCTGGTGTGCATAAACATGTTCCTCGTAATAGTTTCCACTTATGGTTAAAGCGTTGAGCTTCTGCCATATGTTTCTGATTTAGTGCTTCCAATTTCTGGAAGTACCACCTGCATGAATGACACTTCGAACATTCGTTCGGGTCCATATTATCTTGAATCGTCTCCTCTGTATAGGTTACAAATTAATATTTAAGATATTATTATAGTATTTCCAGAATAAACCTAGCCTCTGATACCATTTTGTGCCAAGGATCGCAAAAACGGGGACTTGTGAAAAGACGAAGTTAAATGTAACTTTTTATAAATATAAGGATATAAAAGATAATTAAATATGATATATGGGCTTCTTTGTAAATTAAACAAAAGCCTAAAGGATATAATGCAACTTACCAAACCATTGAGGGGTAAAAGAGTCAAAATAAAACACCTAATTGATTGAAAACTTTGAAATTGGACCTATTTAAATAAAAGTTTTACAAAGTTGGTTTTTTATGCACTAAGATTTTTTCTCAAGACTTAAGTAGATTATGTTCCCAAAAAGAGCACTTCCACGTAATTTTCCTTAAAAACAAGGATGGTTCGTGGAGATTTTGTGTTGATTATCGTGCTTTGAATAACATCATGATTAAGGATAGATTTCCCATCCCAACCATCGATGAATTATTGGATGAACTTGCAGCTGCCAGGTTGTTCTCAAAGATGGATCTGCGTTCAGGGTACCATCAGATTCGGATGAATGAAAAAGATGTGCATAAAACGGCTTTTCGGACACATGAAGGCCATTATGAATTTATGGTGATGCCCTTTGGACTCACTAATGCGCCTTCTTCATTTCAAGCGGCCGTGAACCAGGTTTTTAAAGCTTTCTTAAGGAAATTTGTTATTGTATTTTTTGACGATATATTGATTTATAGTCAATCGGAGCATGAGCATTGTGAGCACTTGAAACTAATCTTAGAGTGCTTGAGGAAGATGCAAGAAGAGGTAAATGTCAGTTCTTCCAGCCCACAATTGAATACTTAGGGCACTTGGTGACTCAAGGAAGAGTTTTAGCTGATCCAAAGAAGGTTGATGCCATGTTCAATGGCCACAACCGAGACAAGGCTTTTGAGCAACTCAAGGCACTCATGCTTTCTACACCTGTTCTTAGACTTCCAGATTTTTCAAGGCCATTTGTTATTAAGACGGATGCTTCTAAAGTGGGTGTTGGAGGGGTTTTAATGCAAGAAAACCAAGCTTTGGCATATTTTAGAAAGAAATTGGGACAAAAAAAGTAGAATGCGTCCACCTACGTGAGGGAATTGCATGTTGTAACCGAAGTAATAGCTAAGTGGAGACAATATTTGTTGGGACACAAGTTCATCATTAGCACTGATCATAAGAGTTTGAAGTAGTTCCTTACTCAAACGATCCAAACCCCTGAACAACAGCATTATTTGCACACCATTTTGAGATTGAATACAAAGCAGGGAAGGATAACATTGTTGCAGACTCCTTGTGAAGAGTTCATGAGGAAGAAGGAAAATGATGTTTAAACATGTTCACTGCATTCTCCAGGCCTAGGTATGAGTTTTTAGAATCTCTTATCCAAGAAAACCGGAAGTTGAAGGACTTACTGGAGTTGCACAAATCGTGTCAGGAGGAAGGAGAAGCCAATTCCCAATATACGCTCAAAGAGGGACTGATATTGTTCAAGGGAAAATATTTTTTTGGGAAAGGAATCAATGTGGAAGGAGGTGATGCTCAAGGAATTTCACAATACACCTGATACCCCGATAATTGTCCCGGTGCGGTTTGGACCCGGATTCTATGGACTCGACCCAACCTGATAAGATACTAGGCCATCCTACCTTGGCCAATTACATTGGCCCATTTTCTATGTCTATTTAACCCATTATACTTTCCCATTTCCAATCAATTATTGGTCCATTAATTTAACTAATAAAAGGCCTTAGTTTAGGGGCCCATGAACAGGGAATAAAATTGATGGAATAGTAGGTTTGAGAGAGGAGAATTTTGATCGCCTAGCAGAAGAGGCAGAGGGGCGGCTAGGCCTCTTCCTGATTTTTCATTTTCATTCTTGCTTCCTTCTCCATGGTTGGAGAACAAACATTGTAAATTGTTGTTGTTTATAGTGAAGATTCAAACTGGACTAGGTCCCGTGGTTTTTCTCTTCGGGGTTTCCACGTAAAAAATCTCGATTTCTATTTATTTTTCATATACAAATTCATTTGTTATCAAATCGAACCAAAAAATGAGGTAACAACACCCATAGGTGGACATGCTGGAGTAAAAAGAATATACATGAGGTTGGCCAATAACTTCTGTTGGTTGGGTATGAGAAAGGATGTGAAAGAATTTGTGGCTAAGTGTTATGAGTGTAATCTCCTACGAAAAAAAAATTATGGCTTGTTGCAACCAACTGAGACACCAGATCAGATATGGGAGGATATAGCTATGGATTTTATCATTGCACTACACCGTTCAAAGGGTTATACAACCATTCTAGTGGTAGTGGACCGTATATCCAAGCATGCCCACTTTGAGCCATTGCCGACATCGCAAACTTCTAGTCAAGTTGCCGAGCTTTTTTGTTCAAGGATTATATGATTGCATGGGGTGCCACGGTCCATCATATCGGATCGAGACCCTATCTTTTTTGTTCAAGGATTATATGATTGCATGGGGTGCCACGGTCCATCATATCGGATCGAGACCCTATCTTCACTAGTCGATTTTGGAAGAAAATATTTGAGCTAATAGGTACCAAGTTGAGGATGAGTTCAGCATACCACCCCCAAACGGAAGTATTAAATCGCTGCCTTGAATAGTACCTACGCGCGTTCAGCACCGAGCACCCCGTCTCTTGGTCCATTTTTCTGGGTTGGGCAGAGTACAATTATAATACCAGTCACCATTCGGCTATAAACATGCCTCCTTTTCAGGCCGTGTATGGGCGTCAACCACCAACCATTCCTTTATACTTACGAGGTAGTACTTGTTAGCTTTGGTAGAGGATAATCTTTTAACAATAGATGAGATATTGAAGCGATTGAAGGAACAACTAAATGAAGCTAAGCACCGAATGAAGCAGAGGGCTGACCTGCATAGAAGAGACAAGAAATTTGTTCCGGGGGAATTAGTGCTAGTGAAACTCCGTCCCTATAGGCAAACCACAACAGCAACGAGGGGACACCTCAAACTATGTAAGCGATATTTTGGCCCATTTCCAATTGTGGCAAAGACAGGTTTGGTGGCGTACACATTGCAATTGCCTGCTACCAGCCGCATTCATCCAACGTTTCACGTATCTCAGCTCAAAGGATTTCGTTGGGAAATACGTTCCGTGGTGGAAGTTTTGCCCGAGGCCAGTATAAACAATCAACCAATTTCGAGTCCTGTTGATATTCTGGCTTCCAGGATCATTGCTTTAAAGGGACAACAAGTCAAGCAAGTGCTAGTTCAATGGTATGATAGTTTCCCAGAAGATGCAACTTGGGAAAATTCCTGGAATTCTGCTCATTATATAAAACACTCGACCTTGAGGACAAGGTTGCTTTTGAAAATGGAGGGAGTGATAAGGACATACCCATCCAAATGGACACCCAGATGATAGAAAGACAACTTAAGCATTGGGCCTCTAAAGGAATGATCAATAAAGAAGAAGCCCAACCTAGGAAGGGGGAATAATCAGTAGAGGGAATAAAAGAAAACAATGAAATGGCATTTGGCCAAGCAGAGAGGAGGAAGGAATGTGCAAGGAAGACCCATAAACAAGCATGGATGGAGGACTACGCGCTGTGAGAGAAGAGCACGTGAAGATAAAAGGAATCTTTGTTGCCAGTTTGTTACAAATTTCTTTTACGTTTGTGTTTGTATTCTGAGTGTTTTTTTTTCAAAGAAAGCATATAGGCTTGTAAAGAATCAAAAGTTGTATTCAGTTCTGATTTTTAGTAAAATTTACTTGAGGAGTTTGGCACAAACTCGAATTGTGCAAGTCTTAACATACATTTGATTTATGGAAGTTACCATAAGAGCTGCTTACATCTCAAGGAAGAACCTTCATTCATTTAAACTGATGTTGCTTCATAGTGGGTGATAAAAAAATTCCACCTTGCCAATACGTGTCTAGTCTTGAACATAACGAACTGTAATAATTTTTTGATGAAGCCCATTGTTTAACTTCATTTTCTGAAGGTCAATTGCAGAGCAAGAAATTTACGCTAAGAGGCAGACTAATAAGTGAGCTCCGCAGGAAGATCCACCTTACTGATTTTTTTTTTTAAAATTGTATGATATTTTGAGACAGTTTCACCGTCCACGGCTTTTAATTTTTCAGTGCATAACAATTTAGCATGACGTTTTTTATCTTATCGCATACGCCATCTACCCTCATCAATGTTTGTGGGTCCATTCCTGTTTATGATACCCTGAAACAGTGCTTCTACCTGTACTATGAGATTACTTGCCAATGAGTAGTTTCTTTCGGAATTCACTTTTGTTGGACTTCTTTAACCATCAAAACATGCCTGTTCAAATACCCAAGCTATCTACACCTTTCTCAAGAATTCAATTATTTTATAAACTAGAATCCAAAATAAATCAGAACATAACTGAGCGGATTTAGATGTCCATCTGCTTATTCCCGACCTGTTACTTCATGTTCCAGAATATGTAATTTCAAGCTGCGGTTATTTAGATCAAGGATTATTACTGATGCTTGGAAACTAAAACAATTCTGGTTCATTGATTTTTATAGAGAGTAGCAAAATATTATTTCTGATGCTCGGAAACTAAAACAATTCTGGTTCATTGATTTTTATAGAGAGTAGCAAAATCTCAAAGTGATATATTATAAAATACTGATTCCACTGTAGAGCATTCATTGGAAGTTGATCAACCTAAATTTGCTGATTGCCGGAATCTTTTACGATCGGGTCCTGCTTCATCTTTCCGTGTGAATATTCGGGCTGTAAGTCAAGGTTTTTGTATTAGCCTTTGTTCAGTTAATCTTTATTCAATGATACACATCTTTTATTACAGGGTTTCAGTTTATTTTATTTTGTCTTTTCTTTTTATAAATCTCAAGGAAAGACTTGGTAAAATATTATTTAAAATAATTAAGTTCCATTCAAATTGACTTCCGCTTTCGCTGAATCACGTAGCAGCTAGTCTTTACCAGAGCAACACTACTAAGGTGAATAAATCTCGATTCAAGTTTAGCCCTTGGCATTGGTGCCAGCTCCAATTTCATAATTGATAGAACCATCAAATTTGTGCAGGCATTTACCGCTAGCCCTGATTTTTACTTAATATAAGATGGCATCAGCTATCTCAGCCAAAAGTGAACCCGACTTCATCTACTTTATAGCCTACTTTGAACCATCTAGTGTCTGCCTCTTTCCAGCTTATAAATGAAGGTGATATTGAAAGAACAGAGTAAAAATCATGCACCTTGTCTCAATGCAATGTTCCCTTCCCCATTAAAACAAAATGATCGAAGAACGCCAATAAAATATGGAGAACTAAGTGTTGCAGTGCTCAAGTAGTACAAGGAAAAACTTTTGAGCAGTAAAATCCAGAATTACCTTGGAAGTGATTTAATATGATTTTTCAAGACAGATTGCACCACCGAGTGTAATAATTGTAATTGATTGCCATTCTGCAGGTAGCACAATATGCTTCTGATGCTGGCAATGGCAAATCTGCTTTCAATGCGGTTGATCAATGTTTAAGGTATTATTTTTGCTACCTAGCACGTGACAGTTCTGCTGTGATGCAAAGTAACACGAAACCCTGTACTTACATAAACCAGCCTGCTAATGAGCACCAGGTGCACTCCCTGATCCTGGCATGATTACATATCAAAACTGAAAACGAAAAACAGAGGGAAAGAATGGCGTATGGGCAGAGATGTTTTGCTATGTTTTATAGATAATGTTATTGATATTGTCCTTTTCATTTGTCAAAATTCTACTTGAATCTGAAATAACTTATGCTTATTTCTTTTTCCTGTAGAGCCTTGGAAGAACTCGACTCTCTGCTTTTGCAAGCATCAAGAAATCAATCAGAGGCTCCAATTGAATCAATGAAATTGAAAATTGTTGCTGCACTCGATGCAATGGATAGGTAATCAATACATCAGATAATTTCGTTTCAGCAAACACTTCACGCATCAAAGTTTTAACAATCTTGTGTGGAATTTTTCTCTGGTGAACAGCCTTCTGAAGTTTGTGCCGTCAGAAGTGCTGGACAAAGCAAAGGCTATGGCGGATGCGTATTTTATCCCAAAAGAATATTTGGTGCCTCAAAACCTCGACCCTCAGTTAAAGCAGCTTGAATCAATATTGTGAAATTCATTTCAACAAGGGGTAGGATAATATTTGCAGTCGTTATTCGATCACACAGGAACTAAGTTTTTTCAGGTCTTCTAAATGATTTACTGGAAGTTAATGTACTAATCTGCTGTTCCAATGGTCAATTGCTACACATACAAATTAACATATCATAAATGATAAGGATCGGTGGGGTGAACAACTCAGTTGATATCTAGTGATGCGTCATTTCAGCAAGACTGGTTGTTGAGCTGATCTAAGCTGCAATAGCTCGGGTCCTTAAAGTGTTTGTACCAAAAGATTATATCGAGTTCGTTTCTACAACCGAGCAGAAACACTCAAATAATTCCTCTAAAATTGATCAAGTATTTGTAAATCATTTAAACAGTTATGCAAGTAAAAGAGAGTACGAGAAGTAAATGTACACAGATTTGTTATTTCGAAGATTGTGTAATCATTCTACTTATCCATTTCTTCTGCTGCATAGAAGGATTCAATAGAATATGTTAATCAACCAGAGTTACAATAACACTCATATAAAATTAAGCTCAATGGTACAAAGTATATGAGTGTATTGGTTGGCACAATTGATCATATATGCTCTGATATGACTTTCTATGATGGTGTGTACAAGTTGAGGTTTCCTCTATTAATTCTAGAGAATCAAAAGGATGCTAGGGGTTTCTCATTGAAAAGCAAATAATACATCAGAAAATAAAGTTTATATAGAAAAATAATAAAAGATTAAATGACTGATCTACCCTTAAAAATAAAGATAAATAAATAATGAATCTAATCTATTTAACATCTCCTCTCAAACTCATGATGCTGCTGTAACAATTATTGAGAGTTTGCCAAGCAAAAAGTGGAATGCGACATGCTTCAAAAATTTAGGTGAAAGTACGACGAAATGAAGAAAAAGAACTAAAAGTGATTAAAAAGGTTTGGCCTCCTTTGAATGATTATATACATCGTAATTGAGATCGAGAGAAGATATTACGATACGACATAGTAAATTAAGCTTTGGATTTCATATTGAGATCGAGAGATGAGATCAAATACACGTGTGATAGCCATATATTACCCAATCGAAAGCTAATAGTTTTCATAGATCTTAATGCAATATTGAGTTGTTAAATACGTGCACGACAACTTACTGCAATTTGATATTAGGTTTAATATAGCTCGAGAGAGTATATTAGATAAATTCGGAAATACTTATCACATTATAGATATTTGGATATTCAATGGAGGGTCATAGGGGATTATATTGGTGAACCGATGACGTCTTGATAATCTTCTCAAGTGGAATTTTCTAGTCAACTTTGATTTTCTTGGTTGTATTAGTAGTTTAATTTAGTTAATTACTATTTTATCAATTAATTATCGTATGTTAAATATAGTTAAAAGAGTTTTTTGGTACTTACAGTTAGTCCATGTGGTTTCGACACTCGTACTTCTCATAATCTATACTAAAACTTGACAACCGTGCACTTGAGGATATATCGTGCTAGCGCCGTTGCCGGAGACTAATTTTCGTAATATCATAAGAGATTCTTTGACTGTAATTTAACAATATTTTTTCTTGTATATATATATTTTTTTCTATTTTTTATATTTTTCTTTTGTTTATTCTTGCGAGGTACTTGGGATGTTTTATCAACAAGTCTCCATAAGCTTTGCCCAACAACTTTCAGAGCCGTTTTATGTAGTTTGATAAAGATTCAATGAATTGGCAGACATATTCCGCTATCACAACCTTTCGAACTATACACTTCTACAATGGATTGGATGCAGAAACATAAGGATGGGTATTGAATAGATCTTCGTCAACCGGAAGTCCCCTGTTTGATAGAGATGAAGACAGTGCAAAATATTGCACCTTTTTAATTATATGGCATAATTCGACTACCATTGACATTGGGATCTTCGCTGCAGAGTTAGGAATCATCAATACCCACCAGAGCATCACTACCAATATTTTACACACCAACCATTCGAGCATCACGGAGAGAAGAGAAATATTTCTGAAGTAGACATGACTCATTTAAAAGATATGGTATACAGATTCGTGGCATCAATTGAGCAACGATACGTCACATGGAGCAGCAATTAGTGGTCCTCATGGAAACATTTTCATCGAGTTTCCATGAGGATGAGATGATATCTACAAATCAATGAATGACGAATCAAGTTTTGTTGCGTTATGATGAATACTCCACCAACCAAGTTTGGGGGGTGATCCTACTAATGAGGAAGATGTAAGGGAACTTGAGCTTCCTCAAGTGGAGCCTATTTTAGAAAGTTTATCCGATGAGTTCACATGGAAAGATGAGCCGAGAGTGACGTTGAATGACGAGCAGCCATCAACGGTGACATGTTCTATGCAATATGTGGATCCAACTTCACGATACTACGTCCTCCACGAGATGAATCCAAATTAAGAATCCTTCCCTTATGCCTAACAATTCAAGAATAATGTTGGAGCGACGAGCTTAAACTGTCATTATTTTGCTAACTCTGAGCATATATCTGGAACAAATAAAATTTAAGAGTTCAAACTTGAGAAAAGAATGAATTATAACATTAGTGGCTGTTATTCAATGAGAATTTTGATCTCACTATGCATATGAACTTGAATTTTGATGATTGTTAGACATGTATATGAATATCCTTTGTTGAATAATTGATGTGAACTCGATGATTTGTCTTGAGCATCTTAGAGTTATCCTATAACTTATTTGAGGGCACTTTAAGGCGAAATTTATAGTTACAAACTTGACTTGAAAATGATTTAGATGATCTTTGGAACCTTTGAGCCTTTCAAGCCTACATTGTCTATATCATTCCCTAGTGTCACACATTGAGCCTAATTGAAAAAGAATGATGTATATTTCCCATTTGACATTTGTTGGTAAACTCATTATACCCACATATATGAGACTAGAATGAAATTTATCCTTACCTTAAAAGAGTATAATGAATCTCATTCGATGCACGAAAATTGTTATATTTTGATGAGCTTGTTGAAAAACATATATGAAGGAGAAAAATAAATGAAGAAAAGAAAGAGCCTTGAAGAACAAAATTATATAAATAAGACCCAAAATAGCCAAGGCTAGAAAAAGAAGATGAGAACAAGCTTTTATTCTGCGAAAATTGTGATTATGCACTCTTCTTTGTGCTTATCCTATATTTTCTTTGTAACGACTGATCGTAACTTTTTTAAACATAAATTTTCAATTGTGAACGATTAATCCGCAAGTGCATGGATGCCAAGTTTTAGTATAGAAATAAGAAGTAAAGGTTGTCGATCCCACATTGACTAGTATTAAGTACCAAACTACATCAGTTTAATTATATTTAGCCTACGAATAGTTGGTGAAAGTTATTTAATAGTAAAAGTAGATAAATAATTCAATTCCCAATCAACAAGAGCTCTAAAACGAAGAATAGCACGATTCTGAAGCGTCACTTTCGTTTCCGTGCCTTGCAATCTTCGAATTGTTCTTGAATAATTGAGAGAAAATATATAACTAGATCTAAAGTATGATTCCAACTGTGTTATGAGGCCGCTTTTCGTGTATAAGGTAGGGGAGGTGATAGAATATGTTAGAATCTCCAAAAGATGGTAAAAAAATCGAGTTTCCTTTTCGTTCCCGGACTCTCCTACCAATCGATCGGTACTCGGTAGCTCTTTTTATTATTTTTTCAACTTTCTTCTCTCGCCGATCGATCGCGAGATATTTGCCGATCGATCGCAAGTCCTTCAAAAATTCTGAGTTGGGTACGTACTTCGGCGATCGATCGTGCGTTTGTTGTCGACCGATCGGTCGGACATTTTTTCAGTTTATTTTTTTTTTTGATTTTCTTGTTCGTCTTTGATTCTTCTCGATTTTTATTCCATTCCTTGGTCTTAATGCTTCGTTATTTGCTCATTGTCTTCATGTCCACCTATATTCAACAAATATACGATTAGGCAATAAATGTATCAAATTAACCACCAAAACACACCCAATCGTAGACAATTAAGCGCAATATGTGTGTCTAATCCATGAAAGCATTAAAATCATAAATCATGTACAAAGATTATATGGGATCAATCAAAAACTAACAATTAAATCATAGGATCTTCAAGTCTTGATAATATAAACTTAGTCGATAATCATCTTCATAGAAAGATGAATATTAAATAGTTCAAGGCTAAACAACATCAAAATCTAAGAATTAAACAAGCAAAAGTTTAGAAATACTAATAAACGCGATGTATTGACTCCAGGCATTGTTCGTCTTCCGTCTCTTGATCGATCACTGCTTGGCGTCTTGAAAGATGATAAAGAGGCTGAATTCTAGGGTAAAATATGGTCTAATACTATTATGGCCGTCCATCGAGTTATATTTATAGTGGAGGAAAGATAAGGCATATTCCTTATGGGACTTAAACTCTAAAAGATATTGTTTTTTCTAGATTTTCTCGCCTAACGATCGATCGGTAAGAAGCTATCGATCGATTGGTATTTCCGTGAATTTTCTTCCTTCTGCTACGACATCTACCCATCTATCGCTATATGGCTTCGATTGATCGATATTTCTTCAAATTTGTTGACCATCTTTCGTGATTTACCCATCGATCGGTACAAGGCCACTGATCGATTGGTGGTCTGTTTTCTTCAAAAGTTGAGTTTTCGCCATTTCGTAGATCTCGACCTTGATTCTCGAAACATACAAAAACAACACGAAAGCGCATAATATCGTCCAGGAATCAACATAAAAAATATTAAAAATCCTAGAAATATAGTGTAAAATCACACTTATCAACTCCCCCAAACTCATCACTTGATCGTCCTCGAGCAAGAGTGGGATTCAAAATATAGAGTTCACCTTTAATATTTTAAAAGAATTAACTAGCAACTCAAATATATAGTTCAGAAACCTCAATTATACACAAACAAAAGTCAATCCAAAAATCAACAAGATGTGTTTTCTCCTAAACCAAGCAATACATCGCAAAATTGGAACGTGTATGTGTGTTATTGTCAATCTTAAGCTTCATGCATATCTTCAAGATCAAGCCATGTTAATCAACTCAAAGTCAAGATTACCATCAAGCACCGCATATGCCTACCTTTCAACTTCTCCACTAGTGTAATTACTCCCTCGACTGGGATCAAAATGTCTTTTTAAGCTTATAATGTTAGGCCTTTGGTGACGGTTTCAAAGAAAATGTATAAGTAAGCAAAGTAGAGAGCATAATATGTAAAATTTCATTTTAGCACAACTTCAACTCTTTTTTTTTTCTTCTTCTTTTCTTTATGTCTTGATAACCATGAGTTTTATTAGATTTTACAGAATCAATGTAGGACCTCCACATAGTTCAACATCACATAACTATGACATGCTTTCTCTATGCATTTCTTCTTCTTTTTTCAATAGGCATTAATATTTCTCTTGTAATAGCTCAAAACATAGGATGCGATTGACTTAATAGCTCAAAACATAGTATGTGCATGAAATTCAATATACTGCCATAAGGTAAGAATAAAAATTCTATTTTGACTCAGAAAAGGATACGTGTAATGAGTTTTAAACAACAAAAGTTGAATGGGGGCTAGTTATAGGTGATGTATACTCGATTCTTTTTCAATCAAGCCCAAAGTTGGACACTAGGGAATGATATAGACAAGGTAGGCTTGAAAGGCTCAAACGTTTCAAAGATCACCTAAATCATATACAATTCAAGTTCATAAGTATAAATTTTTTCCTCAAAGTGCCATCAAATAGGTTCTGGGATAGCTCTAAGATGCTAAAGACAAATCACTGAATTCACAAAAAAATTCACTACTCAACATGCAATCCACAAAATCATGACTTAATTTGCTCAAAGTATTTCTCAATCTTGACATACTCACTCAACAAAAGATATTCGCATACATGTCAAGAAATTTCAAGACTCAAGTTGAGGTGTAAAGCAAGATTAGTTTCATCATGTAATACGATCGCTATTCTAATTCAGTTATTTCTCAAGGTTGAACTCATTTTCCATAAAAAATTTGGTAGGTGCTCAAGGAACAACACAAGTGATAGTTGCAATAGATCGCCAGTAAAAACAATCAATCAAATAGTCAACAAACAACAAAGCAGTAGATAGTAAACACCATCCAAACTTAACACGTGTATTGCCCTCAATGTACATAAACAAGAAAAATAATGGCAAAATGTAAGGCCTCGCTACCTTAAACATTCATTTAGGCATAAGAGTACAAGTACATTAAGAAGAAATGAGGATTTATGTTAATATCATTGGGCGTTTGAGGAGTTTACAAAGTTTGTATTCAAAATAATTACATTCCCAATACAAGAGCGTAATAGCTAGTAGTTCATCCTACTAGTTCAAAATGTTCTATTCAAAATCATCATCGTCCTACTATAGTGATAGAGTCGTTCCTCCCTAAGCCCACCAATCTCTACCCTTGCCTCATTCTTCTTTGTCAAAAGTCCCTACACGAACAACCCACCATCCATGAGCAATTACATCATTCATAAACATAATCAAGAGCAATAACATAAATAAAAGCATAAGACGTTTATCTTGGGTACTCCCTGTAATCGATGCATTTAACATATTTTCTTCGGTTGTCCCTGTTACACAACTCATATACATAATCATTAGATTATAAGGTAAGTGCTCAACTCTACAACTATCCACATATCCGACACAACTATTCTGGTCTTGTTATAACATCAGTATTTTGATATCCCGCGCTTCGACATGTAGCGGCATTCATAATACCCCTCGCTTTGACCTGACAGCGGCATCTCTGCGACATGAGAGCTGCAAGTACTATATTTCCATCGTGTTTAATATGACAGCGCAAGTATCCTATTCCTCGCTCGAAATATAACAACACGGAATATCCAAATATACTCATACACATATCAGTGCACATTTGCATAATAACAATAGTATAATTGCACAACCGATTGCTCATACGTCTTTCTACGTACTTGTCTTTTCGACAAAATATGTGATAACTGAGATTATCCCCTTGTTGTCCCGGTGCTTGGGAAGGCTCTACACAACCCAACAATGACATATTAGAAGCCATATTAGATCCATTTCAAATTCCTCAAAAAAAATTTAACTATTTTCAAAATTTTGATGTTCGCCATTGATTGCTTAAACCTCGCGATCGATCGCGAAAACTCATTGCCCTTGCGCGATCGATCGTGAACAAATAGGTGATCGATCACCGAGCTGTTTTCTCACCCAATTATTGGAGGGATTCACGCGATCGATCGCGCACAAGTTGGTGATCGATCACCGAGCACTGTTCCTTCAAAAATCTTCCATTTTTTTCTGCATAAGTTTCCATACCATGCACATATACATGTATAACTCCAATATCTGAACAACAATGCAACAAAACACCATATTACACTTCATTTCTCAACATCACGTTCATTAAATGCATGCTATGAAAATAATCAACTAGTAAATACAAGAAACAAGATCATCAACTACCATTATGCACAACTATAAGTTTCTAACTCTTAGCCCTCGTGATCCTCCAAAACAAGACCAAGATATAAATTCCTTGCAAGATCAAGCTTCCAAGAGAGTGGAAAATGAAGGGGAAAGAGGAAGAGATGGAGGTTCTTGGTAGAGATTTTTAGGTGTAAACATGTGTAGTGTGTGCAAGACTTAACTTGTGGTGCAAAGTGTAAGAGTGAGGATTGTGTGGTTATAACATGCTTTTATGTTCAATCCAACTCCCATCTATCTTAGCATGAATTAGCTAGCTTAATTAGAACTTAATCAAGATTTTTAGCAACATGATAATATCAAAGATATAATTAAGCCTTAATCCCCATGATCATGCATAATTATTTCCAATCCATTCCTTTCAACACATTTCATCAATCATAATTATTTTACTCAACTTCACATAAAACTCCAATTTGATTAACACATAGCCAGTCCAAACTCTGTTTACCTCCATATTGAGTGCAAATTCAATTACGTAATTATTCCATAATTACCACAATCAAGTCATAATTCATTTAGTTATTATCGAGTATTACATTTCTCTCTCACTTATTGAATTTTGACCTCGAAATTATATGACTTACCAATACTTTCACATAAAACAAAATGCAAAACTTACATACCAGAAATTAGTTGCGGATAGTGTTACCGATACTTTTGTAGCTTGTTGTGAAGGGAGTCTAGTGTCACAGGGGTAGGCCAAGGTGCCGCTAATGATGTAGTCGACCTAGATGTAGCCCGGCTGCCTGAAGGTCAGTCACGTGCCCTCCTCGGTGTGGTGGTGGTAGTGGAATCTTGTATCACAATAGCGGACATGGGAGGTAAAATATCTTCATCATCGTCCCAAACAACACCTTGCTGTCGGCACATGATGTGACTAGAAGTAGACACATATAATGCGTTTAATTGTCTAAGATTTGGTATGCTTTGATAGCTAATTGATACATTTATTGCCTAATGAAAAATCAAAGACGGAAGGAAAAACGAAAATATATTGAAAAAGTATGACCATTGGTAGCGTTTATCACGTACACCCAAATTAACCCTATCAAGTTAATAACAGTAATGAATGTAGTAATGTGAGTAGGGATCGATCCCACGAGGAAGGATGTATTTTTTGAGTTAATTATGCAAACAAAGAGTGAAAGGGTTTTTTTGAAATCAATTCAAACTATGATGCAAAATTAAACAAATATGCAAAATTAACCAAATGAATTAACTTATGAGAAAAGAGCGATTCTTGGTTTTCGATTGACTTTACAATTGGTGTTTACTATCTCGATCATCGATCTTCACATACGATTCAGTTTTCATATGAATATTCATCGTTGGACGTTTAATCCAATAATCAAAGTCCTATCTCACCTTAAGTTTAGTTAAGTAGCTCAAGCGTTCTAGTTTAACCCTTATTAAACAATCAATCAAAATACAAGCGGCTAAGATTTAAGTCGATGATAGCATATGAACTAGTGAGATCGATGAAGCTAAACAACATAATCCAAGCGTCTACGTTTAATCTAGTCAATTGTTTTTTTCCTAAGAATTTAACAAACTCACAAACGGAATTTTATTAATCTTACTTGCTTCGTAAATTAGAGGGATCAAACGATTCCGTATTTGATATCTTGGCATTAGATTGTATGAACAAAAGCTGGGTGATCAATCTAACAATAAAACATAACAATCATGGCAATAAAATTGGAAAAACAATTGATACTCAATGAAAATCAACAATCAAAACTTAATCTCACAAGAATCGTAAACATGAATCAAGTAGGTCTTATTTAGCTTGTATCTTTGCCTAGGTATTGGCTTATGAAAGAAAAGGTAAGGTGTATCAAACAAGATAGTATAATTGTCTGCACACTAAAAGCTTCTCTTCTTGCATGAATTTTTCAAACTTTGTTCTTTTTCACACCTTGTATATTTTTGCAAGGTTTATTTCAACTCTTTTCTTCTTTTGTGCATTGGCTCCCTTGGAGTCATTCTAATTTTTTCAAAGCATCTCTCTTCTCTCATGCATTTCATTCTTTTAACAATAAACTTACTAATATATGAATCTTAGATAACAAGTGCATGTGAATGAAACACATCATATTCCCTTCAAAGGTATGGATAAAACATATTTAAGCTCATTAGGGAAGGATGATAAGCTAGTCAAAGAATGTCAAATGGGGGTTGTTTGTATGCTTAACATACATCCATTCTTTTACATTAAGGTTAAAAAATGGTACTAGTGATTGATTTTATTTACATGGTAGGCTTGAAAGACTCAAACACATCAAAGATCGCCTATATCACTTTCATGCTCGCAAGTAGTCTAGACATACGCCTCAATGTATCAGAGACTTCCTAAGACTATCACAAAATTCACACGATCTGCACTTCGCTATGCATACTTCACAAGTCATGACAATTCGTGCTCAAAATATTCAACATCAAAGCACAATTTGCATTAGAGTTCAAAGTGTTCCAAGGTTAACAATTCATCTATGTTCAAAAACATGAATGTTATTAGGTTTCATAATGGGCTAGTAATTCAAAGTCCATGTCCATCATTCACTATGAGCTCAAATTTTTTAAAATTTTCGATTTTTTTTGTACTTTTTTATAATAAGAAAGCAATAACACATTATTAATCCCTCCCCCATACTTAAATCTTACATTGTCCCCAATGTAAGGCAAATATATAAGAAAAGAGAAAAGTCTAACTAAAAAATAATAGAAAAATAAAAAGGAAAAGGGGAAATAACTCCCATTGGGTTGCCTCCCAAGCAGCGCCTCTGTTTAACGTCGGTGGCCCGACGCCAGGCCTCTATCAAGGTGGGTTATGCGGTGTTGCTCTATCTTTCTTCTTCCACCTCAATATCTTCTTGATTCCTTTAAACTTTGGTTTGTTCGTTTTGCTCTTCTTTGAGAGGTCATCATCAGTTGTTTTGTCTTGTTGCTTTGTGCTCTTGCTGGATGGTTAGACCTATGATGGCATTCTTCATTCAAATGGTCTTTCATTCTTCTGTACTCAGTAGAGGTCTGTCCAGTAGTTGTCCATCCAGTTGGTGTTTGTCCGGTAGATGTCCATCCGGTAGATGTTAATCCAGTAGGTGTTCATCCAGTTGATGTCCATCCGGTAGATGTTAATTCAGTAGGTGTTTGTCCGGTAGATGTTCATCCAGTTGGTGTCCATCCAGTTGATATCCAGGTGTCTGTCACCCTGTAGGTGTCTGTATCCAGTTGATATCCATCCGGTAGATGTATGTCACCCGGTAGGTGTTTGTATCCAGTTGATGTCCATCCGGTAGATGTCTGTCACCCGGTAGGTGTCTGTATCCAGTTGATGTCCTTGTAATCACCAAAACTTAGAAATGTTTTCCCAACAATTTCCCCCTTTTTGGTGATGACAAAACTTAGTACTGGAGACTCTTGCTTGATCATATGAACATCAACTTCTGTTAAGACTTAGAGACAAAACAAACATAGACTTTGCAATTTGTTAGAATATATAAGCAGATTACAAGTAGTAATCAAACTGAGTAAGCGAAGGAATATCATTTTTATATAAAATGAGTTCTGATTACATGGTAATTCTGATTACAGGGTAAATCTTACAAATTACATAGAACATCTTACAAGTTATACAGCAGACCTATTTCTACAATCTATCCAAATGGAGAAACATAGCCAGTATGGAATGATCCGAGCCAGCTAGTTTCAGGGTTATTGACAAAGGGAGGGGGAGAGAAAGTGCATACAGAGAGGCTTAGAACAGAGAAAGACCTAGAAAACTATCATTATCTTCAAAGTAGTCCTATGTTCATTTGTCAAGATCTCTGTCTTCAATGAAAATTCTCTGTCTTCCCCCTTTTTGTCATCAGCACCCAAGCATCTGCTGTTCCAAATTCCAGGCTGGTGGAGAGCACCAGAACTGGTCCAGGAAGGTTGAGCTAGCAGAGGTGGGTTAGGTAAGTAATCAACCCATGTAGGGTTGATTTAGATAAGTAATGAACCCATGAATATGTGTGTGTAGAAACAGTTGCAAGACTAGTAAGAATATCAGTTAAGAGTTGCATGATTGATGAGTTGAGTTAGAGAACTAGCAAGCTATTTATAGCAAAAAAACTAGCAAGTTGCAGAGTGAAGTGTCATATCACGCGTAAAGAAATGCAGATAAAGATGGATAAGAATTGACAACACTGTGAATATTTATGATAAACATATAATGGTAAACACAAAAAGATAATAAAAGTTACTGTTTTCTCCCAAGCCAATGCTAGGAGTAGTCACGGGTGGAGGGTGGAGTGTAAGCATGAGTTTGTCGGGGACTGTGGGACCTTTGCTGAGAGGGAGGTCTTGACCGACTGGATGCTCCAGCTGCAGCAGATGAGCGTTGAGCTGGATTCTATTCTCGTTGGGTCAGAGGAGCAGGTCTGCTGGACTCGGGCAATCTTCTAGCAGTTTGAGGAGCAGCTGGTAGGCTGTTGCTCAAGTCTTGGATCTGTGAAGCAAAGGCCGCCTGCATAGTTGCCAATTGATCCGATAAGGCTTTCTTGGCATCTTTTATCTTATCTTCAAGGGCCAGTGAGGTGGCAGTATGAAGTGATTCATTCTGCTAAGTGATCTGAAGACGAGCCTGCCCTATCCGAGAGAAGGAGTCCGCAAAAGCATCCACAACAAAGGTCTGGAGCCTGGTTACTGTAGTCGTTAGACTATTAAGGTCGCGATAGACGTGCTGGAATTGGGAGTCAGTATGCTGCTGGTAGCTCCCAAGAATAAGAGTAGCAGTGCGTTCTTCCTGCTTTAGCTTGTTGACGTCACTGGCTAGTGCAGATGACGTTGGACAGATGCACTAGTTGATCAGCAATACTGGGTGGTCTTTCCAGAGGAATGTGAGTTGAGAAGTCAAAGAAATCCTTAGGAGGATCCTGGCCATAGATTGATCTCGGGCATCCATTTGGGTCTCAGCATTAGTGGTGATGACGCCGGGATGACCCTCAATATCAGCAGTGGTCAACAAAGCAGTAGCTTCAGTGATTGGTGCAGCAGGTGTGTCGGTAGCAATGACATCCATGCTAGTATCAGCCTGTGCCAGCTCGGCTGCAAAAGACTGAGTGTGATCAGCAGAGTGTGATGAGGGCTCGCTGGGTTCATCATTACCAGAAGAGATGGTAACTTGATGAACCAACGTCTGAATCACTGTGTCAACATTCGCATGATCAACATCTAGCACTTGTAGTGGTTGATCATTGGTAGGACTTGGAACAGAGGAGATAAGCAGATCAGCGATAGAAGTGATCTCCATGTCAGTAGGAGCTGTCTCCAAGGCAGTTGGGCCTGTCTCCAAGTCAGGAGGAGCTGGACTTGCATCTCTTGACACGGCAGAGCAGGAGTGTAGACCTGTTGATATGCAGAGATCATGAAGAGCATGCTCAGCCATATCCAGCTTGGGTCCTAGAGCATTTAGAACTTCCCGATCATGATTCGCTGTTCCAGAGTCAATATTGAATTGCTCAAGTCTGGAATGAACAAGAGCTTGAAGTTCTCCCACATAATTCATCATGCGGAAGAGATCTCGAAGCTTCAAACTCTTTTCAGTGTCCGGGACCTGAAGATAAGCTAAGATGAGATTCTCATCTTCCCGTGCTTGATCAAGAATTGGAGTGAAGTCATCGAAGCAAATGTTTAGGCGCGCTTTTACCCATCGATCAAATATTTCAATCTGGGGCTTCAGCTTGGCTTCTACTTCATCCATGACCATTTGTATCTCAAAAGCTATAGGAGTGGACACTGGTCCCATGAGTGCTTTTCCATTTCCGGTAGTGGTGTCCTTAGGATGACAGTAAGGACAAGTGGACTTGGGTTGCCGGAAACTGATAGAACCAGGTGCTTGTTGAGAGCTCACCAGTTTGGAGGAGTGGTCTATTGGAGCCACTGGTGCAGCGAGTACCATGGCCAATGAGGCAGCTGATGCAGTCGGTTCCTCTGGTGGAGGATTTTCGAGACTTGGCTGCGTAGAAATAGTGGTGACTGCTGCTGGAGCTGCAGTAGAGATGGTATCAGAGGCAGCAGTAACTATTTTTCTGAGAGCAGGAGGAGCCCCTTTTCTGGTTCAGGGCTTTTTAGGAGGTGGACGAGGAGGAGATGACTCAGCGGATTCGGATATTGTCTGTTCTGAATCGCTTACAACTTGAGTTGTTCATCGCTTTGTCAGACCAACCTCTCTACCAATCCGTTGCCTGTGAATGTTGAGGTACTTGGCTGTAACAAGTCTTCCTGGATGAAGAGTGGAAGAGGCCCTTGCCTGAATGTTTTTACTTTAAAAAATACTACTGAGAGGGAGGGCAAAACCCGATTGACCCTTCCTTGAAGTGACTAGTCCGGTAAAAACTTGAAATAGAACGACCGACCAGTTGACTTCTAAGCCTTTGAAAATGGCGCTCATGACATCAAATTTCTCACGGGTGATGACATCAAAGGATCTAGCTTTGCATAGGAGACCTTTGGAAATGACATAAGCAAGTTGGCGGAAATGACTCTTCATTAAAATATTTTTGAACGGAGGTCGTCGAAGACGAGCGTCAGAGTCGGAGAATATGGTGCGCATTTCTTCCCTAACATCCATTGGAACAGTGGAGAAATATGTGAGTCCAATAGAGGGAAGACAAAGGTGAGTGGCAAAGTCCAGTTGAGTGATGGTAAAAGATTGACCAGAGATGGAGGCCACCACGGAGTCATCTACAACTTTGGCAGTGGCGGAGAATTAGTGGAGAGCTTCCTTGTAGAATGACGGAGCTTGACTGAGGATCACCAGAAGTCCAGATGTATCCAGCTTTTGAAAAACTTCTTTGGTATCCTCGTCAGAAGTTGTGGAAATCGAATGAAAGTCCACCTGAACAGCATTGGTGATGAAACTTGGCTGTGTATTCTTTGACATTTTTGATGTAGATGCAGAAAAGCAACAAAAGTCCTGTAAAGTAAAATTCTGGGGAGGAAGTTATCGCAGTAAATTTTGAAAGAAAATTTCAAGTAAGAGAAAAGAGATGATGTTAAAGACAGTTAAAGAAGAGAGTAGATGTAACGTCGTACTGTAGATGAGCGGACACATGGATACGTGGCTGTCATCTAACGATTTAAAAATTTTAAAAATAAATAAAAGGACAGGATTTGGGCGGGATTGAAATAATTTGTTTATATATAAAAGTAAATTTGAATTCCGACGTTCCAGTAGATTAATAGTTATCGAAGGTTATTTTTGTCAAAGCATACTTGGTAAAGTCTGCTGGTATGTAGAGTCCGACTGGTAAGGTAACATCTACTGGTATGTAGAGTACTACTAGTACGGAAGCATCTACTGCAGCAGGCTATTGTTTTACCAGCTGAGCTTAGATAACCAAGATAAAATTCTAACTACAATTCCCCCTTAATTCATGCAATTACAACCAAGTAATTCCCCCTGAATTCATCATACTTTAAATAATAACAATCATGGATTGATTTCAATTAAACCAAGAATATTTCGAAAATAGGAAAACTTAGCGCCGGTAGGGGTTTTGTGAAGATGGCTGCTGCTTGTTGTTCGATAGATATGTACTCTAACCGAATCTCTTTCTTCATAACGCGATCTCTAATGAAATGATGACGGATGTCACTATGTTTGGTGCGAGTATGAAGAACCGGGTTGTATGTGATGGTTATGGCAAACGTATTATCACGAACTATTGGTGCCTTAGTGGACTCAATTCCATAATCTCGCAGTTGTTGTAGAATCCAGAGCAGTTGAGCACAACAGCTTCCAGCAGCAAGGTACTCTGCCTCTGCAGCAGACGTTGCTATGGATGTCTGCTTCTTGCAACCCCATGAGATTAATCTATCTCCTAGAAATTGACAATATCAACTGGTACTTTTTTCTGTCAATTTTGCATCCAGCGTAGTCAGCATCTGAATATCCGATCAGAGTAAAAGTTTAGTCTCTTGGATACCAAAGACCGACATTCTCAGTGCCTTTCAGATATTTGAGGATCCTTTTGATAGCCGTGAAGTGTGACTGCTTGGGATTTGCTTGAAACCGAGCGCACATACAAACTGCAAACATGATGTCTGGTCGGCTGGCCGTCAAGTACAGTAATGATCCAATAATACCCTGATACATTGTTACTTCGACTGGTATTCCTGAAATATCCAAGTCGAGTTTTGCAGATGAGCTCATTGGAGAGGCCGCTGCTGAAATTGTACTCATCCCATACTTCTTCAGCAGATTTTTAGTGTATTTAGACTGAGTTATCAGAATTCCGTCACTGGATTGCTTGACTTGCAATCCTAAGAAAAATGATAATTCTCCCATCATGCTTATCTCAAATTGATCCTGCATTATTTTAGAAAATCTTTTGCAAAGTTTTGAGTTAGTACTGCCAAAAATAATGTCAACAACATAAATTTGAACCAGCAGAGTATGGTCACCCTTTGTGAATTTGAATAGGGTCCTGTCCACAGTGCCAATGGTAAAGTTATGCTCAGTCAAATATTTCGACAGAGTTTTGTACCAAGCACGAGGAGCTTGCTTTAGACCATACAAAGCTTTGTTGAGACGAAAAACAGAAGAGGGCTGCTGATGGCTTTCAAATCCAGGAGGTTGCTCAACATAGACTTCTTCCTGGAGCTTGCCGTTAAGAAACACACTCTTAACATCCATATGATAGACTTTAAAGTCTTTAAAAGCAGCAAATGCAAGAAATATGCGAATGGCTTCTAATCGAGCTATAGGAGCAAAGGTTTCATCGAAATCAATGCCTTCTTCCTGTCTGTAACCCTGTACAACTAATCTTGATTTATTTCTGATGACTACACCAATTTCATCTGATTTAGTTCTTCCTGTATTGCTTCTACCCAGCTTGGGTCTAACATAGCATCATCAATCCTTTTGGGTTCTATGTGAGATATGAATGCACCATGAAGAAATTCATTAATCATCTGTCCTCTGGTGCGCAGAGGAGCAACAGGGTTACCTATGACCTGCCCAGGAGGATGATCCTTCATCCACCGGAGCGGAGGTCCAAGAGGGTTGAGCTCTTCATTTGGATGAATATGAGTGGGTAGCTCATGAGATTTGATTGACTTATCTTTTTCGTTAGTTCCATCTACTGCAGCAGAAGTGTGTATAACGTTTTCATTGTCGGCCGGGTGCAGTGCTTGTGGACCAGCAGACTCCTCTGCTTGTGCTTCAGGAACTTCTGGTTCTAAAGAGCAGTCAATTCTGCTTCTGTAATCTATCTCATCATCAACATTTTCATCAATATAAGTATTTTCCAGTCGATTGCTCATGTTGTTGATTTGAAGATCGGATACAGTACAATCAGTAGATTCATCAAATTTAACATGCACAGATTCTTCTACAATAAGTGTTCTATTATTAAATACTCTGTAAGCTTTACTAACTGTAGAATATCCAAGAAATATTCCATCATCAGATTTGGCATCAAAAGCGGTGAGATGAGTCTTTCCATTGTTGTGAATAAAATATTTGCAACCAAACACATGGAAATAAGAAATATTTGGCTTACTGCCATTCCAGATCTCATAAGGGGTTTTACTTGCTCGCTTATTAATCATTGATCTATTCTGCGTATAACATGCTGTGTTGATAGCTTCTGCCCAAAATCTCTGTGATATATCTGATTCTGCAAGCATAATTCGCGCAGCTTCTTTCAAAGTGCGGTTCCTACACTCAGCAACTCCATTTTGTTGAGGGGTTCTTGCAGCAGAGTATTCGTGTTTAATACCAAGGTCATCTAGATATGATTCGAGTGATTGATTGGTAAACTCGGTACCTTTATCACTACGAATTCAATCTATCCCACACGATTTCTCATTTTGGAGTCTTTTCAGTAGTTTGATCAGCTTTAGAGTAGCCTGATCTTTGCCACTTAGAAACAGGACCCACGTAAAACGAGAGTAATCGTCGATTAACACTAGGGTATACTTCATTCTCCCTAGACTTGTTACTGGTATAGGACCAAAAAGATCCATATGCAGCAACTCTAGGCACCGAGAAGAAGATTTACTCCCCTTGTTCTTAAAGGATGATCTGATTTGCTTACCAAGTTGGCATGCTGCACATATCTTGTCTTTTGAGAACTCTATTTGAGGCAGTCCAATGACTAGATCAAGTTTACGTAGGCTGACAATAGTTTTAAAGTTTAAGTGACTCAATTGTTTGTGCCAAAGCTAGTTTTTGGAAATATTCAAAGCAGCAAAGCAAGTAGAAGAGGTAGGCTGATTAAGATTCCAATCAATTTTGTATGTGTTCTCATGCCTTCTTCCTACAAGCAATGCACTGCCATCAGTAGATCCGATTGTACATGAGTGCTGGTTGAATTTTACAGAGTGACCATTGTCACAGAGTTGACTGATGCTAATCAAATTATAACATAAATTTTCAACCAACAGAATGTCTTTAATAATAATGTTACAGTAGATAATCTTACCCTTACCCACGGTTCTACCTTTCGCGTTGTCTCCAAAGGTTTATTCTAGGTCCGGTGGTGTCCACCAATTCAGACAATAAGCACTCATTTCCTGTCATGTGTCTAGAACATCCGCTGTCCAGAAACCACTCTGAGCTCCGAACTTGATGGATTCTAGTTTTCTGCAATTAAAGCGATAAAATGATTGGTACCCAATCCTACTTGGGTCCAGACATGATTAGTCCTTTCGGGACCCACACTTGTATAACCCTGAATTGTTTGGGTCTGTGTGTGTCCTGAAACGTGTGTGCATTAAATGATGAAGATGTTCTTGGGTGATGTGTGTGATACTGAGTGTATGCATGTTGTTTAGGTTTTTGGTTTCTGTTGGGAAGCATATACCTCTTCTGGACAGGCATACAATTATAATACCAGTTGGGTTTTACCTCTCGTGTGGCCTGACCAGTGGGTTTATGTTTATTCTAAACTTTTGCCCTGGTCTAGCTTTCTCTTTTTGCTCAACATAACCGATACCTTTGTGTGATGCCCGTTCCTTGATGAGTATTGGCTCAACAGATTCCTTAACCAGCTCACTCGGTTCATATACTGTGCTTGATCTTACAAAATTCATTGTTTGAATCTTGTTTCTTTCTAGACACAATTGAGATTTGATGCCAGATGAGTTACTATCATAGTTAGAGTAGCCTATACCGGACAGATGACCAGCAAGCCTTATTGACTCAAGCATCTCATCTTTTCTTGCAGTGGATGCATTCAGCTTAATGAGTTTCTGGTGTGCACATGTTGCTTCATCCCTTTCTTTCTCGAGTCGACTTACTTGTTCCCTTAAGCTTCTCAACTCATTTGATTGTTCACAATCAAGTTTGTTGTTCTGCTGTTCTTTTGGGACTGGTTGTTCGGTCTTATAATTCTCGAAGGATTCATACAACACCTGATACTCATTGATCTTGTCCTGTAATGCATTAGTGAGTTCATTATGTGTAAATTCAGAGAGATTAGAATCAGTTACCTCAAAGTCGTCGTTGGCCATATGGCAGTGAACTTCTTCCTCTTCACTTTCACTTGATGAGCTGGTGGATTTTTCTGATTCTGATTCTGAATCAGCCCATTTGCTTTTGTTTTCTTCAGCCATCAGTACTTTCTGGTCTCTGTCCCTTCTAGATGATCTTCTATTTTCCTTTGACTTTCTATAGTCCTTGGATACTCTCTTTTGATCATCTTTCTTTGGTTTAGGACAGTCTGCGATAAAATGTCCTGGCTTAAGACAGTTGAAGCATACACGATCATCCTCGTCTGATCTTTTTTTGAAGTTCTGCTTCCTTGGATAAGATTGATAGATCTTTTGATTCTTATTCATAAATTTTCCAAATTTTTTGACGAACAACACCATTGCATCATTGCATATTTGTTCAGGAGTCATCTCTGTTGTGGTAGGCATAGCTTCTGATGCAGTAAGAGCTTTGGTTGGTTGACTGGTGCTGGGTTCATCTTCAATCCGAATGCCTAGTTCAAACTCATATGCTTTTAAGTCAGCAAATAAATCATGTAGATCTATCTTGTTTAAGTCTTTGGATTCTCTCAAAGTAATCGTTTTTACATACCATTCTCTTGGGAGACCTCTCGTTACCTTTAGAGTGATTTCCCTGTTGGATAGATCTTTACCAAGGCTATTGAGTTCGTTTATGATTCCAGTTACTCTTTCATCATATTCACTGAGAGTCTCTCCGAACATCATTTTGATGTTCTCAAACTTTTTTTAGGGCGACAGTGAGCTTATTTTCCTTGGTTTGATCATTTCCTTCGCATAGCTGAGCAATCTTTTCCCAGATATCCTTAGCAGTGGGACACATTTTGATCTTGTTGAACATGTTTTTGTCCAGAGTTTTGAACAATATGTCTTTGGCCACATTGTCCAGATTTGTTTTTTTCTTTTCTTCATTTGTCCAGAGGGATCTGTCCTTCTCGACCATCTGGGGTTCACCACCTGTAATGGCAGCTGTTGTACTGACCTTCATGATCTTCATTGGTCCATCAGTGATGACGAACCACATATCATCATCTTGGGCACTCAGATGTGGTTGCATACGAATTCTTCAGTCATCATATTCATCCTTCTTGAACATGGGAATTTTGCTGAATGAGGCCATCAATTTTTGGTAATTTCTCAAGATTGAGAAAACCTGGCTCTGATACCACTTGTTAGGATCGGGGTAGTGTTTAGAAGGGGGGGGGGGGGGGGGGGGGGGGTTAATAAACACTAGATTCAATTTCGATTTAACTCGGGTTGCTGCAGACTGTTAAGTACTGCAGTAGCTTCTCAATATATTGCAAGTCAGCAGACACTGATTATAGTGCGGAAGACGTCTGCTGGACTTGTGAGTAATAAAAACTGAATGGTAAATGTGCAGTAAGTAAATGACACAAGTATTGTTTGTGGAAGTTTGAAGCACAACGCTTCTACGTCTCCCCTTCTTCCCTTGCAGGAAGGTTACACTAGAAGAATTTGGTTTACACTTTACAGTATACAACCTTCTTAGGCTCTCACACAGCTTGGCCTAAACTCCTATCAATCACAAATTCCTAATTTGTTTACAATGATTTATATGACACTCACACAAATATAAACTTGTTTGGCTTCGAGTGTTCTTCGAGCAGCAGACTCAGTTGTAGTTAATCTGTCATGATTACAGTAATAGTTCTCTTATGCTTTTGTTGAACCTTCAGAGAATATCAATGAGATGATTTACTTTTTATGTTGAGGTGTTTCTTTTTGTTTGATCAGATGGTTCAGCTAACCTCTTCATTCTGTACTTGGACGTATTTATAGACTCAGTGGTCTAACGACAACTTTTCTGTATAAGGAAGAATTCATCTTTTTGTCTTCATTCCAAATTCTGATTATCTTCTTTCCTATTTTGTTAAGCAACGGCTCTTTTATTCTGACGCTAATGGTGGCGGAGATATAGCAAGGTGAGGCGCTCTGTTGTACCTTTGTCAGAATAGGTTGTACTTATTTTGTCTTGTTGCTTTGTGCTCTTGCTGGATGGTTAGACCTATGCTGGCATTCTTCATTCAAATGGTCTTTCATTCTTACTCAGTAAAGGTATGTCCAGTAGTTGTCCATCCAGTTGGTGTTTGTCCAGTAGATGTCCATCCGGTAGATGTTAATCCAGTAGGTGTTCATCCAGTTGATGTCCATCCGGTAGATGTTAATTCAGTAGGTGTCTGTCCGGTAGATGTCCATCCAGTTGGTGTCCATCCAGTTGATGTCCATCCGGTAGGTGTCTGTCACCCGGTAGGTGTCTGTATCCAGTTGATGTCCATCCGGTAGATGTCTGTCACCCGGTAGGTGTCTGTATCCAGTTGATGTCCTTGTAATCACCAAAACTTAGAAATGTTTTCCCAACAATTGATTAACAACGGCGCCAAAAACTTGATCGCTATTATTTTAAACAGTATTTTTCAGTGTAGCGATTGTGTAACGCAAGTGCACGGTGTCAAGTTTTAGTATAATGATATGAAAAGTACGGATTGTCGATCCCACGGGGACTAGGAAGTAATTACCAAACTCCACTAGTTTAACTATATTTAGCCTACGTAACTAGTTATTATTAATTAACTAAAGTGACAAATTAACTTAATAATTAACCCAAGCAAACAGTGATGAACAAAAGAAACAATTATCACGACTTTCGGTTCACCCATGCAATCCCCCACAATTCACCTATAGTTATGAATTAAATTCAAACGTTCTAAGGTGACGAGTTCTCCTAATGCACTTGTTATACCTTGGTCCGGTTACAACAAGTCTAATACTAAGATGCAACAAGGCAATGATCATGCACTTATTTAACACTCAATATTGTAAGTTGATTTATGAAAACTTCTAGCTTTCGATTACTAGATATCTATAGCTATCACACGTGTATTTGACTTCATATCTCGATATCAGTCTGAAATCCACGGTTTAATTTACTATATCGTATCGTAATCTATTATGGTCAATCCAATTGCAATAAATAATCAATCAAGGGTATTAATCCATTGAAAGCATGAACACAGCAAATTAAACTCAAAGAATTTGTAAGAATCAATCAAAACTTAATTAAAATTGTGGGTTCAAAACATGAGATCCCCTAAGTCTTGACAACAAAATTTAGCCTATAAACATATTCAAAATCAAATGCAAAATCGTGCTTTTCAACATCAAAAGCATAAGGAAATCAAATAGAAACAAACAAAGTTTAGAAATACGGAAATAACGAGAGGCTTTGACTCATTGCGTTGCTCCGGTGTCCCGTCTCTTCCAATGCGTCTTCTCTTCAATGGTTATGGAGTATGGATGGTTTTTTTTATGAAGGAGAGTGATGGTGACTGAGTTTGTAGGGTATATTATGAGCTAAGAGTCCCTCAATTTTGTCTGAAATCTTCTATATATTGTGTTGGAAGAGTCTTCAATTCTTTGGACACAAAATAGCTTTATAAAGAAGAAATCTTGAATTTTTCGGGTTTGGCGATCGATCCCCGTCAGTTGCCGATCGATCGGCAAAACATTCTGTTTTTATTTTTCAAACTTTCCGACGCGGCGATCGATCTCTGATATTTAACGATCGATCGCGAGTACACTGTTTGGTGACGATCGATCGCCTGATATTACCGGTCGATCGCTGCAACTTCTTTTCAACATTTTGCACTTTCGTCCCTCCTTTTCCATGTATTCCCTCAATTTCATCTGAAATCTTCTATATATTGTATTGGAGGAGTCTTGCATTCTTTGGACACAAAATAGCTTGATAAGGAAAGAAATCTCGATTTTTTCGGGTTTGGCGATCGATCGGCAAGATTTGGCGATCGATCACCAAATGTTTCTGCCTTTAATTTCAAAATTCCGGAATAGGCGATTGATCGGCGTAAATTGGCGATCGATCACCAAATATTTCTGGACGGGCCGCGATCGATCGGTAGGAACTGGCGATCGATCACCATGCTTGAAATTCAACATTTTGCGATTTTGTCCCTCCTTTTTTTGTTTGCTCGGTTTGGTCCCTTTTCATCATTTATAGCTTATTTCTTCCACTTTTATGCATTTGGACATATATTCCTGAAATATACAAATATTTACCAAAACGCATAATATTTCCCAGGAATCACTACAAAAACACTCCTAATTATATATCAAAACATGGGATCCCCTAAGTCTTGACAACAAAACTTAGCCTAGAAACATATTCAAAATCAAATGCAAAATCGTGTTTTTCAACATCAAAAGCATAAGAAAATCAAATAGAAACAAACAAAGTTTTAGAAATACGGAAATAACGAGAGGTTTGACTCCTTGCGTTGCTCTGTTGACATGTACCGTCACGGGTCTACGAGGATATTGCGAATGTCACGTATTGGCATGTACCATCACGGGTTGACAAGGATATTGCGAATGTCACGTGTTGACATGTACCGTCACGGGTTGACGAGGATATTGTGGATTTCACGCGTTGACATGTACCGTCACGGGTTGACGAGGATATTGTGAATGTCACGTGTTGACATGTACCTGTCATGGGTTGACAATGATATTATGAATATCACGGGTTGACTTATACCGTCACAGGTTGACGAGGTATTTTATGATAATCAGCTATGATGGGCGAAGAGTGGCTTGTGCCACCGTCACGATGAATAATACATATATAGAAGTATTTTATTGAGTTATATGACTGGAGTGACACTGATTGGCGTAAAAGTGATGTTGGCGTGTCATAGGTTGACAAGAGACCATTAGGCCGAGCAGGTTCGCTCGATGGACAAATGGTCGTATTGTACAGATAACCGTATTGTATAGTGTATTGACAAGAATATGTTACGAGCAAGGGTACCTTTGGGTATACTCGTTGAGTTGGCTATGGATGAGCGACTCGTAGTGTATGTAGTTGTTGAGGAACCTACATACGTATATCGATGTGGTGTATGATGGAATGATCGCACATACACATGAGAATATGAAGATAAATCCTGATGAGTTAGGATCGAGATGTGATTGGTTGGGGACATTGGGATGTCCGTTGTGTATTGATATTAGAGAAATGATAGATGGTGATCTACTATCCCTAATTGTTTGTACGACGATAAGTGTATCATGATGTGATTCGTGAATTGTGAGAGTGGTAGTAGTATGGGAATGGTATGTATTGTATACCGGGGTTGAACGTATGACACGTTAGTAGTTCTGTATAAACCTAAGGAGTGATTTGCTAGCCAGGTGGGCTGAATTATCATTGTGGTAATATAGTGAGATTGTTGTTCCACTATATTGCTTGTCGACACCGAGGAAGGTGAATCATATGGTGATACGATAGGAAGTTATAGTGAACTCGATGTATTCACTATAGTGCTTTTGAACTTGAGGTAGGAGATACCTCAAGAGAGTGTTTATAATAAATGTGTTGAGAAATTGTGTTGTGACAGTTCAGTATTGTTGGGAGCACCAACGTGTGTGTTAACAAGATTGTTGTTATCCTTAATTGAATAGTCTTGTAGTGAGGATGCAATGATGAACTGTAACCGGAGTCATGGATATAGCTAGTGTTGTAACATTGCTATATCGATTGTATCTCTTGAGGATATATTGTTGTATGTAGATTTTGGTTTGGAGCGATGCCTGTCGTGAGGACAGTGTGGTGTCGATTGCGGGTTGAATTGTGAATCAACTGTGGTAAGAATTACTAGTGATAGACCTAGTACTTGCCTTGAATTAATTGGGTCACATATGGAGAGACGTGCCTATGAGATGCTTGAGATATCTGAGTACTAATATGTTAGTACGGAGCATTGTTGGAGTTGTATACGTCGTGTATGCGGTTTTGAGAATGATGGGTGATAGTGTATTTATTGGTTCAGGGATACATTTCGGAATAAATGCATCTAGATTGTTTGAACGACGGTTTGAGTTTGGAGAGTCATGGTTGTATGACACTTTTCTTGTAAGGAAAGAGGTATTGATATACCTGTTGGGAATCTTTGAAAGATTCGATGAGACGGTGCGTGTGGTGTCGATGTTGAATTAATACCATTAGTCGTTAGCTCATCAATCATTATTCTTTACGGTGTGAGAATAATTGAGTGATTGACAATTGTGTCTGAGGCTTGCGAGTATGATTGGAGATGCTCAAGTCTAGTGCATTGAGTACGCCTATGGTGTATTTGGCGTTGAGGCATACATATCGATATGTATATAGGTATGCCAACATTTTATGCTTGCTGAGTAACTGGTTACTCTGCCTGGATTAGTGAATCTCTTGTAAGAGATTGTAACATCCTTGAGATTGGTAATCTCGAAGGGACGATTCATTCTGAGGAATAAAATCGTGTGGTGGCGATCGAATCTCTTTTAAGAAGAGATTGTTATATTTTGGAGTGATGTAGTTCCTTGTGTTTTAATTCGATAGTTATTCTTGTACTAAAATCGTGAGAATGCAATGGAGCTTCTTGCATTTCTCTTTGAAGTGGTGTGATTTTGTGAAGTTTGTGATAGTGTGTTGGACCGAGATATGATTTCTTGGAACACGCTGGTGTTGACATCTGCAGAGATGTGTTTTTGTATTGATTGGTGGCTGTGGATTGCCCGATTTGAGTTGCAATAGTGCAACTACTCCTTTGATGAGTAAGATTCCATAATTTGTGATGGAAATGGAGAGGCTGAAAATCGAGTTTAGTGTGAGTATATTGTTGTATACGGATGGTTTCCTTGGAAGCATTGTGTGTTTTGCTTCGTAGATCAAGTGGTAGAGATGTCCTGAATGTGACATCTACGAGGGAATCAGGAATGATTTGAGTCGATAGCAGTTAAGGTTAATCGACTGCTTTTGGTTAGTTAACATCGAGGTATATTAACATCTTTTAGAAATAATGTTGATTTTGGGAGGCTATCTCCATTCCAGAGTTTGGTGCGAGGTCGATGTCCTCGTAGTTGGTGTTTCGTTCATGACGTATTCATGAGTTGATACTGTGTATTCGAGTTGAGTTGTATGGTCTTTGTGGTACATTGAGTACGAATGTGCAAATATCGAGGACGAAATTTGATTAGTTGGGGATAAATGTGATATCCGGAAATTAATTGTATTAATCTCGGAGTGATTAAACCTTAATTGATGTTAATCGTGGTAATTTTGAGATAATTATGGTGTTAAGACTCCCGAGGATGTTAATCTGATCTCGGGGTTGTTGGATCCAAAGGTTAAGATTTTATTCTCGTTGAAGCGTTAAACCTTGAAATTATGTTGGTAGTGGGATTTAGAGTTTGGGAACTTCGGTTCGAGGTTTGAGATGTAACCGAGGGAGTGAGAGATAATTATTGAACACTTTTGGTTAGTAAAGAGTTTTGGTGCGAGTATTTGAGACTCGAGTTTTTGGAGCCTTGATACTATAAATATCAAGTGAACTCGGTGTTCAGTCATTGCACTCGTCTCTCTCTCTCTCTCTCTCTCTCTCTCTCTCTCTCTCTCTCTCTCTATCTTCTCTCTCTCTCTCTCTCTCTCTCTCTCTCTCTCTCTCTCTCTCTCCCCTCCCGTTTTCTCCCTCCCCTTCCATTCTCCCCCTTTTTATTTCCTGAAGAGAAATGGATGGAGCTCGGTTTTGAGAGCGGATTCTCGAGCAATTGATAGGTAATCATCTTCACTTCTTGATTGTGGATGCTTTGAAAGTATTTTTGAGGTATTTGGGTTATGGAGGAATTTAGATGATTTTGGTAAATTGTGTTATTTGGGATTATTTATGGTGTATGTTGTTTATATGATGTTTTAGTGGGTATTGATGATGTATTGAAAGGATAAAAGAGGTGTTGTGAGTTTTGGATGGGTTTTATGCATGAAAATCCCAAGTTTTGGCAAAACTCAGGGCTAGCGATAGATCGCCCGGAGAAAAATCAAAATTGGTGACCGTCAAACAGTTTAGAGATCGATCGCTGGTTTTGTAGCGATTGATCGCCCGTTAAAAAAATTGTCAGCGATCGATCGCCAAAAGAAAATTAATCAAAAATGTTTCTGCCATCAGAGATCGATCGCTATAATGATAGAGATTGATCTCTGTCCTGAAAATTTTTAAATTTATATTTTTGTTGGGAATTTTGAGATATGATCATGTGCAGTCTATTTTTATGATGATTATGACTTTTGGGGAAGTTTTATTGACAATGTGATAAGGTTACAAGTATTTAACCTTAGTAAGACATGTATTACATGTTTGAGTTAGATGATAACTCAAGTTAATAATTGATCAATGAGATGATTTGATTAGTATGTGGAGTATGATATTTTGTGAATGAGTATGTTAGGAAGCATGTTGAATCTATGCGATCTTGATGTTAATATTGAATTGATGTTCAAAATAGATATTGTACGAGCCTCCAGTTGTAGAGGATGTCTAAATCATGTCGTCGACCATAAGGTACGTGTGACAGTACGAGCATAGGTAAATGATTTATTGTTACGTACAATGAATGATATATTCTTGTATGTGGAAATTAGTACGTAGGGACGTACAAGTATTGAATGTCATATTAATGAACTAATTGTTGAGTAATGTGTTGACAAGTATTGAAAGCACCAAAGCATGAAGTTAAGATTTATTTATGATGCCGCTGTTGAGCATGCAATGGATAGTGATATCGTTGTTGTTGAAAATGCGAGGTTATACGATGAGTTAGGACTAATGAATTGATAACGAAGATTTATTTGATTTCAGTAAATCATGGTTATCCTAGAATTGTTATTTTGATTATTGAACTGTCGATTTTGAGTATGTGTATAGTAATCATTATGGTGATTATTTATATGACATGGAATTGATGATTTTCGACATTGTGAGAATAGGAACAGTGTGAGAGATCTCTTTTGGTTGTGGAATGCTCAAGGAGTATTTATTTAAATTACAACATTGTATTCTGTAAATTATTAATTATGTAGGTGTTGATATTGTGATTATGTTATTGGTATGCTCACCACGTGTGGGGGTTATTTCTGTTGGAACAGGTAAAGCAGGCACGACATTGGCTTGAGAAATGAGTCCGAGACATAGAACAAGGATGCTCCTGGGAGCGAGGTACCAGTATTGGTATTGGGTAATGTGTCGTATACAAGTAGATACACATTTATTGTCAATGCTTGTCTGTGAGCCCGTGATATGTGTATATGGATCGTATAAGTATTTTAATGCTTCTCTTTCATTTGAGTGCCGCATGCAATTTAATTAAGGGAAATTGCATAATGAATTGAGAACATGCTAGTGCATTGTGAAGTGTATACATATGCTAGTTGAGTTGTGTTGGGAATCGGATGTTAAGATGATTTATTCTGAAAATTTTATAGACGTCATGACAGTACTATGTAATGTGAATTCCCTAATGATATGAACGTATGCTCTAATATAGATGATAAATACACTAATGATGGGATTTGGATTTGGGTGCCTTACATATGCTCAACATGAATATTTTTTATTTCAACAATCGAGAAGTTCTTATTGATGAATGGGCTTTAACAATGAAAATCGCAGCAGGAACACTTGATCTAAACAAAGAATGATTCATATTCCTCCTTAATATGAGTCTGGAATGATCAGCCAAAATTTCCTGGGAGCTCACTGAATCAGCTACCAAGGAAGAAGTTCTAGACGGAGAGTCCCTTAAGACAATTGTGGACAAGATGGCCAAACTTTTTAAAATCTGTTTCATTGGAGTTGGTTACTTCGAAGGAATGGAGAGCAAGATAAGGCAAAAAAATATAGACAAGCTCTATATAGCCTAGACTACATGATATCTGTTATGTAGATGAGTACATCCGACTCTTTACAGAGTACAGATGGAAGGCAAAGATGACAGAAAGGATGCAGCCGAGCTGTTCTTTGCAAATATTGTGGGGTCCTCGTTACTTAATCCATTATGTATCAGTTCATTTATACTTAAGTGAGTTAGAATTAAGTAAAACATATACCTGATTAAGAGTTTAGTTATGTAGGTTGTTACAAGTTGACATAACTATGTCAAAACTATACATCATATATACATAACAACAACCTAAACCAAGCAGTGGTTCAGCTCGCAGCGGAATAGACTCACAATCCCGTCCTCACGCGTCTATGAGTCCCTACAGAAACAATCACACAACATGAGTATAGATACAAAACCATCCTAGTGCGATATCAATACAAAACATAAATGATAAAGCACTATAAACATCAAATGTGATTGTCCTGTATCATGACATAATTGCATTTGATGATGCATAATATAGGACAATCACATTTGATGTTTATAGTGCTTTATCGTTTATGTTTTGTATTGATATCGCACTGGGATGGTTTTGTATCTATACTCATGTTGTGTGATTGTTTCTGTAGGGACTCATAGATGTGGGAGGACGGGATTGTGAGTCTATTCCGCTGCGAGCTGAACCACTGCTTAGGAGTTTTTGGTTTAGGTTGTTGTTATGTATATATGATGTGTAGTTTTGACATAGTTATGTCAACTTGTAACAACCTACATAACTAAACTCTTAATCAGGTGTATGTTTTACTTAATTCTAACTCACATATGTATAAATGAACTGATACATAATGGATTAAGTAACGAGGACCCCACATTAGTGGTATCAGAGCACTGTTTCGAGAACGGGGTGAACAAGGGTAGAGGAAGGTATTATGGAGTTACCTAATACGTGGAAAGCATGTTATGAGTCTTGATATGATGTTATACTGACATGCTTTATATTTCTTGTTGTTGGTAACCTGTATTTGCTGTAATGGCAGACAGAATACCACATGATGAGGTTGGGGATGCCATGAGTGGCAATGCTAGTGTTGGATTGGCGCCTGTACCACCACCACCATTTGGGCAAGGGCCAGTGGAACAGGTACTGTTACCTGGGGAGCTGACTTTGACACAATTTCTGAGTTATCAACCACCTCGCTTTGAGGGTACCGAATCAGGGGAACAAGCAGAGGAATGGTTGGAACGGATTGAACAGATTTTTGTGTCAGCACTGTGTGCCAAATCTGCCTGGATACGGTTAGCAGAATTCCAATTGGCTAAGAAAGCAATGATGTGGTGGAAATCCACATTGATTGAGCTGAGAGCTCAAGGACAGACAATTAATTGGGATGTGTTTAGAACGAAGTTTCTTGATCATTATTTCTCTGTTGCTGCAAGGCAGAGGAAAGATGATGAATTTACCGATCTGAGACAGGGATCTATGACAGTGTCTGATTATGCTGTGCAATATTCTTCATTGCTACGGTATGTACCACATATCGCTGCAAACACAAAGGCAAAGATCAGACAGTTTGTGAAAGGCTTGAGGCCTGAGTTGTTTGATAGGGTAATTTCTAATAACCCTACATCATATGAGGAAGCATTGACTAGAGCCGAGATGGCTGAGATTGCAGTTGGAGTGTACAAGGATGTGGGACAATCCCAACCACCTACATCAGAGAGCATGAGACCTAGAGGAGAACAATTCAAAGGATCACGAGGAGGTGCATCTTCCTCTAGATTTAGTGAGAAGCGATTTGTTCAACGCAAGGGTAGTGAACGAGGTTCAAAGGGGCAGTCCCAAGGGAGTAGCAGTAGCAGTGGTCGAGGATTACAATGTTTTAACTGTGGAGGACCACATTTTAAAAGAGATTGTCCACAACTTGATACTCCAGTTTGTTATCGTTGTGGGAGGACCAGACATATGATTAGAGATTGTCCTCAAGCTGGAGGACAACAGACGAGAGGGAACATATCAGAAAGTACAGTGCAACAGAGACCACAGGGTGTTCCACGGCCTGGTGGAGGACAGAGGACATGACCACCTCAGGTTCAGGTGTCTGCACTGAACAAAGAGCAAGCGGAGGCAGCTCCTGATGATGTAATTGCGGGTAAGTGTAATTTATTTACTTATCCTGCTTTACTTTTGATTGATACTGGTGCATCACATTCCTTTGTTGCACAAGCGTTTATTGATCGGTATCATATATGCTAGTCTCCACTATTGATGCCTCTGTATGTTTCGACACCCATGGGAACTACTGTAATGGCTTGTCAGAGTGTGTCTGATAGCGTTATTCAGTTTGATGCTGAGTATGAAATACAAGCTGATTTGATTGTATTAGATATGATGGATTTTGATTGTATTTGGGTATTGATGTGTTGAGCAGTTATAAAACTATTGTAGACTGTTGTCAAAAGATAGTGAGATTTCAGTCTGATACTGGAAATCAATGGATCTTCTATGGACAAGGATCACGTACAAAGATTCCATCGATATCTGCACTTAGATGTCTCGTTTGTTAGAACGTGGACATACAGGATATGTGATCTATGCTGTGGATGTCACAGATAAGAAAAGAGAAAGAAGAGTGGAGGATATACCAGTGGTTGCAGAGTATGCAGATGTATTTCCAGATGAGATTCCTGGTTTTCCGCCAAGTCGAGAAGTAGACTTTGGTATTGAGTTAGTGCCTGGTACTTCTGCAATTTCAAGAGCACCATATCGAATGGCACCATCTGAACTGAAAGAGTTGAAAACTCAATTGCAAGATCTATTGGACAAGGGGTACATACGTCCTAGTGTATCGCCTTGGGGTGCTCCGGTATTATTTGTCAAGAAGAAGGATGGTTCAATGAGACTTTGCATTGACTATAGATAGTTGAACAAGGTAACTATAAAGAATAAATATCCTCTTCCTCGTATTGATGATTTGTTTGATCGGTTACAGGGATCTACAATCTATTATAAGATTGATTTGAGATCTGGATATCATTAGATACGTGTGAAGGAAGGAGATGTACAGAAGACAACATTTAGAACTCGCTATGGACATTATGAGTTCCTAGTGATGCCATTTGGTGTGACGAATGCTCCAGTTGTCTTCATGAGCTTGATGAATCGAGTTTTCCAGGATTACCTTGATCAATTTGTCATTGTATTCATTGATGATATATTGATCTATTCTCGGAGTGAAACTGACCATGTCCAACATTACATCTGGTTTTACAGTTATTGAGAACACATCAGCTATATGCCAAACTCAGTAAGTGTGAGTTTTGGTTGACCAGTGTCGGATTTTTGGGACATATGATCTCTAAGGATGGTATATCAGTTGATCCGAGAAATATAGAAGCGATGTTGAATTGGTCATCACCTACTTCTGTGCCAGAGATTCGTAGTTTCTTGGGTTTGGCAGGATATTATAGACGATTTGTTGAAGGATTTTTCAGCGATTGCCAAACCACTTACACAGCTGACACAGAAGGGAGTACCATATAGATGGTTAGAAGCATGTGAGCATAGTTTTCAGGAATTGAAACATCGGTTAACTACTGCTCCAGTATTGATTATTCCATCAGAGCATGACAGGTTTGCTCTTTACACTGATGCATCATTACTTGGTTTGGGTTGTGTTTTGATGCAGGATAAACATGTGGTGGCTTATGCATCACGCCAGTTGAAGCCACATGAAATGAAATATCCAGTACATGATCTAGAGTTGGCTGCCATTGTCTTTGCCTTGAATATATGGCGACACTATTTATATGGTACGTCGTTTACCAAATATACTGATCATAAAAGTTTGAAGTTTTTATTCACTCAAGCAGAGTTAAATATGAGGCAAAGGAGATGGATGGATCTCTTGAAGGATTATGATTGTGAGATCAATATCATCCAGGAAAGGCTAATCTCACAGCAGATGCATTAAGTCGAAAAGTTCATACTACTGCTGATGAGATGATGCATTTATCAGCCTTGATGACTGCTTGTTGTACCTTGGGTTATGACTATGATATTGAAACAGTGCCAGTACCGGGTAGCAACATTGTTGGTTGAACCCGATATTTTTGAGAAAATCAGAATAGCACAAGGTACTGATGATGAGGTACAACACTGGAAGGAAATGATATGTCAAGGACAAACATCTCAATTTGTACTTGCAAGTGATGGAACTTTGAAGTACAGAAACTGTTGGGTAGTACCTGCTGCTTTAGGACTACGCCAAGAAATACTACAACGTGCACATTGTAGTCGCTACAGTATACATCCTGGAGGAAAGAAAATGTATAAGGACTTGCGTACTCAATTCTGGTGGAAACGCATGAAACAGGATATACTTAACTTTGTAAAACGGTGTTTGATCTATCAACAAGTAAAAGCAGAACGACAAAGACCAGGAGGTGAATTGAGGAGTTTTGAGATTCCTCAATGGAAATGGGAACATGTGACGATGGATTTCGTTACCCATTTGCCACGGACTTCCTCTGGCTTTGTTGATAGATTGACAAACGTAAGCCACTTCAGACCTTACAGTATGACATTTACTTATTTGAAAATGGCACAATTATACATTCAAAATGTAGTGAGACTACATGGCATACCGGTGTCAATTGTATCGGATAGAGATCCGAGATTTGCTTCTCATTTTTTGGAATGATTGCAGTCAGCATTGGGAACGGAAGTACGATTGAGTACAGCGTATCATCCTCAGACAGATGGACAGACAGAGCGTAAGATACAGACGCTTGAGGATATGTTGCGAGCCTGTGTATTAGAGTTTGATAACTCATGGCAAGAGTCATTGCCATTAGTAGAATTTTCGTACAATAACAGTTATCAAACTAGTATCTAGATGGCACCATTTGAGGCATTATATGGGCGACGATGTAGATCGCCATTATATTGGGATGATGTTGATCAGACTGCACTCCATGGACCAGAAATGCTACATGAAATGCAGGAAAAAGTAAAATTGATTAGATTGAAATTGCAAGCGGCTCAGGATAGACAGGCCGCTTATGCCAATAAGCGACGTCGACCACTTGAATTCCAAGTTGGTGATCGAGTATTCTTGACAAGTTCACCTTTTAAAGGTGTAGTACGGTTTGGTAAGCGTGGAAAGTTGTCTCCACGATATGTTGGTCCGTATGAGGTGTTGCAACGTATTGGTACGTTGGCATATCGATTAGCACTACTGCCAGCATTGAGTAGTATTCACGATGTGTTTCATGTTTCACTGTTGAGGAAATATGAACCAGATCTGGGTCATGTATTGCCACCATCTGAAGTACAGTTGGATACAGACGTATCGTATGTGGAACGACCAGTACAGATTCTGGATAGAGCTGAGCGGACATTGCGTAACAAAGTGATACCAATGCTAAAAGTACAGTGGGATCGACGGGGTGTCGAGGAGGCAACATGGGAGACGGAGCAGCATATGATACAGCAGTATCCTGAGTTGTTTACTGGTATGACTTTACAGTTTTTATGATACTGTTGGTAAGTATGATCATGTTTCTTATCTTGTTGTAATAGGATTGTTGATTTGATATAGATATATGCATGATTATGTATATACAATTTCGAGGATGAAATTCAATGAGGAGGGGAGAAATGTCATGCCTCGATCTGACGTATACATGTATTATATGTTTATGGTGTAATTATGATTAATTACAATATGATATGGACTCGGGTTCGGATTGAACCGAGTAGGAGTAAAGCCATGTGTGAATGGAACCTCATTGGAAAATCAAAGATATATGAGAATCAAAGAAATGAGTTCCTAACATAAACATATGATTTATGGATTTAATATGGAAATACATGTATAGTGGGATATAACATTGGTATGTATTTAGCATCATTTGAGAGGCATTAGAATGTGCATGTGAGTTGAGTTTGTATGTAGTGTGTATTTAGGTTGCATGACATGTGAATTTGGGTTTGAGGTGAAGGAGTTAATAACAATGTATAATCTGATTTTCCAACACATAACACACCAAATCTCACCTACAAATCTCTACAAAACCCTCTTCAACCCCTTGCTTCTTCTTTCCATCTTTTGCTTGGAATTCACTTGGTAATCAAGCTAGGAAGTTAAGTGAAGTAACTTCATCATTTCTTGGTAAGAATTGTATAGCATATGATGTATATGGAATTAGTTGATGGAAACTTGAAGCATGTGGTTATTTTTGTATGTTTGAATTGATACTTGTTATCATGCAAAGAATTGAGTTATATGACGAGAGACACATGTTCATATGATATTAAATATTGCATGAAACATGTTTGAATGTTGATTTTCGAGTTGTAGGAGATATACCATGAGGATAAGCTCAAAATCGCCATGTTCTGATTTTTCTGGACATTGGCGATCGATCGCTAGCTTTGTGGCGATCGATCGCCGAGTACAGAGCAAAAATATAAGGCGGTTAATGTATGTGGCGATCGGTCGGTAAAAATGTGGTGATCGATCACAAGAAACAGAACATTGAGGCGATCGATCGCGAGGTAGTGGCGATCGATCGAGATGGAACAGAATAGTATGGCGATCGATCGGTGAGATGTGGCGATCAATCGTCAGGGTCAGAATTTTTAAAAATGTTATATTTTTGTAGAATTTGATTTTAATGCCTATGATAACATGATATATTGTTGGCATTGTTGTAGCATCATCACAGGGGACGGGGCAACGAGGCAGTTAGACATTGACGTCTAATTTATATCGTTTTTGTCGCAGAACAGGTACGTTTTGACATACGAGTATATGATATAGTTGTGATGATGATGTGAGTATGTTATCATATGATTAGTGGTATCATATACATGTGCATTCATGAGATTTATATGATTGAGATGGATGCCACGATAGATATGTAGTATATGCTTTGGCTGAAATCGGTGCCACGATAGATATGCCAGTGTTGGGCATATGCTTTGGCTGGGATTGTTGCCACCATAGGTATGCTACATATGCTTTGGCATGAGAGATATACTCCGGTTGGGTATATGCTCTGGCTGTTATAACATGCGAGGACGGTACTATGATATGGGCTGCTAATATGAAGATGTGATGAGGTTCCACTGATATTGAGCTGAGATAGGCATATCATATTGGTCTGGTTATAACAGGATGATGAGATGAGACATGTCATGACATAATTCAATTTGATGATGCATGATACAAGACAATCACATTTGATGTTTATAGTGCTTTATCGTCTATGTTTTGTATTGATATCGCACTTGGATGGTTTTGTATCTATACTCATGTTGTGTGATTGTTTTTGTAGGGACTCATAGACGTGGGAGGACGGGATTGTGAGTCTATTCCGCTGCGAGCTGAACCACTGCTTAGGAGTTTTTGGTTTAGGTTGTTGTTATGTATATATGATGTGTAGTTTTGACATAGTTATGTCAACTTGTAACAACCTACATAACTAAACTCTTAATCATGTGTATGTTTTACTTAATTCTAACTCACATATGTATAAATGAACTGATACATAATGGATTAAGTAACGAGGACCCCACATTAGTTAACCGCCTTATATTTTTGCTCTGTACTCGGCGATCGATCGCCACAAAGCTAGCGATCGATCGCCGATGTCCAGAAAAATAAGAACATGGCGATTTTGAGCTTATCCTCATGGTATATCTCCTACAACTCGAAAATCAACATTCAAACATGTTTCATGCAATCTTTAATATCATATGAACATGTTTCTCTCATCATATAACTCAATTCTTTGCATGATAACAAGTATCAATTCAAAGCATACAAAAATAACCACATGCTTCAAGTTTCCATCAACTAATTCCATATACATCATATGCTATACAATTATTACCAAGAAATGATGAAGTTACTTCACTTAACTTCCTAGCTTGATTACCAAGTGAATTCCAAGCAAAAGATGGAAAGAAGAAGCAAGGGGTTGAAGAGGGTTTTGTAGAGATTTGTAGGTGAGATTTGGTGTGTTATGTGTTGGAAAATCAGATTATACATTCTTATTAACTCCTTCACCTCAAACCCAAATTCACATGTCATGCAACCTAAATACACACTACATACAAACTCAACTCACATGCACATTTTAATGCCTCTCAAATGATGCTAAATGCATACCAATGTTATATTCCACTATACATGTATTTCCATATTAAATCCATAAATCATATGTTTATGTTAGGAACTCATTTCTTTGATTCTCATATATCTTTGATTTTCCAATGAGGTTCCATTCATACATGGCTTTACTCCTACTCGGTTCAATCCGAACCCGAGTCCATATCATATTGTAATTAATCATAATTACACCATAAACATATAATACATGTATACGTCAGATTGGGGCATGACAAATATACTGAGTCCATGGAGAGAAATGTTTATCCAGGAATATACACTGCAAGAAACAGAAACGTTGGCCAGGAGAATGTCATCTCTTAAAGTGAAGCATGTGGAGTGGTGTTATCAAGCGAAACTCCAAAGAATTATAAGAAGCTAAGAGGAATCAACAAAACAGCTCATCTTTGCTGTACGCGGAATGATATCCCTACAATTATTGGAAACTACCCCCAAAGGCGAAAGATGAAGCAGCACAGAAATCATCCATATGCCCGAGGAACTAGTACGAGAAAAGTTAGGTCTTCATGGAGACATAGAAAGTCCTGGTCGAAGCAGAAAGCCCAAAGTTACAGATCAGGACAAAGATCAGGACCAGCCATGAGTAGAACCACGACAACAGGTTCTGATCAAGCAAGTTTATAGCAGAGCACTAATGAAGAGAACTTTCAGACGCATTTATACTCGTGCAATGGAAGTTTCAAAGATTGTAACTGATGTGTGATGCCTAGAACTTAATTACCTCGATAAATTGAGTTAAAGTTATAATTGAAAGATAAGTTTGAATAAGCATCATTGTGCATTCGGGCTCGATTTTGAAATAAATCGAGCGTAGTTGAATTTTATGATGGAGTCATAAAATGTTGGATTCCTAAATGGTTGGGATGAATTATTTTACAATGTTTAAAATGTTCATGAAAATGATTTAGGGAAGATGAATATTAAAGTGATTGGTGACTATTGTTTTGGGGATAAATTATGATGTGAATTGTAATGGAGGGACTAACTTGCAAGGATGATACATATATTATCATCCTCTAATACTCTTCATACTCATACAAAAACCCCTACCCCTCGTCTCCCTCTCTATCGTTCCTTCATTTTCCCCCAAAGGAAAAATTGCTCAAGTTTGATTCTTGGTGTGTGATGATGATGGTAAGCTCACCTTGTTATTTCCTTGGTTTTTGTTTTGTGTAGTATGATGTTGGTAAACTTTGTGGGAAGGGTGAACTAGTATTTGGGGAAATGAGTATGAATCTTGTATTGTTAGGAAAAGTGTGTGAAATTACTTGTAAATGCTCCTATGTTGTACGTCTATTTTTTTTATTGGGGTTTATTGCAGTGTTGGGTTGGTATTGAGGTTAGGTGCTCAAAAATGGCATTTTCTCGCAGAACCAGAGCCTCCCGCAATCGATCGTAAGGCGTTGGATGATCGAACATGAGGGTGCGTGCCCAAGCTGGGCGATGAAAAGTTTCCGCTATCGATCGCCGGCCAGTGCGCGATCGATCGCGAGAAGGGATGGCTGTAAAATGTTGAAAAGTGATCATTCTTGGGAATTTGAAATGTGGCATTTTATGATAGATTTTCATGATGATTTCTATATTCTAAGGAAATTTGAATAATGAAATCAGGTGGCATGAATTGAACCTTAGAAAAATATGTACTACTCGATTGAGTTAATAGACAACTCAAGTGAATGTGGAATAAATTGGAATGGTTTGAGTAGTGTACTCAGTACCATAATTGTAAATGATTACGATAGGTGGCATGAACAAATTATTTGATATTACGAGATTGTTGGGGATTATTGCAAAGATGTTAATATTGAACTGATATTCAATATAGATATTGTAGGAGCCTCCTGTTGTCGTGGACGTCTAAACAATGTTGTCGTCTTTAAGGTACGTAGTGACGTACGAGCAGGTATGTGTATCCTTAATTATGAATTATGATTCATATTATGTGATAAGTTAATGAATTGAGAATTCATGATAGAATTGTTAATATTGTAATATAAACTGATTTGTGATAGAGTGGAGATATGATAACATGGTACATGATGAATTATGGTGATGCCGCTATGAAGCGTGCAACGGTTATGCCGTTGTTGAGCGTGCAATGGTTATTGTGCCGCCGCTACTGAGCGTGCGTGGCGTGCCTGAGATTAGATTGCCGCCGCTGTTGAGTGAGTGATGTGATACAATGAAATATGATTATAAATTGATGACTGAGATGAATTGGATTACAGTAAATCATTGTAGTAATGATTTAATTATCATCAATTATGGAACTGAATATTTTGAATACAAGTACAGTAAACTATTGTTGTGATGATCTGATTGACCATGGAATTGATGATTGTGTGAGTATCCAGATTAGTTTGGGGTAATGGATTGGTACAATTAGATACACATTTATTTATTGGATGCTCGTTTGTTAGCAGAGTGCTATGTGTATATGGATTGTATAATTGTCTTCGACATTTCTCTTTCATTTGGGCATGGCATGCAATTGATTCAGTGTATAATTGCAAAATGAAAATGAGAATATGACTAGTACATTATTAAGTGTATATTATGCTAGTTGAGTTGTGTTCGGAATTGGATGTTAAGAGGATATGTCGGGAATTTTATAGACGTTATGACATTGATATTGAAGCATGTAAGAATTCCCTAATGCTATGAATTTATACACTAATATAGATAATAATTCACTAAACACGGGATTAGGAATTGGGGTCCTTACATGCTGAACGTGCGGAGCAAGAGGACATATCTCTACAGATTGTCCAGAGAACCAAAACCGAGGAGTAAAACAGTTTGAGCATACCAAGGAGTTTGAGGATGCTGTTTACTTCCAAGATTTGGTGCAGGTGTTTCAATTTGAGGACATTCTCTCAAATGAAAGCATCTACGAATAAGAGATTTATTCTGACAATGGAAGTGGATCCAGTTCAGAATCAGATTGAATGAAAATTCCTTCAACACATGATCAGAGAAGAGCCATCAGGATTTCTCACTCATACCACTGTTTCTTATAAAACTCTTATGAGGATCATGAAGAAGAACCAAAGCTTCAGATGTATGATGGATTTACAATTTTAGCAATGGAAAAAGTCATGGATATGATTGGACTTCGAAAAGCATCAGATTATCCATAAGGTGACAACAGGTGAATTTGTGTTCCAGGTGGAATTCACGGGAAACCAAATTGAGATGCAGTTAATCCCCTACAGAGAAATCCAGGAGATTAAGAACAAGGTAACAAGAGAAGTTGCTAGCACACTCTCATGGATTCATATCGGAGCCATTAGAATTACCATCAAGCAACTTTCAAAGAATGAATTGAGTCGCCACTCAACATGTCGATCTTTGACAAAAGAATCACAAACCTCAAAGACTCTTGTTTGGGAGTAGTTGCATGAAATTTGTATGCCGGAAAGATGGCCTTCAACATCTATCCCAGAATCGCTTACAATTTGGGAGATCGAGACTTCAACGAGGTCCTTACTCTTCATCAAGACTTTAAAAAGAAACGATTTGATGAAAGAAGAGAATATGCCTTACTCGATCACCTACAAGGTGTCTTACTCGAGACTCGCTCTCGAATACACATCATTCAGAAGTATTCATGAGAAAAGAATACATCGAAGTCCCCAGAATCTTCAAAGATTTCACAAAAGCAGTATTGCCGGATATTATTAATACTGGTACAGGACCAACCAGTTTTAAACAGAAGCAGGAGCCTTATGATCGAGCCAAGAATAATGTCTTTTCAACATGATAGGTTAGTCATCAACTATCTCGGGGAAAAAAAAAATGCAGTCTCAAACAAGATTCAAAAAATCCCAGATATCTTCAAAACAAAGGGAGTTCTGAAGTGTCCAGAAGGATGGCGAGAAGTTGAAATAATCTTTGGCAATATAGAAAAAGTTAACATTTTTCCTTGTGATGTCTTATATTATTTACAACAACCTACAGTTGGCAAATATCAAAGAAACCTCAAAATTGGTGAAATTGATCTCACAATTGACGCGTGAGCAGGATGAATCCCAAATTAGCTTCTTCTAGGGATTGAGTTTCTCAAGTAACACAAACCTTGGAAAGATTGCAGGATGGAAATGAATTCACGGTGAATGGAAAAGATACATAATTGAATGACCACGAGTCCATTCTAATATACATCTCAGTCGGGATGTTATACGAGAAATTTCGAGCAGAATATTTTGCAGCATATATTGATTCAGGAGCTGGAATTTGCACTGCCAAACGAGACATTTTCCCTAAAGAAGTTTGTGAGAAATTACCAGCCATGGCCGAAAGAGACTTTTCGAAATGGATTCTTATTCTTAATGACGGAGTCCAATCGGCAAAAATAATAATCGAAGGAGCAGGAGGTACAGTTGGTACAAAGTCAAGACAACACCTATTTATTTACATGATACAGGAGCTGATATGCTGCTAGAAAACAATTTCTTACAGACATTCAGGCGGTTCACACAGGAGAACAAGACAATAAGGCTTATTTTCACAACCCTTTGTGATCATAAGATCATTGTCCAGAAACTAAGGGAAGCATTTCACAGGAAATTTCCCACTAGTTTTCGCAGCAAGCGTGGTGATGAATGAAAACTTCGAGACCCAAAGATGAAGGGTCAGCGGAAATTTGGCGAACCGATTCTTCAACTTAGACAACAGGGAATTGGTTAAAAGAGAAAATGACTTTTGATGGAGTGAATATTATGTCATTCAGAGAACAGAATGAAGAGGAGGATCAGGATGAAGAAGAATTTAATCTAGACACCCTACTGTTACTGAAGAAGACATTACATGACGAGGTTGTGCAACCTAACGCTATCCTTGAAGAGCAAATTACTCTAGAGGAAGTGAAAATGAAGATTTAGAGGAACTAAAATGAGGATTGATGTGACTAGAAATAGACACATCTATTACGCTTAATTGTCAGCGATTTGGTATGTTTTGATGGATAATTCGATGCATATGCTACCTAATCGTATATTTGTGTCTTGGCAGGTGAAATCGAAGAAATCGAGCTAATAATGATGAATAATGATCAAGGAAAGCTTTGAAGATGATAAGGACTCAAGGTAGATCAAGAAAAAGGATAAAAATGTAATTTTGGAGAAGCGATCGATTTCATGGAAGAGGGGATCGATCGCCTTTGGACAAAAAGTTGAGCAACAAATTTTATGAGCAAGCGATCGATTGCTACAATTGGAGCAATCGATCGCCAAAATACACAGGAGCCAAGCGATCGATTGCTATAAAGAGGCGATCGATCGCCCAAAGAATTTCATCGAAAAAATAAAGCTAGCGATTGATCGCTACATTTGAAGAGATTGATCACTGCAGTCCGGAAAAATAAGGAAATTAAGAGTTTTACCATCTTTGTGAGGATTTTAACTTAACCTACCATACATGCTTCCTATATCTCGAAATTATCAGCCTCCTAGACCATTATTCAGACTATTATTCATAGTTTAGACTTAGAACAATAATTTACTTTGAAGTTTTGAAGACGGATTGAAGGCTCGACACAAAGGCGAGATTGCAACCTCGACGCGTGGCGATTCTTCTAGTTTGTCTTACTTTTTGTTTATGTTTTTCATACATTATTTTGTTATTTTTGCATTGATTATGAGTACGTAAACTCATCCTCTCGGTTGAGGAAGACAAAGCCATTGGAGTTTAATTTATTCATACATCTAATGCTAAGTTCGATATCAAATCCATAATTGTTTGAGTAATTGAATTTGAGAAGCAACTAGGATCGATAATTCTCTGTTGTTGAGGTTATTAAATTCCTAGGGAAAACTTTTGACTACATTAAACATAACTACTGTTGTTTATGTTGTTTAGCTTCACCAATCCCACTTGTTCATATGCTATCATTAGTTTAAACCTTAACTATTGTTGTTAGGGTTGATTAATCGATAAGGGTTAAATTTGGATGTTGTTTTTGATTTAACTAAACTTAAGATGGGATAGGAGTTAAATTTTCAATGGTGAATATTCATGCATAAAAATTACATATGTGAGAAAATCAATGATTGAATAATCGAATTCCAATGGTAGCGTCGACCGAAACCGAGATCTCTCTTTAATTGATTTATTACTACTTTATTTCAATCTTGCATCCTACATAATTTTAGATAATTGCTACTCTCAAATCCCCCCTATTTTGACACTTATTAGTACAAAGATACGTCCTTCCCTGTGGGATCGATCCCTACTTACACTGCTACATTAATTTTTTGTTAACTGAGAATGGTTAATTTGGGCGTACACGATAAGCGCGACCAAAGTTTGGCGCCGTTGCCGGGAAGGCATTGCTAGTTTTGTGCTAATTTTTGACTACTAGATATTGCTATTTGTCTTCCTATATTACTCTTGTTTGTTCATGCATGCAGGGTATCATTCGGAGGAGGACAAATATCAATACGATTCGGAGATTGAAAGAACCCTACATCGAAGTAGGAGAGAAACTCGTAGGAGACAAGAAGAAGAAGAAGAAGAAGAAGAAGAAGAAGAAGAAGAAAAGATTAATATGGTGGAAAACCAGAGTCTGAGACAGTTGGTGAATCCTAACTTGGATCAACAACCTCTCTGCATCACTTTCCCTGCACTTGCTAACAATGTATATTTTAAACTCAAGTCCGGATTAATTCATTTACTGTCGTCTTTTCATGGTCTTGCATGTGAAAATCGGCACAAGAACTTGATTGAATTCCACGTGGTATGCACCACTACGAAGCCAGCTGGCGTAACGGATGAGCAAATCAAATTATGAGTTTTTCCATTCTCTCTAAAGGATGCTGCTAAGGATTGGCTATTCTACCTACCCTCCGGATCTATCACCACGTGGACGGATTTGCAAAGAGTCTTCCTTGCGAAGTACTTTCCAGCTTCAAGGGCAACTAACATAAGGAAAGGAATCTACGGTGTGAAGCAGTACCACGAGGAGTCGCTGCATGAGTACTGGGAACGTTTTAAGAAGTTGTGTGCAAGTTGCCCACAACATCAGATAAGTGAACACCTTTTAATTCAATATTTCTATGAAGGTTTACTTTCTAGTGACAGGAACTTAGTGGACGCGGCAAGCGGAGGATCTTTTATCGACAAGGCTGCGGAGGAGGCAAGGAACTTGATAGCAAACATGGCGGCCAACACTTAGCAATTTGGACATGTTCATCATGGACAACCGCCAAGAAAAGAGGTAAACGTATCCAATCTAGAACAACAATTGATTGACTTAACGTTTCTTGTGCGTAATCTTGCAGGTGGCAATCTGGGGAAGATGAAGCCATGTGTAATTTGTCTGGCCATGAACCATCCCACTGACGCATGTCCCTCACTACAAGAGACATCCGCTGAGCACGTGAATGCAACAGGAGGATTCCCATGGCCACCACAAAGGAGTTATGAACTCTTCGCATCGCAATGCCTATTGTGTCGGCTTGGCCTTTCATAAGTGGAGAGAGAATAAAGCGCCCATAATATCCACGCCAGGAGATTAAGAACATAGATCCAGTAGCCCAAACAAGATGCCCAAATAAGAACATCCATCCATCTGTATAGATATCATCATCCACATCTCGCCCACAACTGGCCCAAAAGGGAAGTATCTTTCCCTCTGGGGGTAGGAAAATCATGATCGGGATAGCGGACGTTTTCGTAGCTTGATGCTGGTGCGTGTGTACGTGTACAGGCATACAAGTTAAGACGCAAAATTGGAATCCTTTTCATTTGACTTCGTCAATTTTTGATAAGAACTCAGAAGGAATGATCCAACCAGCAACTACAATCAAGGTTGGAGGGACCATCCGCACCAGGGATACGGGAATCAACAAATGAACCAACCTCCACCCTATAGACCACCTTATCAGAGACCTCCACCACCGCCCATGCACGCCCTTTCTGACATGTTAGAGAATATTGTTAAAGTTATTGCTGAAAATAGCCTGCAATTTCAACAGGAAACAAGGGCGAGCATTCAAAGCTTGACAAGGAAAATGGGACAACTAGCAACTTCGCTCAACAAGATTGAAGCAAGAATATCTAATGGGCTTCCTTCACAGCCGGAGGTGAACCCGAGGGAAAATGTGAGCGTCATCACTTTGAAGAGGAGTGACAATGAAGCTGAGGAGAAGGTGGTACTGACGCCACCCAAGAAAGAAGAGATGAAAGACATCGAGAAGGACGTTGAAGAGCTTATGCAAGAGGAGGAACCACAAGGTAAGTCCCCTCCACTCTGTGAATACAAAATTGAACCCCATTCCCCCTTGCTTTTAAGGTGAACTGGAAGGACTAGGGCATCAAGGGACTCTACAAGATTTTCTGACGCTGTGAGGAAAACGCTCCACTACTTGATGCCATAAAGAAAGTGCCTCGATATGCGAGATTATTGAAAGAAGTATGGAAAGTGGATAAGAGCAAGGAACGCAAACGATGCCCCAAGATTGAGTTAGGTAAGAATGTTTCCGCGGTCATCCAAAGAAGCATTGCCACAAAGTGTAAGGAGGTATGTTTTCTATCTCTTGTGTGATTAGAAATACTAGGATTGAGAAGGCAATGCTCGATTTAGGATCTTCCATTAATGCCATGCCTTACTCAATCTACACTTAACTAAAACTGGGACCTTTGAAACGAAATAATACTGTGATTCAATTAGCTGATAGGTCCACGATTATTCCTAGGGGGATAGTAGATGATGTACTTGTGCATGTAGAGAATTTGGTTTTGCCCGCTGATTTCTATGTCTTAGACATGGAAAATGGTGACCCATCTAGCCCATTCTTTTAGGGAGACCATTCTTGAAAACCTCAAAATCTGTGATCGATGTGAATAGTGGCATGCTAACAATGGAGTTTAATGCTGAGGTTGCAAAATTCAACATCTATGAAACCATTAAAAGACATGAACAATGCTATTAACATCAATGATGAATGTGATTCTTATTTTGATAATGATAATTTGTGGGAGATGGGAAAGGCTACTGATGGCCTTGATGGCTGATAAGTGTATTTTATACACTTATATTTCTTCTTATTTTGCATGGTTTAGTGCTAGTTTTCGATCAGAATTATGCTTTTGGTTTTGTTTTGTTTGATCTTGCAGGAATCCAGGTAATTACATGATTTGTGGTCTAAAAGGGTGCAAATGGCGGATTGAAAGGATCATTTGAAGTCAAAAAGCTACATTTTCCATAAAAGAATCAGGCGTAATTACGCCTGATTCAGGCGTAAAGACGCCTAAGCCACGGCATTTCAGATTTTGAAGAATTTAATGAGGCGTAATTACGCCTCATTTAGGCGTAGCTATGCCTAAGCTACGGCTTTTGTGATTTTATTCAGGCGTAAAGACGCCACTTTCAGGCGCCCTTATCTGATACACGGATTTTAAAAGGGGATTTGGATGAAGTTAAGGGGGATTATTCAATAACAGACGTCCAGAATAGAGAGAGGAGGCTAGGGTTGAAGGAAGAAGAAAATAACGACGACGGCTCGGAGCAAAAAGTGGAGATTTCATCACGAGACGACGACGTTCATCGGAGATAAAAGAGTAGCGTCCAATTCGTTTTGTATCTCTGAACTTTTAGCAATTTTTATGGGTTATTTAAACATGTCTATGTGTTTAATTAATTCTAGCATGAGCTAATTTTATTTTCTAGGAGACGATGTAGCTTGTTTTGAAACTACGCTTATTATGAATTGATTGAAGTATTTGGATTTCTGTATGGTTTATTTATGTTTTTCTGTTCTTAATGCTTTTAATCTACTGGCCATGGATTGAATGATGTTATATTTGTGATCTATCACTCGAGGGGTTGTGAATAGGAAAGAAGGAATTCATATCGTGGTAGTTATATTGTTCGAGAGGCCTATAACTCCATAGAAGTCATTAAAGGAATTACTGCATTTTTACAATTGTTTGATAATTGATCTTAGATAGGGATATCAAGATTGATGTTAGATGATTACATCTGCTTAACACTCGGGAGAGGGAGTAGAAACAAATAAGAATTCTCGGCTAGTAAACTAGGAAATCCATAACATGGAAATCAAGGAATGATAAGTGTAGTGGATGACCAAGTGAAATCATACTCCTATATTTGTTCCAATTGATTTCTTTTCAACTCAATATTTGATCATCGTTAGTTAATTGATTTTTATTATTTGCATAACACTCAACTATTCGATTCTCTAAATAAAACAAAGATTATTTTAATTCAGTACTTAGATTTAACTATTTATTCAATCTCTGTGGGTTCGACATCTTTTTATACTAAAACTTGACTACCGTGCGCTTGCGGTAAAGGATTTTACGCAACAAGTTTTTGGCGCCGTTGCCGGGGATTGATTTATTTAGTACAATCTGATATTGTACCAATTAATCTTGGTTTTAATTTAGAGCTTTTACTCCTTTTATTTTGGATTGATTTTTGTCTTTTCTGAAATTTTTCAATGCATGCGAAAGTACACTACTCCTGAATCGTTGCTGTTTGATCCTGAGATCGAGAGAACTGCAAGAAGACTGAGAAAAACGAGAAGGGAGGAAGTGATAGAAATGGCTACAAATAGAGACAACAACGAACCACCTCCACAACAACTTGTTGAACCTCAAATGGCGATCAGAGATTATTTCAAACCATTGGTCAACAAAAATTACTCTGGGATAGCTCGCCAGACTATCAATGCCAACAACTTTGAACTTAAGCCGGCATTGATAAGTATGGTGCAACAGAATCAGTTTGGTGGTTCCCCTATTGAAGACCCCAACTTGCATTTGAGGATATTTTTGGAGATAGCTGATACTGTAAAGATGAATGGTGTTCCAGAAGATACTGTGAGACTGCGATTGTTCCCTTTCTCTCTTAGGGACCATGCAAGGAGTTGGCAACAATCTCTTCCATTTGGTGGTATTTGGACATGGGCGGAAATGGCATCGAAATTTCTCTCGAAGTTCTTCCCACCAGCTAAGTCAACTCAACTGAGAACCGAAATCAGTACGTTCAGACAAATTGATTCTGAACAACTATATGAGGCATGGGAGCGATTCAAGGATTTATTGAGGAGGTGCCCACAACACAACTATGAAAACTGGGTGCAGATTCAGTTATTTTACAATGGGTTGAATGGACCAACTAGGATCATTGTGGATGCTGCAGCAGGAGGAACACTATTTTCTAAGACTGCAGATACTGCTTTTGAATTACTTGAGGAGATGTCAGCCAACAACTTCCAGTGGCCCAGTGAGCGCGCCATGGCAAGGAAACCCATAGGTTTGTATGAGGTTGATCATTTTAGTACTCTTACTGCACAATTGTCAGCACTAACCACGCAGGTAGCAGCTCTGGTCAAGCAAGGAGCACAACCTACTATTGAATCGGCTGCAGCTGCAGCTGGAATGGAGTTGTCAAGGGAAGCAGACCAAGAACAAGCTCAGTTCATAAACAATCGGTATCCCAAAAACAATAACAACTACCGAAGCAATCCGTATCAACAAGGGTTCCGCAATAATGATAAGCTCTCATATGCCAACAACAATAATGCTCTGACTTCACCACCTGGATATGCTCCACAAAAGAATGAAGGTAAACCATCATTTGAAGATTTGGTGGGTAATTTTGTTCAAAGCTTGGCATTGAGGCTTGAGAAGAATGAGTCGAGGCTTGATATGACATGAACAACATGGGTGCTACAATGAAGTCTCTTGAGGTGCAAATTGGGCAGCTTGCTAATGCCATGAACAACCAACAAAGAGGGACATTTCCTAGCAACACCGAAGTGAACCCAAAGGAGCAGTGCAAGGCCGTGACATTGAGAAGTGGTAAGGAACTTGGGGATGTAGAACCAGCACATGTTGATGAGCCATCTGTTGAGGAGACTCAAATTCAGGTTGAAACCCCTAAGGAAGTTGAAAAGGAGAAGCAAGTCACACTACCGGAAAAGATTCCTATGTTCAAGCCTACACTTCCATATCCTCAACGTTTCCGGAAAAAAGCTATAGATGACCAGTTTGCCAAATTCTTGGAGATTTTCAAGAAAATCCACATAAATATTCCTTTTGCCGAGGCGTTGCAACAAATGCCTAATTATAGAAAGTTTATGAAGGACATAATGGCACATAAGAGGAAGCTTGAGGAATTTGAAACAGTGAATCTCAGAGAAGAATGTAGTGCAATCCTCCAAAAGAAGCTACCACAAAAATTGAAAGATCCAGGGAGTTTTACTATTCCTTGTATTATTGGTAGTTCTACATTCAATAAGGCATTATGTGATTTAGGTGCAAGTATTAATTTAATGCCTTCATCTGTTTTCAGGAGTTTAGGGCTTGGTGAAGTAAAGCCTACTACAATCACATTGCAATTGGCGAATAGGTCTCTTATATATCCTAGAGGGATAATTGAAGATGTGCTTGTGAAGGTGGACAAATTTATTTTTCCTGCAGATTTTGTGGTTCTAGACATGGAGGAAGATGGAGATGTTCCATTAATTTTGGGGAGACCATTCTTAGCAACAGGCAGGGCACTTATCGATGTCCAAAGAGGAGAATTATCCTTGAGAGTTGGAGGCGAAGAAGTCATGTTCAGTATTTACAAGGCTCTCAAGGGACCTGACGAGGTAAGTACTTGCAAGTTTTTGGATGTTATTGACTCATGTGTGCATAAAGTAGGAGCAATACCTGAGGATCCATTGGAGAACTGCATGGTCAACTCCATTATGCAAGTAGATGCAACTGAATCTGATCTTGCTGAGCAAGTGGAAGCACTTAAGAGCTTGCATAATGAGAACAACTCTGCTGAAAAAGAGGAAGATGTACGAGATACATTAGTCAAAGAAGATACGAAGGCGAGCTCGAAATTGAAAGAACTACCGGCCCACCATACTTATGCCTTCTTGGGTGAGAATTCGACATACCCGGTAATTATATCTTCATCTCTTTGTTCTTAGAGAAAGATAAATTATTACGTGTATTGAGGACATTTAAATCTGCTTTGGGTTGGTCGATTTCTGATATCAAGGGGATTAGCTCGTCTTTATGCATGCATAAAATACTTATGGAGGATTCCTTCGTTCCTTCCATTGATCATCAAAGGCGGTTAAATCAAGCAATGAAGGAGGTAGTAAAAGCAGAAGTGCTTAAATTGTTAAATGCTGGGATCGGGACAAAGGTCATAGTTTACAGATCATGCAGCTATTCGTTATCTTTTTGCCAAGAAGGATGTGAAACCCCGGTTGATTCGATGGATCTTGTTGCTACAAGAGTTTGATTTTGAGATCTTGGATAAAAAGGGCAGTGAGAATCAAGTAGCAGATTACTTATCTCGTTTGGAGTTGGAGGATCAAATGGATCATGGAGTCATACAAGAGAACTTTCCTAATAAACATCTCTTTGAGGTATGTACTAAAACCCCGTGGTTTGCTGATTTTGCTAATTATTTGTCGTGTGGTATACTGTCTCCAGACCTCACTTATCAGCAAAGGAAAAAGTTTTTTCATGACGTGAAGAATTATTACTGGGATGAACTGTATGTATTCAGACGCTGTGCAGACCAAATTATCAGGAGATGTGTAACTGAGGAGGAATCAAGAGAGATTCTAGAAAAATGTCACTCCACACCTTATGGAGGACATTTTGGATCATCAAGGACGGCAGCAAAAGTGCTTCAATCGGGTTTCTATTGGCCAGAGCTACATCGAGACAGTTATACTTTGGTGAAGACGTGTGATCGTTGTCAACGCATTGGTAATATTTCCAAACGCCATGAGATGCCGTTGACAAATAACTTGGAAATAGAAATTTTTGATGTATGGGGTATTGATTTCATGGGCCCCTTTCCACTATATTGTGGGCAGTCATATATTTTGCTGGCAGTGGACTATGTTTCTAACTGGGTTGAAGTGATTGCCACATCAACTAATGAGGCTCATGTCGTGGTTAAGTTTGTGCAAAAGAACATCTTTACAAGGTTTGGCACTCCGAGATCGATTGTAAGTGATGAAGGGACCCACTTATGTAACAAAATCTTCAGTGCTTTGATGACGAAATACACTGTGAGGCATAAGATTGCATTAGCATATCATCCACAGACTAATGGCCAAGCTGAAATCTCTAACCGAGAAATTAAGCTAATTTTAGAAAAGACTGTCAGCATCAACCAAAAGGATTGGGCTCTGAAATTGGATGATGCATTATGGGCATACCGAACTGCATTCAAAACTCCCATAGGGATGTCCCCATATCGTCTAGTCTTTGGAAAAGTATGCGACTTACCGGTAGAGTTGGAGCATCGGGCTTTCTGGGCCTTAAAGAAGCTGAACTTTGATTTGAAGGCTGCTGGTGAGCATTGGTTGCTACAGCTCACTGAGATGGATGAGTTTCGCAATGAAGCGTACGAAAATGCTAAAATTTACAAGGAGCGAACGAAGAATTGGCATGACAAGCAAATCGTGAGACGAGAGTTCATTCCTGGTCAGAAAGTGCTTCTTTATAACTCTCGTCTCCGACTATTTCCAGGAAAGTTGAAGTCACGATGGTCTGGGCCGTTCACTATTGAGAAAGTGACCCCATGTGGAGCAATTGAACTGAAATGCGATGACGGTCACACATTTCAAGCAAATGGGCAGCGTTTGAGGTTCATCTGAGTGAGCCTAAGTGAAGGAATGGCAGACAGTCGGGATGAGGACTATAAACTAAGCGCTTTTTGGGAGGCAACCCAAATTCTGTATCCTTTATTTTTGTTTATTTTATTTCATATAAAAAAAGGGGGGGGAGTACTTACGCCTTTACAGGCATAAATACGCCACGAAAAAAAATTTTGGTTTTGAAATGCCGTAGCACAGGCGTAACTACACCTCTTTTTGGCGTAATTACGCCTGTCACATTTTCAGAAAATAAAAAAAATTCCGTAGCGTAGCGTAGTTACGCCTACCATTTTTTAGAAAAAAATTAAAAGTAGGCGTAATTACGCCTCTCGTGTTTTAAGTCTGCGTCTGCAGAATCATTTTCAGAAATTCTTCCCCAACCTCAACCCTAACTCACGCCTCTTTCCACCACCATCTCAATTCCCAACTTTTCTCTTCAATCTCTCTTAATTAAGCTATCCAACCTCTAAAGTCCCTATTTTTGTCCATTAATTGCAGGATTTTGGAGTCCATTCGTGCAAGGAAGCAAGTTTAGGGGGTTGCAAAGAAGTGGTCTTGCTTAGCCAACAAAATTCGAATCTTCTTCATCTAAGGTTGGGTAAGTATAATTCCTTCATGATTATTGAGCTTTTGCAAGAAAAGGTGGACATATTTTGTGGTATATAGATGTGGAGTTGAAGTGAGTGTGATAATTCTTGTGAAGTTGAATTGGGGTGATAATTTTTGTGAATTGTGGTATTGGAGTTGTTGTTGAGGGGGTGCATTAGCCAAGTTGGGTTATTGTTGAGTTGGTTTCTTGAAAGTATATATGGCACCCAACAAGAAACCAAAGGGGAGCACTTCCAAAGGAAAAGAACCCGCCTCTTCATCGGGGTCGTTTGACGCCCAAAAATTCTGGAATGTGGATGTTGAGACCAATTATAAGACATAATTAGCTCGGCCTTGGATTAGCGAGCGTGGGTTTGACTTAGCGGAGCCCCGACACCCCATCATCCAAAATGCAATAGCTCGTGGGTGGGGTGAATTTATAAAGGAGCCTAATGATGCTGTGCAACTGGTTGTAAGGGAATTCTATGCCAACCTCTCCGTGCGCCATGAGGATTTTAAGCTCTTGGTTCGTGGACATATGGTAGCGTTTGACCGCCACACGATCAATACCCTTTTTGAGATACATGATGTGGATGATGATGAGTACACTACTTTTGTCAACGGAACCATTGACTATAATGAAGTAATTTTGAGGTTGTGTGGCCCCAATGCCCGCTGGAGAATGAATCAAGACAAGTTTGTCAATTTTCAAGCCTCGGCACTTAAAGCAACCGAGAAGTTATGGTTCGCCTTCATCAAGGCACGCCTTAAGCCGGCTCTGCATGCCACTGATGTCACCAAGGACAGAGCTTTATTGCTATATGCTATTATGACTGGATGTCTATTGATTTGGGGCTTCTTCTCCAGTATTATATCGAGTTTGCTTGCATGGGGGCAACGACTTTGGGCTTCCCACACCCCATGCTTATTATTGATCTATGCTACTATGCGGGGGTGCGATGGGCCCTGAAGAAGAGCGATTGAAAATTCAGAAGCCGATAATGTTGGCCAGACATGCTCGAAGGCGATGCCACCCATCTCCTAGCCAAGCCGGGGCTTCCAGTGGGCCACAACCGACTGAATCTGAACCACTCTCGGACCTTCACACGATTGTTCACCGACTCACAGATTTGGAGCAAAGTGTAGCGGCTCAAGCTAATCAATGGGCCGATTTCCACCAAAGTCATGAGGCATACATGCAGCGCCAAGAGGCGTTTCAGCAGCGCCAAGACACCTACATGAACTTTGTCGTGGACTTCAGATCGGCCCTCGCTCAGGAGTTTCCTCATAGAGCGTTTTCACAGCCGCCGACTTTCCAGCCATCACCTTTTCCACACCCGCCCCCCGACGATATGGATGACGATGACCAATGACGGTCATCGCTTAGGTATGTGCATCATTCTATTTCTTTCTTCATGTGTATGCATTGAGGACAATGCACATTTCTAAGTTTAGGGGGGTACTTTGAACTGTCTCAAACTACTTGGATTCCTTTTGTTTGTTTTCCTTATTTTGTTTGGTTTGTCTTGATTTAGAGTCTGTTTAGTTTTGAGTGTCATAAATTGTATTGCGAGTCAGTTGAGGCCAATGATGAAAAATTGAGTTGACTTGTGGAAAATTTTAAAATTTTCATGTTTTCATGTTGCTCTTGAGTTCTCACATATTCATGCACAAGAGACCATGACCATTTGATTAATCAATGAGGATTTGAACGAACACAAAAATGATATAGGCGATTCTTGATAATTTGGGCCTTTATTCATTGATAGAAATTTGCCATAGTAGCCCCTTTGAGCTTAAGTATAAAAGAATGAGGATTGAATTGTTTGCAATACCTTTTAGAATCTCATTCAATTTTTTTTTCTGATATTTCCATGGTTTTCAGATGCAATCTGAGCATATTGACCAAATCATGTAAGTTATTTGTGAATTGAGAGTAGTATAGAACTTACTATAGTAACATTTGAGGCGAAATACAGACATATGTGGCTTAGGAATGATTTAGGCAATTTTTTGATCGTTTGATCCTTTGAAGCCACCAAATGACATCATTTTATCTTTAGTTACCCTTTGAGCTTAATACAAATTGAATGGCATGTGTTTAGGCACATGAATAACCCCATTCGGCATCGTTTCAAGATACCACATCAACCACCTTGTTGATAGCTTATATATTGTTTCCCACCTCAAGGGAGTAAGCTTCTATTGCGCTTTAAAAGTTCAAAATAGCTCCTATGATCTTAATTGAAAATTAGAAGTGGAGTAACAATGAAAAAAAAAAGAAAAATAATGAGGTGAATGATGAAGAGGATGAGAAAAGAGGATGAATTGAAAAGAAAAGAAAATTGATGAATCATCAATAGAAGGAATCGAAAGCGGGATGAGAATGTGCAAATTGATTATAATTTTAGCTTATTCTCTTGCTTTGAATATCCTTTCCATTTATTGAAGCCATGAGCCAAAGCCTAACGTTACAAGCTTATTAAGACCTATTGACCAAGCCACATTTGTCTAATATACTACTGGAGAAGGTTATGAATAGTGAACCTATGACACTCAAGAAACACTTGTAATAAACATGGTTTTGACATTCACATATGAGCATCTCATTACCTAGTCTTGATGCATTGTTGATATGGTTGAATATTACGCGTTTTTATGCTATGATATGTATATGTTTTCGTGTTGATTCTTGGATAATTTTATGGTTTATGGTATATATTTCTCTATTTCAGGAATCAATGTTGAAATTCATAAAAGGGGAAGAAATCAAGCTAAAATGATGAAAAAATGAATAAAGTTGAAGAAAAGAGGAAGAAACCAGAATCCAAGACACATGTTGCTCCTTTCTCCTCATATTACTATATGTTCGAGCCATGTTTTGGAATTGTGGTCCATATAAAAGTTGTAGAAGTTTCTCTTATCTTCGCGTGGACAGCTGATTCATCAAATTCGGAGTTCGTATGAGAACGTTACGGCCAAAATACAAAACTCGCCAGAAGCTGAAAAAGGCGAAGAAACTTACTGTGATTTCCGATCGATCGAGCAAGCTTTTCCGATCGATCGAGAAAGGCTGAAAATTGAGCGAAAATCTTACTGGAAGGCTCGATCGATCGGCTCTTCTGTTCGGATCGATCGGGACGAGCAGTTTTCATTAAAATACCTTCCTTGTAGAGTTTGGATGCAATAGGGAAGTCCATAATTCTTTCCCCTATATATTATACACAAAATCACAACCCATATGAGATTTTTGAACCCTAGGAAAAGCCTCCACACCTCCATACCCATTCACCATCCAAACCACACGCCATCTTCTTCCTCCAATCCATCTCACGTCCACCATAACCTCCACCTTTCTTCCATATATCATACACCCATTCACCATCAAAAATCTCAGCTCCCCTTTTCCTGCACCATCTCTTTACACATCTCTTTCCTTCACTCCTCTCACACGTCCACATTTTCTTCCCCATCATCAACCTCCATCCTTCCATCACCATCATCCATCATCACCACTTCACCCTAGGAATTGGAATAACCCAACAAGGCGATAAAAAGAGACGATCGAGAAGGAAGCAAGAGAAGGAGCGAAGATCTACAACCGGAGTCGACTCTGGGAGTTTTTCTTTGTCTTTAAATTCTTAGTTTTGTTGTGTTTTGATTTATTATGAGGAACTAATTTTATTTATCGAGGCTAGGCGAACCTTTGTTATGAACCTTCGATTTGATGATTTAATGATTGAATTCTTATAATTCTTTGTGTATGCTTTATGTTCTTCATGCTTTTGGAGGTTTGATCACCTTTGAATGATGTTAGTATCGTAATTGAGATCGAGAGATGATTTTATGATACTGAATTAATAACTCATACCATGGATTTAAGACCGAGATCGAGAGATGACGTCAAATACATGCGTGATAGCCATAGATTCTAGTAATTGAAAGCTAGGAGTTTTCATGGATCTTATGCAACATTGAATTGTAAATAAGTGAACGAGAGTTACTTACTGCAATTTGGTGTTAGGTTTAATATAGCTCGAGAGAGTGTATTAGATAAATTGGGAGAACTCGTCACCTTAGAAATATTTGAATATTCAATCGAGAATTGTAGGGAATTACATTGGTGAGCCAAAGTCTCGATAATCTTATCTTTTTGATTTTTCTCGTTTACTTTTATTGACTTGGTTGGATTAGAGTAGTTTAATTTAGTTTAGTTTAATTATCAATTTATTATCGTAGGTTAAATATAATTAAAAGACATCTTATTTGGTACTTACTTGTTAGTCTCTGTGGGTTCGACAATCCGTATCTTCCTATCTATACTAAAACTTGACACCGTGCACTTGCGGTCTAAAATCGCTAGATTGGAAATAATTGTTTAAAATAAAAGCGATCAAGTTTTTGGCGCCGTTGCCGGGGACTAACTTTAGTAATATCATACTAAGTTCTTTGACTGTAATTTAACCATTTTTCCCTTTGTATATATTTATTTCGGAAAAAAAAAATTATTAATTTATTTTGTTTATTTGTCTTGTGAGGTACTTGGAGATGCTACATCAACAAGCCTTCATAAGCTTTGCCCAACAACGTTCCAAGCCGTTCTACGCTGTTTGGGAGAGATTCAATGAATTGGCCAACACATTCCGGTATCACAACTTTTCGAAATATACTCTCTTGCAATATTTCTTCAACGGGTTGGATGCACAGACACGAGAATGGGTATTGAGCGGAGCACTGGTGACTGGGAGTCCCCTGGTTGATAGAGATGAGAACAGTCTGGTGCACCTGTTCAATGATATGGCGGACTTCGATCATCATTGGCATTGTGATCCTTCACTACAAGGTTGGAGTCACCAATACCCACCGGAGCTTCACTACCCTATTGATACACCACAACCATTTGTACATCACAAAGAGAGGAGAGATAGTTCTGCAGATGTCACAACTCAGTTAGAGGATACCTTAGTGAGATTCATGGCATCAACTGAGAACAGTTTGGAGTGCCAAACCAACTCTATGCGTCACCTGGAGCAGCAAATGGCGGTCCTCATGGAAACAATTTCAACTAGCTACCAAGAGGAAGAGATGAGGGCTACAAATCAAGAGGCGACGAATCAAGTTTGGTTATATGATGACGGTCACTCAACCAACCAAGTTTGGGGGAGTGATCCTACTAGTGTGGAAGAGTCGAGGGAACTTGAGCCTCTACAAGAGATTGAGCTTACTTCAGAGATGTTATCCGAGGAGTTCCCATGTGAAGATGAGTCGAATGTGATGTTGGAGAAGGAAGAGACGTTCGAAGATTCTGATTTGAGCCCATCGATGGAGACATGTTCTATGCCATATGTGGATCCTTATTTTCCATCGATGCCAACTTCACCGCACTACATCCTCCAAAATGCAAAGCCAAATCAAGAATCATTCTCCCATGCCTGCCATTTAAAGACGAATGTTGTTGGAGCGACGAGCTTACACTGTTACAATCTTGCCAATCTTGAGGGCATACTGAATGAAGATCCATTAGTGGTATCATACGATACTTACTATGGGCGGCAACCGCTCTTTGATGGTTGCTTCTGATGGTCAAGCCGAAGACCAAAAATCAGCGCTTATTGGGAGGCAACCCAAGCGTATCCTTTTGCTATTTAGTTTTGTTATTTAATTTTCAGTTTTTGTTTTTAGTTTTGTTTATCTCTCGAGTCGAATATTTTACCATTTGCATTCTTCTTTTGCTAGGTACTTGGTTGGAGCGATGAACCCCTACAACAGTGGAGCTTTCAAGAGCAAATCTTCCTCAACCCTCATGCAAGCGTCTTGATCAGGGGAGTTCACTGTTTCCCTTTTAATTCTTTTAAACATTGAGGCAATGTTTGATTTAAGTTTGGGGGAGTAGTAGCTTGCATGTTTTACTTATTTTAACCACATGTTGTGTGCTTAAATGACACTTGAATCGTCCGATTATTATGAGCAAAAATTTTTTTTTATGAGTTCAAACTTGAGAAAAGAATGAATTATAGTAGTGACTATTCAATGAGGATTTTGATCTCACTATGCATATGAACTTGATTTGTGATTGGACTTGTACATGAATATCCTAATTTGAGTTAGCATGTCAAGAATGAGGAATACTTTGAGCACAATGAGTCATGATCTTGTGGATTGCATGTTGAATAGTGATAATTGTTGTGAACTTGATGATTTGTCTTGAGCATTTTAGAGTTATCCTAGAACTTATTTGATGATGACACTTTGAGGCGAAATTTTATAGTTACAAACTTGACTTGGAAATGATCTAGGCGATCTTTGAAACGTTTGAGCCTTTCAAGCTTACCATGATTCATATCAATCCCTAGTGTCCCATTTGAGCTTTATTGAAAAAAGAATGGTATATGCATTGCATATAATTAGACCCCATTCGACATTCTTGGCAAACTCATTATACTTACCCTTATTTGAGCCTAAATGAAAAAAAGTTATCCTTACCCTAAGGGAGTATAATGAATATCATTCGATGCACTTGAATTGTTATATCTTGATGAGCTTATTGAAAAATATTGATGAATGAGAAAAGAAAAAGATAGACAAAGAGCCTTGAAAAGAAAAAAGAAAAAATAAACTATAAGACCCAAAGTGGCCAAGGCTATAAAAGAAAAAGAAGAGGAGCTCGATGTGTGCGAAAAATTTGAACTGTAAATGATTATACTCTCTTCTTTGCGCTTATCCTATCTTTTCTTTGAAGCCAACACCAAAGGCCTTACATTACAAGCTTAAAAAGTCCTTTTGATCCAAGTCTAGGGAGTAACTATCATTAGTGGAGAAGTTGTTTGAAAATAGGCTTATAGGGTGCTTGATAATAATCTCGACTTTGAGTTGATTAACATGATTTGATCTTGAATATGTGCATGAAACTTGAGACTGACTATATCACACACACACGTTCCGATTTTGAGATATGTTGCTTGAATTAGGAGAAAACATGTATTGTCAACTTTTGTATATGTGCATGAGATTTCTGAGAATAAAATAATTCATGAAATAATTGTTTCAAGTATCAAGAATGAACTCTACCATGTGATTTTAATGCTTAATCGAGGACGATTAAGTGATAAGTTTGGGGGAGTTGATAGGGTTGAATATTACGCGTTTTTATGCTATGATATGTATATGTTTTCGTGTTGATTCTTGGATAATTTTATGGTTTATGGTATATATTTCTCTATTTCAGGAATCAATGTTGAAATTCATAAAAGGGGAAGAAAATCAAGCTAAAATGATGAAAAAATGAATAAAGTTGAAGAAAAGAGGAAGAAACCAGAATCCAAGACACATGTTGCTCCTTTCTCCTCAAATTACTATATGTTCGAGCCATGTTTTGGAATTGTGGTCCATATAAAAGTTGTAGAAGTTTCTCTTATCTTCGCGTGGACAGCTGATTCATCAAATTCGGAGTTCGTATGAGAACGTTACGGCCAAAATACAAAACTCGCCAGAAGCTGAAAAAGGCGAAGAAACTTACTGTGATTTCCGATCGATCGAGCAAGCTTTTCCGATCGATCGAGAAAGGCTGAAAATTGAGCGAAAATCTTACTGGAAGGCTCGATCGATCGGCTCTTCTGTTCGGATCGATCGGGACGAGCAGTTTTCATTAAAATACCTTCCTTGTAGAGTTTGGATGCAATAGGGAAGTCCATAATTCTTTCCCCTATATATTATACACAAAATCACAACCCATATGAGATTTTTGAACCCTAGGAAAAGCCTCCACACCTCCATACCCATTCACCATCCAAACCACACGCCATCTTCTTCCTCCAATCCATCTCACGTCCACCATAACCTCCACCTTTCTTCCATATATCATACACCCATTCACCATCAAAAATCTCAGCTCCCCTTTTCCTGCACCATCTCTTTACACATCTCTTTCCTTCACTCCTCTCACACGTCCACATTTTCTTCCCCATCATCAACCTCCATCCTTCCATCACCATCATCCATCATCACCACTTCACCCTAGGAATTGGAATAACCCAACAAGGCGATAAATAGAGACGATCGAGAAGGAAGCAAGAGAAGGAGCGAAGATCTACAACCGGAGTCGACTCTGGGAGTTTTTCTTCTTTAAATTCTTAGTTTTGTTGTGTTTTGATTTATTATGAGGAACTAATTTTATTTATCGAGGCTAGGCGAACCTTTGTTATGAACCTTCGATTTGATGATTTAATGATTGAATTCTTATAATTCTTTGCGTATGTTTTATGTTCTTCATGCTTTTGGAGGTTTGATCACCTTTGAATGATGTTAGTATCGTAATTGAGATCGAGAGATGATTTTATGATACTGAATTAATAACTCATACCATGGATTTAAGACCGAGATCGAGAGATGACGTCAAATACATGCGTGATAGCCATAGATTCTAGTAATTGAAAAGCTAGGAGTTTTCATGGATCTTATGCAACATTGAATTGTTAAATAAGTGAACGAGAGTTACTTACTGCAATTTGGTGTTAGGTTTAATATAGCTCGAGAGAGTGTATTAGATAAATTGGGAGAACTCGTCACCTTAGAAATATTTGAATATTCAATCGAGAATTGTAGGGAATTACATTGGTGAGCCAAAGTCTCGATAATCTTATCTTGTTGATTTTTCTCGTTTACTTTTATTGACTTGGTTGGATTAGAGTAGTTTAATTTAGTTTAGTTTAATTATCAATTTATTATCATAGGTTAAATATAATTAAAAGACATCTTATTTGGTACTTACTTGTTAGTCTCTGTGGGTTCGACAATCCGTATCTTCCTATCTATACTAAAACTTGACACCGTGCACTTGCGGTCTAAAATCGCTAGATTGGAAATAATTGTTTAAAATAAAAGCGATCAATTGTTAGCATTTATCAAAGCTACACTCTGTTTTTGAACAATGCAATTTCAACCTATACCTTGCAAAGTCATATTGATTTGTGTGAGTAAATAGCGCTTTGAGTTAATGATTAAATGGAAATGGTAGCACACACACACTTGAGAATTCTTGAGAAAGTGATTTGCATGTTTGAATACTTCTGAGGCCTACACAATTGGAATGTTTTACAACTTTGTTTTGTGTGTCTTTTCGTATCAGTTTTGTTTTGATTTGTTTTTGTTTTATTTGTTTTATTATTTTGCTCGGGACTAGCAAAAGTTTAAGTTTAGGGGGTTTGATAAGTGTATTTTATACACTTATATTTCTTCTTATTTTGCATGGTTTAGTGCTAGTTTTCGATCAGAATTAAGCTGTTGGTTTTGTTTTGTTTGATCTTGCAGGAATCCAGGTAATTACATGATTTGTGGTCTAAAAGGGTGCAAATGGCGGATTGAAATGATGAATTGAAGTCAAAAATCTACATTTTCCATCAAAGAATCAGGCGTAATTACGCCTGATTCAGACGTAAAGACGCCTAAGCCACGACATTTCAGATTTTGAAGAATTTCATGAGGCGTAATTAAGCCTCATTTAGGCGTAGCTACGCCTAAGCTACGGTTTTTGTGATTTTATTCAGGCGTAAAAATGCCACTTTCAAGCGTAATTACCCCAGTCATGCGGGAGGCCATGTTTTTTGACACATCACCAGGCGTAATTACGCCAGCTTTGAGGCGTCATTACGCCAAACGTATTTTCAAAATTTTGGGCTTCTTTCCTTATCTGATACACGAATTTTAAAAGGGGATTTGGATGAAGTTAAGGGGGATTTTTCAAGAACAAATGTCCAGAATAGAGAGAGGAGGCTAGGGTTGAAGGAAGTAGAAAATAACGACGACGGCTAGGAGCAAAAAGTGGAGATTTCATCACGAGACGGCGGCGTTCATCGGAGATCAAAGAATAGCGTCCAATTCGTTTTGTATCTCTAAACTTTTAGCAATTTTTATTGGTTATTTAAACATGTCTATGTGTTTATTTAATTCTAGCATGAGCTAATTTTATTTTCTAGGAGACGATGTAGCTTTTTTGAAATTACGCTTATTATGAATTGATTGAAGTATTTGGATTTTCGTATGGTTTATTTATGTTTTCCTGTTCTTAATGCTTTTAATCTACTGGCCATGGATTGAATGATGTTCTATTTGTGATCAATCACTCGGTAATCTCGATGGCACGATGCATTCTGATGAATGATCGTGAGGGTTGTTTGACTTCCCCCTGAGGAGGGATTGTCGTGTTTTGAGACCATGGTAGTTCTTGCTGGTTAATTCGATAGCCTCCCTGTTTTAGATTGTTAAATCCCAGGATAGACAAGGGGTGGCCAGGACTCGGATTTGTTTGGTGTCGTGGTTGACACGCGTGGCAGGGATGCAAATTGATTGTTTTGCGTGACCTCTGTGGAACTTGCGACTTTGTGGAGTCTTGATGGTGTGTCGGGACCAAGATATGATTTCTTGGAACACACCGGTGTAAACATCCTTAGTGATGTGTTTTGTGTGGATCAGTGACCGTGGGTAACCCGGTCCGGATTGCAATTGGTGCAACTACTCCTTTGGAGGAGATGGACTGGGAAGCAGAAACTGAATTTTTCTATGGGTATACTGTTTATACTAGTGGTTCCCATCATAACGATGCGTGTCAAGCATCGTGGCCAAATGGTGAATATCATGGAATGATATCTATGTCAGAACCAAGGGAGACTTGGTTGATTTGAAATTGTGGTGGAATGACTTCTGGGACGATTCACATCGAGGTATGTTGTTATCTTATGGGTTTGTGTGAATTTTGACGTTTGCTCTATTTTAGAACTTGGTGCGAGATTGGTGTTCTCGCAGTTGTTAATTCGATTCTAATGTGATCCAGAATCGGGCTCGTGGTTTTATTTTGGTTGGTGTAGCCTTGGTGTTACGTGGAGTACACCGGTGCAAATTTCGAGGACGAAATTTTATTAGTGGGGGATAATTGTGATGTCCTGGAATTATTGGTATTAATCCCGGAGGATTATTAATCTTTAATAGATTTTCTTTTATTGTGGCAATTAGGAATTAATTGTGGTTATATAATTCTTGCGGTGATAATTACTTATCTTGGTAAAAATCTTAGTCACGTGGTATGGGTGACCTGGGGTGCATTTCGGGGTGCATGTTATACATGTTGGGTGTTTGGGTGTTATAAATTGTAATTTTGGTAAAGCATGATTTTAATGGTGATTTTGGTGCATTGTAGTAAAATGCTTTAAAAATATCATGATGGGATATTCTATATACCATGCTTATGTTTTGGCTACACATTTAAATCTCATGTGGGTTGGCAAAGGAGCCACTTGCATCTTTACATCCCATCACCCCCTCCCTATCAGCTTTTGTCCCCAAAACCTCATCCTTTCACCTAAGAACTCCCATTTTCGTTTCTGAAACAAGGGGAGAGGAGAAAACTTGGAAAAAGGAGTCTTTTTGTGTTTTCTTGCTTGAAACTTGGAGCTCAAGTGGTAAGCTTCCACTATGGTAGTGTTTTGTTGAGTTTTGGTTGGGTTGTAGCTTGTTTTTGGGGTTAAAAGGGGTAGATATTGGTCCAACATCTTGTTTATGTTTGGGGGTTGTATTTTAAGGTTGTTTTGTAGTTTAGTGTTGTGTTGGATGATTGATCTTGGTGGTGTGTGAGTTAGGGTGTTGTTGGAAGCTCATTCTTGGAGGTTTCTCGCGCATACAGGGCCGATCGATCCGAAAATATTTTTGATCGATCGAGCATGGCAGAATGTGTTTTGTGGCGTTGGAACAGTTCACCGATCGATCGGTATTTTGACCGATCGATCGGAAGGCGGTTCTCGATCGATCGAGATGAAATGTCGATCGATCGAGATGGCCAGTGTGTTGGTGCCTCTTTTTGTTGTTTCTTGGCTCTTTTTGGGTGTCTTGCATGCTTCGCCCCGGGTTATTTTAAAAGGTTAATTGTCATGGATAGACAATATTTTTGGGGTATTATACATGCTTAGCCGGGAACTTTTATAATTTGGTAATCGTCATAGATAGACGATATGTTTGGGAGTTTTGAACGTGCTTGGGCACGTGGTTGCATGCCTATGCTTGATTGTGGGTTGTTTATGTGTTTTAGCACATGTTTCACGGAGCATGGAACTCAAGCCAGGCTTGACATGGACTACGGAATTCTAAGGTACGTATGACGTACGAGCATGGCCTATTGTAGTGTTGCAATTGTAAAATGCATGGTATATGGTAATTGTAATAAATGGGCATTGAAATGCATGGTTTGTGGTATTTACAATAAATGGGCATTGAAATGCATGGTTTGTGGTATTTACAATAAATGAGTATTGAAATGCACGGTATATGGTATTGGAATAGATGGATATTGAAGTGCACGGTTTACGGTACTTGCAATAATTGGATAGTGAAATGCATGGTATATGGTAACTGTAATAAATAGACATACATTGGAAATAATATGGTACCGTTTTCGAGCGAGCAATGATTTGGGATGCGATCGCCGTTGAGCGACCATCGGTTATGACGCTGCTATTGTTGAGCGTGCACGAGGTTTAGTATGCCGCTATTGTGGAGCGAGCAATGAAATAGGAACATGGAATTATTGGTTAGATATATGTGAGATCTATGGTCTTTTATATTATGATTTTACCATATTGATCATGGAACTGGCATAATAGAACGGTATTAGTTAATCTATGTGGCGATTAACTGTCTTTGGGAATTTGATGAGTTTGGTTATTTTGAGAACAGGGACAATACAGGGGATCCCGGATGAGGGTGTTACCATCCAGGGAGTATTATTTAAATTATAGCATTTACATTCTGTATTTGAATTGCAATGTTATGCTTATTGGATTGGTGGTATTGGTATGCTCACCCCGTGTGGGGGCTGTCTCTGTTGGGGCAGGTGTTACAAGTGGAGTAGCAGCTTTGGAGTTGAGCTCGGGCTGTTGATTTGAGGTACTTCCAGGATCGAGGTACCAGAGCTTGTTGAATAAGTACATAGATCCAGTGTTGAGATCGAGCTGTGCTTGGGAGGTGCTTCCAGGATTGAAGTACCAGTAACGGTATCTGGTAGAGTGTTTTATACATCAGATACACGCTTATCCATTGAGTACTCTTATGTGAGTACATTTTACGTGTATATGGCTACGGCTTCTCTCTGTTCATTATGGTTGCATGCAATTAATTATGGAATTGCTAAATGAACTAAGAGCATGTTAGTGTATTATGTGGGTGCATGTTATATGAATAATCTTGGTTGGGAAATCTGAATATTATGTGAATTGAATGCAAGAAATTTTCTGGGTAGCATACGGTGTTGCACTTGCACATAGTTTTCCCCATGATGGTATGATTATATGCACTAATGGTATGGCTTAATACACTAATAACGGGTTAAGGGCACGGGGGTCCTTACATTAGTGGTATCAGAGCAGTGGTTAGCTCTTTGGGGCTGTTGAGGGCCTAGGAACATGTTAATGGGAATGAGAAGCACATACTTATGCATGATTGCTTATGTGCATTTATGATATGTGTTCATAATTGGAATATGCTATTGCTAAACATGGTGGTTGCAGGGTCTTATGAGACATGGACTATGCATTACGGTTGCATAGATATACATCGGAGTGATGATTTTAATGCTTTGCCGCTAAATGTTGGAGCGAGGTGCATGAAAATACACTCATGGCGATGTTTATGGGGATACGGGTTATGCATTACGGTTGCATGCACGTCGAAGCGATGATGCCGCTGTCGTGCCGAAACAATTATTGGAACACGGGATATGCATTACGGTTGCATGCGTGGCGTAGCGATGTGAATACTTGCCGCTGTCATACCGTAGCGATGAGAGAATATTTGCCGCTAATATGAAGCGAAGAACACGGCCGCTGTCATATTAATAGCGAGGGATATTATTTTCCGCTGGTATTGTCGAAGCGAGGGGTATTTCCGCTGTTATGTAAAGCGAGGGGTATTTCCGCTGTCATGCCGGAACGATGGTAAATGCCGCTGTCGTGTCGAAGCGATGGTAAATGCCGCTGTCACGTCGAAGCGATGGTACCACCGTCATGTCGAAGCGATGATGCCGCTGTCGTGTCGAAGCGATGATACATGCCGCTGTCACGTCGAAGCGATGATGCCGCTGTCATGACGTAGCGATGCGATCGGGAACAAAGTACTTCATGGGTGTGAGTACCTCTTGAGTCCGCGATTATTCCGGGTATTCTATTGGCGATGGTTCATGCCGCCGGGTATTCTATTGGCGATGGTTCATGCCGCCGGGTATTCTATTGGCGATGGTTCATACCGCCGAGTATTCTACGGCGATGGTTTATGCCGCCAGGTATCATATAGCGATGGTACATTCCGCTACATCTATGGCGATGCTTCATACCGCCGGATACTCTTTGGCGATGTTTTATGCCGCTGACTCTATGGCGAGGGATCATGCCGCTGATTCTATAGCGATGGGTCATACCGCTATGTGCGTAGCACTGGGTTATTCCGCCTACGAGCGATGGGTGCTGCTTGTGTACCGCTGGTGGACGATGGATACAGGTATTCCGCTATCTTGATAGCGATGAGGTATGGCATATTACTTTTGTTATTATTATTGTTAATACTATGTGTTGTTTATACCGTCATGTGTTTGACGATGAGATTATGAGTGTCGTGTATCGACGGGTACCGTCATGTGTTTGACGATGTTATTTGGGATGTCTATTTGGACGCGTGGCGTCATTTTAGTGAATAATACATTCGTGTTTATGTATTTGGTTGTATGGCTGAGTGCCGATGGTGAGCACATGTTAGGATCTGGATCATTAGTTGTCGAGACCTCTTTGCCGAGCAGGTTTGCTCGATGGAGCATTGGATGTATGGTACCGGTGAGAGTACCTCATCATGTTATAGAGGTAAACGTTTGTCGAGCAATGATACCCTTGGGTATGCTCATTGGGATGGCTAAGGCCAAGTGATTGGTGATAAGAGTAGTCATTGAGGAAATTACTCGCTTGTTGTTGTGATATGTGATAGGCATGGGCACACCCACCGTGAGGGTGTGGAATAAATCCTAATGGATTAGGATGTATGGTAATTAAGCATGGACGCCGGGTTGTCCATTGTGCTTTGGTGTTTTAGAGATATGTTGGGCGATGACCCACAACTCTAATGGTTACGGTATGGTATACCGGGACGGAACGTGTGTCACGTTGATAGGTTGGTATGAGCCTATGGGGCCAGCGAATCGCTAACCAGGTATTGTTGCAGTACTTTAGCGTACTTGTGTTAGCCATTATAATGCTCGTTGAATTCGAGTTTGGTGAATCGTATGGTGATACGATGAGGGTCATGGTAGACTCTTGTAGTCTCTATGTGACATGGTATTTGAGGTAGGGAATACCTCACGGGGACGTTTATACGTCAAATGTTTTGAGAGACATGCTTTGGGGCAGCTCATTCTGTTGGGAATGCCAACGTGAGTGTCGTCAAGTCGTGGTTAACTCTGGTTGAGCATCCTTGCATATGGAATGCAACGGGAGTCACAATGGTTTGTGAGATATAGTTAGTGGGGTGACACTACTATATTGATTTTGTCTCTTGGAGAGTTTTGGATTGTACTGTCTTGGAGACAGCTTGCATCGGTCGTGGATTGATTGTGAATCAGCCATGGTAAGCATTACTGGTGTTGGGCCGAGTAATGGATTTCTTACCTCGGTGAGACGTTTGAGGAGACGTCTTCGGGGAGATGCTCGATTGTGGAGTACTATGGCATTAGTACAGAGCATTGTTTGGATGTGTATACATGGCGTATACGGATTTTGGATCGGGTATTGGTGGCATTGATGCACTACTCTAACCAGTTGTGTATTTCTGGGTTCCGGGATATGTTTCGGTATAAATATATCCAGGTCTTCCGAACGGTGGTTCGAGGATTGGAGGATCATGGATTCATGACTTTTGCCTTGAGAGGAAGGCGGTATTATGATACCTACCGGTTGAATCCTTTGGGAGATTCGCTGCTTTGGTTGTGTGGTGTTGATGTTGAAATCACACCCTTTGGTTTTGGTTTGTCAACCATCATTCTCCGTGGGGTGAGAATAATTGAGGTTTGACAGTTGGTTTTGGGATGTGGGTATGTTTGGAGATACCCGAGTCTATTGCATTGTGTATGCATGTTGTGATTGGTGTTTGGGCATGTATGCCGTGAGTGTATACGAATGCCAACGTTATTTTGTTCATTGTCGAACGCCGGGTTGTATGCTTGGTTTGGTGAATCTCCGGTGTGAGATTGTGGAACCTCGAGATCGGTAATCTCGATGGCACGATGCATTCTGATGAATGATCGTGAGGGTTGTTTGACTTCCCCCTGAGGAGGGATTGTCGTGTTTTGAGACCATGGTAGTTCTTGCTGGTTAATTCGATAGCCTCCCTGTTTTAGGATTGTTAAATCCCAGGATAGACAAGGGGTGGCCAGGACTCGGATTTGTTTGGTGTCGTGGTTGACACGCGTGGCAGGGATGCAAATTGATTGTTTTGCGTGACCTCTGTGGAACTTGCGACTTTGTGGAGTCTTGATGGTGTGTCGGGACCAAGATATGATTTCTTGGAACACACCGGTGTAAACATCCTTAGTGATGTGTTTTGTGTGGATCAGTGACCGTGGGTAACCCGGTCCGGATTGCAATTGGTGCAACTACTCCTTTGGAGGAGATGGACTGGGAAGCAGAAACTGAATTTTTCTATGGGTATACTGCTTATACTAGTGGTTCCCATCATAACGATGCGTGTCAAGCATCGTGGGCAAATGGTGAATATCATGGAATGATATCTATGTCAGAACCAAGGGAGACTTGGTTGATTTGAAATTGTGGTGGAATGACTTCTGGGACGATTCACATCGAGGTATGTTGTTATCTTATGGGTTTGTGTGAATTTTGACGTTTGCTCTATTTTAGAACTTGGTGCGAGATTGGTGTTCTCGCAGTTGTTAATTCGATTCTAATGTGATCCAGAATCGGGCTCGTGGTTTTATTTTGGTTGGTGTAGCCTTGGTGTTACGTGGAGTACACCGGTGCAAATTTCGAGGACGAAATTTTATTAGTGGGGAATAATTGTGATGTCATGGAATTATTGGTATTAATCCCGGAGGATTATTAATCTTTAATAAAATTTCTTTTATTGTGGCAATTAGGAATTAAATGTTGGTTATATAATTCTTGCGGTGATAATTACTTATCTTGGTAAAAATACTTAGTCACGTGGTATGGGTGACCTGGGGTGCATTTCGGGGTGCATGTTATACATGTTGGGTGTTATAAATTGTAATTTTGGTAAAGCATGATTTTAATGGTGATTTTGGTGCATTGTAGTAAAATGCTTTAAAAATATCATGATGGGATATTCTATATACCATGCTTATGTTTTGGCTACACATTTAAATCTCATGTGGGTTGGCAAAGGAGCCACTTGCATCTTTACATCCCATCACCCCCTCCCTATCAGCTTTTGTCCCCAAAACCTCATCCTTTCACCTAAGAACTCCCATTTTCGTTTCTGAAACAAGGGGAGAGGAGAAAACTTGGAAAAAGGAGTCTTTTTGTGTTTTCTTGCTTGAAACTTGGAGCTCAAGTGGTAAGCTTCCACTATGGTAGAGTTTTGTTGAGTTTTGGTTGGGTTGTAGCTTGTTTTTTGGGTTAAAAGGGGTAGATATTGGTCCAACATCTTGTTTATGTTTGGGGGTTGTATTTTAAGGTTGTTTTGTAGTTTAGTGTTGTGTTGGATGGTTGATCTTGGTGGTGTGTGAGTTAGGGTGTTGTTGGAAGCTCATTCTTGGAGGTTTCTCGCGCATACAGGGCTGCTCGATCGATCCGAAAATATTTTCGATCGATCGAGCATGGCAGAATGTGTTTTGTGGCGTTGGAACAGTTCACCGATCGATCGGTATTTTGACCGATCGATCGGAAGGCGGTTCTCGATCGATCGAGATGAAATGTCGATCGATCGAGATGGCCAGTGTGTTGGTGCCTCTTTTTGTTGTTTCTTGGCTCTTTTTGGGTGTCTTGCATGCTTCGCCCCGGGTTATTTTAAAAGGTTAATTGTCATGGATAGACAATATTTTTGGGGTATTATACATGCTTAGCCGGGAACTTTTATAATTTGGTAATCGTCATAGATAGACGATATGTTTGGGAGTTTTGAACGTGCTTGGGCACGTGGTTGCATGCCTATGCTTGATTGTGGGTTGTTTATGTGTTTTAGCACATGTTTCACGGAGCATGGAACTCAAGCCAGGCTTGACATGGACTACGGAATTCTAAGGTACGTATGACGTACGAGCATGGCCTATTGTAGTGTTGCAATTGTAAAATGCATGGTATATGGTAATTGTAATAAATGGGCATTGAAATGCATGGTTTGTGGTATTTACAATAAATGGGCATTGAAATGCATGGTTTGTAGTATTTACAATAAATGAGTATTGAAATGCACGGTATATGGTATTGGAATAGATGGATATTGAAGTGCACGGTTTATGGTACTTGCAATAATTGGATAGTGAAATGCATGGTATATGGTAACTGTAATAAATAGACATACATTGGAAATAATATGGTACCACTTTCGAGCGAGCAATGATTTGGGATGCGATCGCCGTTGAGCGACCATCGGTTATGACGCCGCTATTGTTGAGCGTGCGCGAGGTTTAGTATGCCGCTATTGTGGAGCGAGCAATGAAATAGGAACATGGAATTATTGGTTAGATATATGTGAGATCTATGGTCTTTTATATTATGATTTTACCATATTGATCATGGAACTGGCATAATAGAACGGTATTAGTTAATCTATGTGGCGATTAACTGTCTTTGGGAATTTGATGAGTTTGGTTATTTTGAGAACAGGGACAATACAGGGGATCCCGGATGAGGGTGTTACCATCCAGGGAGTATTATTTAAATTATAGCATTTACATAATGTATTTGAATTGCAATGTTATGCTTATTGGATTGGTGGTATTGGTATGCTCACCCCGTGTGGGGGCTGTCTCTGTTGGGGCAGGTGTTACAAGTGGAGCAGTAGCTTTGGAGTTGAGCTCGGGCTGTTGATTTGAGGTACTTCAAGGATCGAGGTACCAGAGCTGGTTGAATAAGTACATAGATCCAGTGTTGAGATCGAGCTGTGCTTGGGAGGTGCTTCCAGGATTGAAGTACCAGTAACAGTATCCGGTAGAGTGTTTTATACATCAGATACACGCTTATCCATTGAGTACTCTTATGTGAGTACATTTTACGTGTATATGGAATGTATCAATGGGCTACGGCTTCTCTCTGTTCATTATGGTTGCATGCAATTAATTATGGAATTGTTAAATGAACTAAGAGCATGTTAGTGTATTATGTGGGTGCATGTTATATGAATAATCTTGGTTGGGAAATCTGAATATTATGTGAATTGAATGCAAGAAATTTTCTGGGTAGCATACGGTGTTGCACTTGCACATAGTTTTCCCCATGATGGTATGATTATATGCACTAATGGTATGGCTTAATACACTAATAACGGGTTAAGGGCACGGGGGTCCTTACATTATGAATCTATGAGCCAACAAAAATATTGTAGTTTTGTCTGATTTACTCGAGGTCGAGCAAAGAGCAAGTATGGAAGAGTTTGATGTGACTAGAAATAGACACATCTATTGCGCTTAATTGTCTGCGATTTGGTATGTTTTGATGGATAATTCGATGCATATGCTACCTAATCGTATATTTGTGTATTTGTAGGTGAAATCGAAGAAATTGAGCTAATAACGATGAATAAAGATCAAGGAAAGCTTTGAAGATGATAAGAACTCAAGGTAGATCAAGAAAAAGGACAAAAATGTAATTTTGAAGAAACGATCGATTTCATGGAAGAGGGGATCGTTCGCCTTTGGACAGAAAGTTGAGTAACAAATTTTACGAGCAAGCGATCGATCGCTACAATTGGAGCGATCGATCGCCAAAATACAATGGAGCCAAGTGATCAATCGCTATAAAAAGGCGATCGATCGCCCGAAGAATTTCGTCGAAAAAAATAAAGCTAGCGATCAATCGCTACATTTGAAGTGATCGATCGCTGCAGAGTCCGGAAAAATAAGGAAATTAAGAGTTTTACCATCTTTGGAGGATTTTAACCTAACCTACCATACATGCTTGTTATATCTCGAAATTATCAGCCTCCTAAACCATTATTCAGACTATTATTCATATTTTAGACTTAGAACAATAATTTACTTTGAATTTTGAAAACGGATTGAAGGCTCGACACCAAGGCGTGATTGCAACATCGACGCGTGGCGATTCTTCTAGTTTGTCTTAGTTTTTGTTTATGTTTTTCATACAGTATTTTATTATTTTTGCATTGATTATGAGTAGCTAAACTCATCCTCTCGGTTGAGGAAGACAAAACCATTGGAGTTTAATTTATTTAAGAGATTGTTGTTTTGAATTGGTGATTTTTATTGAATATCATAAGTTTTTCTTGTGTTCTTGCCATGATTGTATTGTTGGTTGTTAGATTAGCTACCTAATAATTTTGCATACAATCTAATGCTAAGTTTGATATCAAATCCGTAATTGTTTGATTAATTGAATTTGAGAAGCAACTATGATTGATAATTCTCTATTGTTGAAATTATTAAATTCCTAGGGAAAACTTTTGACTAGATTAAACATAACTGATGTTGTTTATGTTGTTTAGCTTTACCAATCCCACTTGTTCATATGATATCATTATTTTAAATATTAACTGTTGTTGTTAGGGTTGATTAATCGATAATGGTTAAATTTGGATGCTGTTTTTGATTTAACTAAACTTAAGGTGGGATAGGAGTTAAATCTTCAATGGTGAATATACATGCATAAAAATTACATATGTGAGAAAATCAATGAATGAATAATCGAACTTCAATGGTAGCGTCGACTGAAACCGAGATCTCTCTTTAATTGATTTATTACTATTTTATTTCAATCTTGCATCCTACATAATTTTAGATAATTGCTACTTTCAAATCCCCCATATTTTGACACTTGTTAGTACAAAGATTCGTCCTTCTCTATGAGATCGATCCGTACTTACACTGCTACATTAATTTGTTATTAACTGAGATGGTTAATTTGGGCATACACGATAAGCGCGACCGAGGATGCTCTGGCTTGGTGGGACAGAAACGAACTTAAAGCATCTTTGAAGGTGAAAGCTGGAAAAGAATATGAGTTCGTAAGGTACAAACCGATCCCCATGAATCAGGAAGATCGGAAACATATGGAGATGATACTTAAGGAACATCTTGACCTTAAGTTAATCTCAGCAGATGTTTCTCCATACAGCAGTCCGAGATTTCTTGTTCGGAATCATGGAGAAATAAATAGAGGAAAACCGAGATTGGTGATCAATTACAAAGGGATCAACGAGATCTTGGAATTCGATGGATACTATATCCCGAGCAGAGAAGATTTGGTAAATAGCTTAAAAAATGCCAAAGTGTTCTCTAAGATCGAATGCAAGTCTGGATTTTACCAGATTAAGATGGAGGAAGCTAGCAGGAGTTCATGTCATTCTCCACACCACAGGGACACTATATCTGGAATGTTATGCCAATGAGATTGGCAAATGCCCCTAGATATATCAAAGGAGGATGGATAATCTTTTCAATGATTACTTCAGCTTCATGGTCGTGTATATTGATGGCATCCTCATTGCGTCAAGAAACATGAAAGAGCATCTTAAACATTTGAAATCTGTTCTGATGTTTGTTACAAGGAAGGATTACTGCTCTCCGAAAGGAAGGCAGTAATTGCCACAATTGAGTTCCTTGGAATTGAGATCGACGTAGCTGGAATCATCTTGCATAATATTGTTGAGAAAGTGTGAGGATATCCGGATGACCTCAAGGATTTAAAGCAACTCCAGAGTTTTCTGCGAGTTGTTAATTTTGTTGGAATGTTCATCAACAACCTAGCAAGCCACAGGAAGGTGTTCAGTCCACAGATGTTAAATTCGAGTGGAATGAAGATCACAGACAAGCTGTCAAACAACTTAAAGAAGTTTGCAGACAACTACCAAAGCTTGTAATTCCAAACGACGAGGATGAACTGGTATTATCACAAATGCCAGTGATCATTGGTGGGCTGCATTCCTTATGAAGGCCACACCAGATGGAGAAGTGTCATGCATATATTGCAGCGGTCTATTTGACAACAGTGAAGTTATCATATGGCACATCAACGAGAATGAATTGCAAAGTTACCGGAATGAATCTACGAGGGAGTGTATGACTCATGGCAAAAGAACCATACACTAGGAATATGAGAGTTCTGGAGCTAAAATTCTTAACTGCAGCCGAGAAATCACAGGAAAATGCATTCATCCCAGCTTCTACTTCATAAAGCTGCAGAGGCCTAACTGGAAGGTGATGGATCAGATTAAGCCACCGCCCGAAGGAACTACACTAGTTTCCCCGCTTATAAAAGACGATATCACTACCAGAAGAGCGTGGGGATTATGGGTATGTCTCACTGAGATGGACAAAGTCAGTTATCCATTCAAAATATTCCAGAAAACAGTGGATGGATCCTTCATGGTGAACTCCATGACTAGCCATACCACGAAATTTGCCGAGGAAATCTTCTAAAAGAAAAGACAGGTATTGTGGGATAAAAAGATTCTGGTGATCAAAGAAACATGCCAGAAATTCTACAACATGGCTCACTTTGGAAGATGGCAGGACCACACCTGCCCAAGCTGCCCAGAGCAAAATAAGTCACTGTTCGGGAAATGATTCCCTGTAAAAATGGACCAAAAGAAAGAGGACAGAGCGGGACCAAGAAGACGTGGAAGATTCCCACGCGGATCGTAAAAGCCAAATTTCTAAGGACCACAGGGAGACAGGAGTCATGTGACTCTGACAAAGACCACTATCATTATCAAAATAAACCAAAATGGTAGGACCACTCACGAGAATAGTCTGGCGCACTCAGACAAAGATGTCAGGCCCCGAGATAAAGACACACTTAACATTCAACAAGAGTTTGGAGTCCGCATTTGAAGTCCAGATTCATGCATAAAGAAGACAATGCATTGAGGAAGCTAAGGACATCGGGAATTCTCCATAGTTTTCTCCAAGCTGTAATCTCATCAACTGTCACAGCTTGGTAATAATTTCTTTCCTTCTTTGTAATATTTCTGTTTTGAAATTCAATTTGTATATGTGTTTCGAGTCCAGCATCATTATATGAGAGGCTAAACAAGTTAGTCTCCTCCCTTATGCCCTAAGGTAGAAAACGAATTAGGGTTGTGTTTTGTGGTTTCTGAAGGAGCCGGATAACTTGTAGACTAACTTCACCCGATGGGTTTGAAGTTGGATGGTGATGAGCCATTGATAAAACAATCTAGGGGCAGTCATTTTCAGACTTGTGTCTTTGCAACCCATCTCACCCGGTGTCGTTACGGTCAAAATTGTATATCAGTTTGCTACAATTTTATTGAAGCATGATGGGCCTGTTATGATTTCTTAACATGTTCTTCGAATAAGGATATTGAATTGTGAATATAAGGATTTAAAATTGAACATTGAGTCATTTGCAAAAGTATGCTCTTGAATTCTTCTCAGGATGACAGAAACTGAAGGACCTCATGTTAGACCTCATGTTCATAAAATACTACCGTTTTCAAAATAATAGGATGAAGAAGATAATGAATAGTATACAGAGGCATCTATGATCTTAAAACAATTTTCAAAGGGTAAGAACACAATTAAATTAAAAGTTGGTTGGACCACTTGGACCACATGTGATTTCTTTAAAATAAATCAAAACACAACTTTACTTGATACTTTTACACGGGTTTAAACGTCGTGTGCACTCGACAAATATTTGATTTGTATCCTAAATCTCAAATTTGAGCTTTTGGATCGAATTCGAGCCCAAAATATTCTATTCGATAGTTCGCGAACCACACACAAGCTTTAAAATTGTATTAATATAATATAATTTACTTTTCAAGTACTTATTTTTAACCAATAGTTATAATAGCTAGAGAACGTGTTGGAATCTTTCGAGCTGAACTCAAACTCGAGCTTTAATCCAATCATTCGAGCTTCGAATTGAGCTCAATCTCGATTATGTCGAATTCAACTCGAATTTGATTTTTAAATTTTTCTTCATATTCAGCTGGATTAACTTCATTTACACCAGTACTTTTACCTCAAACTCGTTTGTTAACAAGCTAATACAAGGCCAACTATACCAATGCTATTATCAGGCAGATAGCATGTTACCTAAAAGCTATGATGCACGGACACTCCTAGAAATCACTCGGTGCAGTGTCGGACACTCATCGGACACGTGTCGGGCACGCCACGTGGCGTGTCCTTTATTTTATTAAAAAAATAAAATCACACCCGCGTCACACTCTCCTCAAATTGGACACCCGTGTCGGACACGGTCGATGGACGTATCCGACACAGAAAATACACTTTTTGGGTGTTAATTGTACATTTAAAATTTTTTTGGCTAAAATAAAATTTAGACGTGCTGGTTAAACTTTACATTAATTGATGTAATACACATTTGTTGTTAGTATGAGTGATACTATAATGATTTCAGTTATATACATTTATATATATTATTTTGGAATTTTATAAGAATATTCTTGATGTTATCTTTTATTTGAATGTATTTATTAAACTTTATATTAACTAAAGTATTATGTATTTGATGTTAGTATTAGCGATACTATGATGATTCCAGTGACATGCATTTATTTATATACTTCTTAAATTTTTGTTGATTTTACATGGTTTTAGAATTTAAAAAGTATGAATTACATGTATAATATATATATATATATATATATATATATATATATATATATATATATATATATATACATTCGTGTCCCCACCGTATTGTATCCTAAAATTTTCGAAAATCCATGTAGCCGTGTCTGTGTCGTGTCCATGTCGCCGTATCAGTGTCCGTATATCATAGCCTAAAAGTAAGGGTCAATTCCAACCGATTTTTCAAGCAAGCATGTTAACATGAGCTTGAGTACATGTTTGGACTCTGTATTAGTACAACCTGAATTCATATAGAAAGTCGAGCAAATCTAAGCTGGATTGAGCTCATTGGATTCATATAAATGACACATCAAAAATTATCCACACACACATCATAAAGGGAAAGTCTTTTTACATGTTCAAAAGAAAAAAACTGAATGCTCATCTGCACGTCATTTTTTAACAGAAATGATATAAACTAAAAAGCAATGCAACACAATGAGATAGGTGAAATTGATTTAAAAACATGAAGGATATAGAAGTAACTAACGCCAACAAAATTTACATGCAAATATCAATGGTCATGATGCCTCAAAGAAAACAAATTTAACTTCAACGGTATAAGAGCCAACTAGTAAGATTTCCCGCAGTGTATTAAGCTTCCAGCTCCTAAGAAAAGACCAAAAACAGCGGCACTGCCCAGCGTTGTTTGTCCAATGTATCTTATTTTCAGAAGACCTGGAACCTGCAACGAGATAAAACCAAACCAAATTATGTTTGAATGTTTGCACAATTGCATCAATTTAATATGAGTAAGTAACGCTAACGTTGAGCTATGACAAGGGTATCAAGTGCAAAAAGGCTGGAATGAGAATATGGAAAAAAGAAGTCGGACAAAGGCATCTTTCAGAAGTATGCGATAGAGAAGAAAGACCAACAAAGCTAATTGCAACTAATTAGGGTATAAAGTTTTTGTGATAATATGAACCAGATCATATTTAACAGACATTACTGTTCATGATATCCCTAAAAACTTTCAAAAAACACATGTCCAGCTAAAGCTGTTTTAACACAGACAATAATGGTGAGAGGTGACACCCACCTGTAATGATCATTATGAATAAGAAAATTATAATGTCACTCAAAAAGGTGCATCAATGAAATTATTCCATTTGTAAATGTATCTCAATGCAGAAACCAAAAACTCAACATTGAAAAAATCATGAGAACAAGTTCAACAGGCTGCAAGGAAGCTGATGCAAAGAAGAATGGAACAAGGAGTTCTGGCGCCTTACTAAACATATTTAAAGCTACATCAGTAGCCTGCAATCAACTTCAGCTACCACCTGTTGAGCTATGCCTGCCTTAAAATTTAAACGCCCTCAAATCTGGGCGGGCGGACCCAAAAAATTGGAGTGGGGTGGAGAAACGAATTAAGAGAGAAGTTACATATTAAATCCTAAAAAACTTTTATGCGTGGGAGCAATTCCCTTTCGCTCGATCGCACCTGCCTCGATCCAAGACTAAAAGTAAACATGAAAAATCCAACCAACACTATGGAACACATTGTGCAATTTATTTCAAATTATTGTTACGGAGCACATGAAACTTATATTGGGATTGTAATGAAGCTATTTATTTTAGGAGTTCCTAATGTGTGATGAGCTGTATTGATGACTTATTAACAGAAAAATTCAACAGTAAAAGAAAGAAAATCAACAACATGGCAGGAGTTGATTCAAAACTCACAGCATGATTTCTCTACTTACAAGAAAATAAAGACAATACCTTGTATCTAACAGCCTCGTAAGTTCCGTAAACAGCACCTGCAAACAATAGCATACATCAGATAATACTCATAAATAAAGATGATTACTAAGGCATGATTCACAAACTGAAACTTAATTGTACTGAATTTATGAAGCCAAGCAAGAAACAACAATGAAACTTGACATATGTGAGTACTTTTCATGTTCAAGTTCAATGTAACTCGGTATCAATAGAGAACATTGGGAAAGCTTGACATATGCATGATCGATTAGAGTAAGAAGAAGTACATCTAAATGCATTAAAACACTGAATACATCATGAAAAAATGGTAAAAAGTCTCTGTTTTCTTCTATTTCCCCACCTTTCCCTCGAGATAGAGATAAACTTGGATTGTCTCCAAACTTAGAAAGCATAAATAACTCCTTTTCTCCAGCTTTCCACCATAAAAATAGCCAAATTTATATCTAAGCATGAACAATGACTTACTAATGATACAAAGGGTAATTCCAGAGAAAAGTTATAATCAAGTGAGATGTTATCCACAATAAATATTTTTCCTTAAGCGCAGAAAGACTGTTCAAACATTGAAGATAACAGTACGAAAATACAGACAATTATAAGTATCTTTTCGTTAGGGTTTATGCATTACAACTCAAAAAATGAAGAGGGAAGGAGTTATAATGATATATTACCAACTGCGCCGCCGATAGATCCGCCGACAGCAACTCCCGCTGTTACTCGCGCTAGACAGCTATCCCTCTTCATCTCTTCCCTTTTCTCCCTAAGATATGTAGAAACGAACTGGTCATACAGCAAAAATATTTTTGACTTTAGAGCAGTAAGGTTAAAACAGGAGTATATTTTCCTAATATTTCAATTTGGTCCGCAATGTTTGGATAAATTTCAATAAAGTACTTGAGGATGTTTTGAATTATCTCGTAATTAGTGCGCAATAATCAATAATAAATCAAATTTGATAACACCTTACCAAAAATTAAATACCAAAAATTGAAGGGAGAAAAAGCCCTCTGAACATCTTTCACAAAGCAATACAACCCATTTGCACGAAAATCCTCTTGCTGTTGGTTAGCGTCTTCACTAAATAGATGGGAAAATTTACTCCAAAAAAGTGGGTAATGAACTTTACATAAGATTCTTTGAAAAATTACACTTTATAATGAACTTTCATATAGATAACATTTTACGGCTTATTTTTCAAAATATTATAAAAAATAATAAAGATTTACAAAATATCGTAAAATGAAAAGGGTTTACAAATTTATAGTAACACATTACTTGAAGTAACGGGTTCTATTTTTTTTTAAAAAAAATTGGGAGCCGGTTACTTTAAGTAACGGGTTCTATTTTTTTTAAAAAAAATTGTAAAGTAATGGGTTCCATTTTTTTTAAACCTTTTTTCATTTATTATTAGATAATATAATATATATTCTTAAATATATATATATATATATATATATATATATATGTATTATTATATAATAATAATAATAATAGTAATTATTATTATTATTATTAAATAATAATTAATATAATTTAATAATCTGCCGAGAAACTTGTTTTAAGGTAGTATGTTCAAACCCTTGTTCAATACGTTATTTTATTTATCTTTGCTAGAATATCGAACTATTTTCAGAAGTTGTTTTGAGTTGTATTTTGTTAAATATGTTATATAAACGCTTCTACTACTGTTAAGTAAGTAATTATTATCTAGTTACTATACAAAAGTAAAATCATAGAAATTTATATATGAATAGATTATGGTACGAGATAAGGGATAAAATAATATATCCCTAGTCGGGTCCACAGGAATCGACTAAATGTGACACTGAAGAACATTTAGTTTTTCGTCCATATAGATTAGTTTGATTTTGATGCTATTTTTTGAATAAACGTTTAAGAATAATCCAAGTACTGCACGCCATTTATTGTTATATTATATTATCTTATAATAATATTTATAATTATAAATTTAGTAAATTATTATTATTATTATTGCTATAATAATAATAATTATTATTATTTATAATAATAATAATACAATTAATGGAAAATAACAACATTGTTATAATAATAATAATATTATTATTATTATTTTATTTTATAATAATAATAATAATTTTTATTATTATTATATATGTGTATATGTATATATATATATTTATATATATATATATTATATTATATTATATTATATTAAAAAAAAAGTGGATGGGTTCCCAAAGAAATTTTTTTAAAAAAAAGAATTCGTTACTTCAAGTAACGGGTTCTGAAAAAATAAAAAAATAAAAAAACAAAGTAGAACATGTTACTTGATGTAACTTGTTCCTATATTTTGGTAAACAGATTTGATTTTATGGTATTTTGTAATTTTTTTTTTTATAATATTTTGATAAAAAAATCAACATTTTACATCCTACAAAAAAGTTAATTTATTTACATAACTATCATTATTTTTCAAAAAAGAAAAAAAGAAGGCTCTTTAATATTTTTCTCAAATAAGCAATTGTATATCAATGGTTAACCTCCTATATTTTTGTATTTATGTTAGAAAAGTATTTCCTCTTTCCCAAATAAGATAAAAGGTTACGACAATAACAAGACAACTGCAAGCACATGAACTCGACTCAAAGAGCTTACGGGTGAGTTTAAGCTTACTCTCAGCCTCTTTGATTGGTAGGGCGGCGGGGTGGGCTAAGCCCCTTACTTAAGAGGAAATTCATAAGGCTAATTGGATCTTGTCGTGACGCTTTGGTTAGGCCGACTACTCAGCTACCTAATATTCAGGGAATCTTTTTTCTAAACCCATACGTGTTTCAGTTCTTACCACAGGATAGTATTTTACTTAAAAAGTGAATTTCATCTCATTGAGTTAAAGAACTACCTATCTACCTATTTGAATGGTTCTTGCATAATTGTACAGGGCTTGGAAGTCATTTTACCCTTTGTCAAAATCGAATGTAGTCATTCAAAAAAGTTAGGCTCCTAGCAATGAGAGGAAAGAGGAGTGGGTAAGCGGGCTATTTTCCCACTTTTCTATGGCCGGTCGACTATTATTGGGTAACAGAACTCGGATTAGAAAAGATGTCACTCTTAGGCGAGCTAGTAGTAGTGAGTAGAGCCCCTATATGGAATTAGCACTATATGATGGATGGCCTAGAAGAAGAGTACCGAAAGGAATTGACCAGTAGCATATGCGGAAGGCTCTGACTCTGACTTCAATGGTGGCCCTCACTTTCTCTTGATCACAGTGGTAGAGTCAAAAAAAGGTCGTATTACGGTCTCCAATGGAATATCCATTTACTACTTGACTTCTGGTATCAAAGCTTTCCTTTCCCTTTCGGTCGAGTTCAGCCTTGTTTGGAAAGAATCTGTTGGATATTTGGTATGAACCGAATGCCCCACCCCTTATAACAAGCACTGGTGAGAGGGAAAGAATGCTCATGCCCTTTACCCAACAGTACAAGAATGTGCACTTGCAGATTAATCGTACATCACTGAAATTTTACGGTTAAATAAAATGCGACCAAGTTTTTGGGGGCGTTGCCGATGACTAGTTTAGTAATACCATACAAAATTAGGTGACTGTAATTTAGCTATTTATATTTTTTTTTTTTTATTTTGGATTTTTTTGGTATTTTTACTACTGTTTGTTTGACATGACTCTTGCAGTAGTTGTCCTAGACGACGAGGCAAAGGAAAACTCCAGCACTCATGGCAAAAAATGCGGAGAACGAGGAGGTGCCTGATACTATATCATTGATGAACCATGCTCAACCATCCTTCCATGGTTCGCTGTCTAGTATTAAAAGATCTATTGTTCAGGCTAACAAAACTTCGAAATCAAGTATGTCATCATCTAGACGATCCAGCACTCAGTACAGTTTGGGGGATCGCCTACTGATTATGTTGGGAAAACGATTTCTAAGTTTTGGTGATTATAAACACCTACCGGATGTTAAACACCTACTGGATGAAGTCCTACCGGGTGATAAAGACCATCTGGATGAAGACTCCTACCGGATGTTAAAGTCCTACCGGATATTGAAGTCTTACCGGGTGATAAAGATCAACTGAATGAACACCTACCGGGTGAAGACACCAACCAACTGGACAAGACATCAACTGGATGGCTACCAACTGGATAGACATCAACTGGACAAGACATCAACTGGATGACTACCAACTGGATAGACATCAACTGGACAAGACATCAACTGGATGGCCACCAACTGGACAGACATCTACTGGACAACCATCAACCGTACAAACATAAACTGGATGGACATCTACTGGACAACTATCAACCGGATAGTCTCTCACTGAACAAAGACATCAACTGGTCATAAGAGGATGAACGACCAGTTGAACAAAGAAAACCAGCAGAAGTCTAAACTTCCAGTAAGAGCACTAAGCAACGAGACAAAATAAGTACAACATTCTCTGACGAAGGTACAACAGAGCGGCGCACCCTGCTATATCTCCGCCACCATTACCGTCAGAGTGAAAAGAGCCGTTGCTTAACAAAATAGGAAAGAAGACAATATGAATTTGGAAAGCTAATCTCTTCCATATACAGAAAAGCTACCGTTGGACAACCAAACCTATAAATACGTCCAAGCAGAGAATGAAGAGCCGCTGAGCGATTTTCAACAAAGAGATATACTTCAAAGCATACAAGAAAATCATATTACGGATATTCCAAACGTTCAGCAAAGAGCAGACAAGCAGTGAAACTGAATCTGTGATAGATTATTTCCAATTGAAGTCTGCTGCTCAAAAACACTCGAAGCTAGAAAGTTTATTTTGTAAAGAGTGTTATAGAATCTCTTGTAATCAAAAGTTAAGAAGATTGTGATTGCTAGGAGTTTAGGCCAAGTGTGTTAGTGCCTAAGAAGGTTGTATACTGTAAAGTGTAAACCAAGTCTTCTAGTGAATCCTTCCTGCAAAGGAAGAAGGGGAGACGTAGAAGCGTTGTGCTTCGAACTTCCAGAAACAACTCTTGTGTTATTTGTTCATTGCTTTATTACCTCAGTTTTATTCCTCACAAGTTCAGTAGACGTATTCCGCACTATAACAAGTGTCTGCTGACTTGCCTGATATTGAGAAGCAACTGTAACACTTAACAGTTTACAGTTAACCAGAAAAAGAAATCAAAATTGAATCTAGTGTTTATTCAACCCCCCCCCCCTTCTAAACACTACCCCGATCCTAACAAGTGGTATCAGAGCTTAGGTCTTCTCAATCTTGAGAAATTACCAATTGCCAAAAACTGATGGCCTCATTCAGCAAGATTCCAATGTTCAAGAAAGACGAATATGATGACTGGAGAATCCGTATGCAAGCACATCTAAGTGCTCAAGATGATGATATGTGGTATGTAATCACTGAAGGACCTATGAAGATCATGAAAATCAATACAGCTGCTTCTATCACAAGTGGTGATCCACAAATGGTAGAAAAGGAAAGATCTCAATGGTCAAACAAAGAAATGAAAAAAGCAAATCTGGACAACGTTGCTAAGGACATTCTGTTCAAAACTTTGGACAAAAATATGTTCAACAAAATAAAAATGTGCTCAACAGCCAAAGAAATCTGGGAGAAGATTGCCCAACTCTGTGAAGGAAATGATCAAACCAAAGAAAACAAGCTTACTGTGGCTTTACAGAAGTTTGAGCATATCAAGATGATGAATGGAGAAACTCTCAACGAGTATGATGAAAGAGTGACTGGAATAATTAATGAACTCAGCAGTCTGGGTAAGGAGTTACCCAACAGAGAAGTCACTCTCAAAGTAATGAGAGGTCTCCCAAGAGAATGGGATGTCAAGACCATTGCTATGAGAGAATCGAAGGACATCAACAAGATAGATCTACATGATCTGTTTGCTGATTTAAAAGCCTATGAATTCGAATTAGGCATTCGGGTTGAAGATGAACCAAATACCAGTCAACCAACCAAAGCTCTCATTGCATCAGAGTCTTAGCCTATTTCTACAGAGATGACTCCAGAAAAGATGTGTAATGATGCAATGGCAATGTTCGTAAAGAAATTTGGGAAATTCATAAAGAAGAACCAGAGATCTTATCAATCATATCCTCGAAGGCATAGTTCCAAAGGAAATTCAGAAGAAGAAGAGCGAGTATGCTTCAACTGCCTCAAACCAGGGCACTTCATTGCGGACTGTCCAAAACCTAAAAAGGATGATCACAAAAGAGGATCCAAGGATCACAGAAAATCCAAGAAACTATAAGATCATCCAAAAGGGACAGAGATCAAAAGGTTTTGATGGCAGAAGAAAGCAAGAGCAAGTGGGCTGATTCTGAATCAGAATCAGAGGAATCAACCAGCTCGTCCAGCGAAAGTGAAGACGAGGAAGTCCACTGCTTAATGGCAAATGATGAAATTGAGGTACACGAGTCTAACCTATCTGAATTCACACATAGTGAACTTACCAATGCATTGCAGGACATGATCAATGAGTATCGGACGCTATATGAATCCTTTGAAAGCTATAAGACTGAGCACTCAACCCCAACTGAAACGCATAAAAACAAACTTGATTGTGAACAATCGAGGGAGTTAAACTGCTTAAGGGAAACAACCAGTCTCCTAGTGAAAGAAAGAGATGAAGCCAAGTGTGCCTACCAGAAACTTAGCAAACTGGTTAGCATTTGGAATGCGTCCACTACCAGAAAGGATGAAATGCTTGAATCTATAAGGCTTGCTGGTGATTTAACCGGCATAGGCTATAATAGTAATGAAAGCAGTTCATCAGGTAATGAACCTCAACTGTGTATAACAAAAAGCAAGGTTCAATCAATGAACCTTGTAAGATCTAGCACAGTATATGACCCTTATGAACTGGTTAAAGAACCTGTTAAAGCAACACTCATCAAGGAACAGGCACAGCATAGGGGTATCAGTTATGTAGAACCACTCAAAGAGGCTAAACCAAGGCAAAAGTTCAGAAATGAACTTAAACCCACTGGTCGAGCAGCTAGAGAGGTTAAACCCAACTGGTACTACAACTGTAAGCCTGTCCAGAATAGATATATGCTCAATAACAGGAACTACAGACCAAAAGCACATGCATACACATATTATCACAATCCACAGTCAAGATCATCACCATCATTTATGAATGCACACACGTTTCAGAACACACACCGACCTAAGTAACTCAGGGTCATACAAGTGTGGGTTCCAAAAGGACTAATCCTACCCGGACCCAAGTAGGATTGGGTACCAATCATTATATCGCTTTAATTGCAGGAAACTAGAATGCATCAAGTTCGGAGCTCAGAATGGTTCCTGGACAGCGGATGCTCTAGACATATGACAGGAAATGCAAGCTTATTGTCTGAACTGGTGGACTCCACCGGACCCAGAATAACTTTTGGAGATAACGCGAAAGGTAGAACCATGGGTAAGGGTAAGATTATCTACGGTAACATAGTCATTAAAGATATTCTTTTAGTTGAAAATCTATGCTATAACTTGATTAGCATAAGTCAACTGTGTGACAATGGCCATTCCGTAGAATTCAATCAGCACTCATGCACAATCAAATCTACTGATGGCAGTATATTACTTGTAGGAAGAAGGCATGATAACACATATAAAATTGATTGGAATCTTAATCAGCCTACCTCCTCCACTTGCTTTGCTGCCATGAATTCTTCCAAAAATTGGCTTTGGCACAAACGGTTGAGTCACTTAAATTTTAAAACTATTGCCAGTCTGCGTAAACTTGATCTAGTTATTGGACTGCCCCAAATTGAGTTCTCAAAAGACAAGATCTGTGCAGCATGCCAACTTGGTAAGCAAACCAGATCCTCCTTTAAGAACAAAGGGAGTATCTTCTTTTCGGTGCCTAGAGTTGCTGCATATGGATCTGTTTGGTCCTATACCAGTAACAAGTCTAGGGGGAATGAAGTATACTCTAGTGTTGATAGACGATTACACTCGTTTTACATGGGTCTTATTCCTAAGTGGCAAAGATCAGGCTACTCCAAAGCTGATCAAACTACTTAAAAGACTCCAAAATGAGAAATCGTGTGGGATAGATAGAATTCGCAGTGATAAAGGTACTGAGTTCACCAATCAATCACTCGAATCATATCTAGATGACCTTGGTATTTAACACGAATACTCTGCTGCTAGAACTCCTCAACAAAACGGAGTTGCTGAGCGTAGGAACCGCACTTTGAAAGAAGCTGCGCGAACTATGCTCGCGGAATCAGAAATATCGCAGAGATTTTGGGCAGAAGCTGCAACACAGCATGTTATACGCAGAACAGATCAATGATTAATAAGCGAGCAAATAAAACCCCTTATGAGATCTGGAATGGCAGTAAGCCAAATATTTCCTATTTCCATGTGTTTGGTTGCAAATGTTTTATTCACAACAATGGAAAGACTCATCTCACCGGTTTTGATGCCAAATCTGATGCTGGAATATTCCTTGGCTATTCTACAGTTAGTAAGGCCTTCAGAGTATTTAATAATAGAACGCTTACTGTAGAAGAATCAGTGCATGTAAAATTTGATGAACCTACTGACTGTACTGTATCTAATCTGCAAATCAACAATTTAAGTAATCGACTGGAAAGCACTTATATTGATGAAAAAGTTGATGATGAGATAGATTACAGAAGCAGGACTGACTGCTCCTTGGAACCAGAAGTTCCTGAAGCTCAAGCAGAGGAGTCTGCTGGCCAACAAGCACTGCAGCCAGCTACCAATGAAACAGTTGCATCTTCCCCTGCTGCAGTAGAAGGAACAAATGAGAAAGATGAGTCTATCAGAACCTCTGATGTGCCCACTCATATCCAGCCAAGTGAAGAACTCAATCCTCATGGACCTTCGCTCCGGTGGAAGAAGGATCATCCACCCGAGCAGGTCATCGGTAACCCTCTTGCTCCTCTACGCACCAGAGGACAAATGATTAATGAATTTCTTCATGCTGCATTCATATCTCATATAGAACCTAAGAAGATTGATGAAGCTATATTAGACCCAAGTTGGGTAGAAGCAATGCAGGAAGAACTAAATCAGTTTGAGCGAAACAAAGTATGGCATTTAGTTCCACGTCCATCGCATCACACAATTATTGGCACTAAATGGGTATTTAGAAATAAGCTAGATGAAAATGGTACAGTAATTAGGAATAAACCAAGACTAGTTGCACAGGGATACAGGCAGGAAGAAGGCATTGATTTTGATGAAACCTTTGCCCCTGTAGCCCGATTAGAAGCCATTCGCATATTTCTTGCCTTTGCTGCATTTAAAGACTTTAAGGTTTATCAGATGGATGTTAAGAGTGCATTTCTTAACGGCAATCTCCAGGAAGAAGTATATGTTGAACAACCTCCTGGATTTGAAAACTATCTACAACCATCTTATGTTTATCATCTGAACAAAGCTTTGTATGGTCTGAAGCAAGCCCCCCGTGCATGGTATGAAACTCTATCAAAATATTTGATTGATCACGACTTCACCATTGGCACGGTGGACAAAACTTTATTTAAATTTACAAAGGTAGACCATACTCTGCTAGTTCAGATATATGTTGTTGACATTATTTTTGGCAGTACTAACCCAAAATTATGTGAAAGATTTTCAAAGATAATGCAAGACCAATTTGAGATGAGCATGATGGGAGAATTATCATTTTTCTTAGGATTGCAAGTCAAGCAATCTAGTGAAGGAATCTTGATAAATCAGTCTAAATACACTAAAGAGCTGCTGAAGAAATATGGAATGAGTACCAGCTCAGCTGCTGCTACACCAATGAGCTCATCTGCCAAACTCGAATTGGATAATTTAGGAATACTAGTCGAAGTTACAATGTATCGAGGCATTATTGGATCTCTATTATATTTGACAGCCAGCCGACCAGATATTATGTTTGCAGTGTGTATGTGCGCCCGGTTTCAGGTAAATCCCAAGCAGTCGCACTTCACTGCTGTCAAAAGGATCCTCAAATATTTGAAAGGCACTGAGAATGTTGGTCTATGGTATCCAAGAGACTCAACTTTTAATCTTATTGGATACTCAGATGCTGACTATGCTGGATGCAAAATTGACAGAAAAAGCACCAGTGGGTATTGTCAATTCCTTGGTGATCGATTGATATCATGGGGATGCAAGAAACAGACATCCATAGCAACTTCCACTGCAGAGGCAGAGTACCTTGCTGCTGGAAGCTCCTGTGCTCAATTGCTCTGGATTCAGCAACAACTAAGAGATTATGGAATTGAATCCACAGAAGCACCCATATTTTGTGACAATACGTCTGCCATTGCTATAACATACAATCCAGTTCTTCATACTCGTACTAAACATATTGACATCCGTCATCATTTTATCAGAGATCATGTTATGAAGAAAGAAATTCGGCTGGAGTATATTTCTACCGAACAACAGGCAGCAGACATTTTCACAAAACCCCTACCGGACGCTAAGTTTTCTTACTTTCGAAATATTCTTGGTTTAATTGAAATTACTCCTTGATTATTTTGTTTTAGTAATAAATTCAGGGGGAATTAGTTAGTTTATTTGCATAAATTTAGGGGGAATTTCAGTTATAATCCTATCATGGTTATTTAAGCTCAGCTGGTAATACAATGGTCAGCTGCAGAAGGTGTATCCGTACCAGTAGGACTCTACATCCAGTAGATGCTTTCCTACCAGTCGAACCCTACATACCAGCAGATGTTACCAAATATGCTTTGACAAAAATAATCCTCGATACTTATTAACCTAATGAACGTCGGAATTCAAAATTACTTTTGTGTAAAATAAATTATTTCACTCCCGCCTAAATCGTGTCCTTTTATTTATTGGTTAAATATTTTTTTTTAATCGTTAGATGATCGCCACGTATACATGTGTCCGCTCATCTACAGTACGACGTTACATATACTTTCATTTTCACCGCCATTAGTTTCACTACTCTTCATCTTCTCCAACAATTCACTGCAATTATCTTTTCTTTCAGACAATTTTACTCTAACAAGATTGCTGCTGTTTCTTCCTCATATTCATCCAAAATGTCAAAGAATATACAGCCAAGCTTCATCACCAATGCTGTTCACGTAGATTTTCATTCTATATACACATCATCTGATGAGGAGACAAAGGAGCTGATTCAAAAACTGGATACCTCAGGACTCTTGGTAATCCTAAGCCAGGCCCCCTCATTCTACAAGGATGAGCTACACAAGTTTTTGTTACGGCCAAGGTTGTTGATGACACCGTGGTGGCATCCGTATCTGGACAGTTGGTTACAATCACCCAACCTGAATTTACCACACACATGTGCCTTCCCTCCACCGGACTTACTGATTTTTCCACTGTTCCAGTAGAACTACGAGAAGAGATACGCCTCACAGCTTCTGACTCTGGTCATCGCCTTCAGCGTCCCCCATTCAGGAAAGTATTAATGAAGAGTCACTATCGACAACTGGCGGACATCATCTCCAAGGGGCTCCTATCTAAAGCTGGATCATTTGATATGATCACCCCTGAAAAATTTGATGTTATGAGTGCAATATGCAAAGGATTGGAGATAAACTGGTCAGTTGTGTTATTTCAAATTCTGACTAGTCTCGTAGTCTCTGGCAAGGGTCAATCAGGCTTTGCTCTCCCGCTAAGCAGCCTTTTTGACAGCAAACACATTAAGACAGGGGCTCTCACCAACCTCCATCCGGGGAGACTTATCACTGCCAAGTATCTTCAGCTTCACAGGCAGAGAAGTGGCAGAGACGTTGGGGTAACTAAGCGCCGATTGACGCAAATCATCAGCGACTCTGAACAAACCGTCTCAGAATCCGCTGAGTCTTCTCCTCCTCCTCCCCCTCCTAAGAAGCTCAGAACAAGAAAAGCTGCTCCCCCGGCTGTCCGACAGAAAGACATTGCAGCTTCTGATACCATCTCCTCCGCCGGTCCGACAGAAAACATCCCAGCAAGAGAACCCATCCCTGAAAATCCTCCACTTGAGGAACCAGTTGCTTCATTGGCCATGGTAATTGCTACCTCAGTGGCTCCCGCTGACAATTCTTCTGCAATGGTGAGTTCTCAGCAAGCACCATGCTCTATCAGCTTTAGGACACCCAAGTCCTTGTGTCCGTACTGTCATCCAAAGACCACCCCTGCTGGCAAAGGAAAAACTCTTACGGCTCCAGTGTCCACTCCTGTTGCCTTCGAGATCCAAATGGTCATGGATACAGTTGAATCCAAACTTCAACCACAACTAGATATTTTTGATTGTTGGGTAAAGGCTCGAGTAAAAGTTCGATTTGATGATTTCGATCCTATTCTGGATCAGGCCAGGGAAGATGAGAACCAAATCTTGGCCTATCTTCAAATCTCAGACCCCGAGAAAAGCCTGAAGCTGCGGGATGTTTTTCGCCTGATGAACTATGTGGGCGAACTTCAAGCCCTTGTTGAAACCCGCCTTCAACACTTCAACGGTGATTCAGGCACAGCGAATCATGATAGAGCCATTCTAAATGCTCTTGGACCCAAGCTGGAAATGGCTGAGCTCGCTCTTCATGATATTCGCATATCCACTGGAATTCACTCATGCTCCACTGCTGAGAATGTTGCAAGCCCCGACCAGCCGGATTTACAAATGGCTATTGCAAATTTGGAGATTGTCCCTTCTACTGTGGAGATCACTTCTACTGCCCTAGAGACCACTCCCACTGGAGAGGAGACAGCATCAACTGCCTTGGAGGCAGCCTCTTCTGCTAAAGAACTCTCCTCTGCTCCCAGCTTTTATAATGATCAACCGCCCCAACCGATGGTTGTTGATCACACCAATGTGGACACAGTGATTCAGACGGTAGTTCCGCAAGTTACCATTTCCTCTGGCAACCATGAACCCAGTGAGTCTTCACATTCCAATGATCATACCCAGTCGTCTGTTGTTGCGGTTGACCAAGACACTGTTGATATGACTGCCCCACTAAATGAAGCAACTGCTACTATAACTGCTACTATCTCAGACTCCCCATCTGCCCCACTTATTGAAGAAACTGGTCTACTATCCACTGCAGTTGTAGATGCTCATCCCGGTGTTTTTGTTCCTACTGCTGATACTCAAATGATTGTCGTGGATCAGTCCATGGCTCAAGAACTTTCAGAGGATTTCTTTGTCTTTACAAACCCTCTGGACGAGCCACCAAACATTGCTGCACAGCTAGCTAATCTCTCCACTGCAATATCAGCACTAGCCAGCGATGTCAATAAACTTACGCAGGAAGAGCGGACTGCGACTCTTATTCTTGGAACCCATCAGCAGCACGCGGACTCTCAGTTCCAGCAAGTCTACAGAGACTTAAATAGTCTAACTACTACTGTCACCAGACTTCAGACTTTTGCTGAGACTGCAGTTGCTGACGCATTTTCTAGAATTGGCCAGGCTCGTCTTCAGATTACTCAAAATAATGAATCTCTTCATGCTGCCACATCCCTGGCTCTTGGAGAAAAGATTGAAGACGCCAAGAAAGTCTTAACTGATCAGTTGGCCACCATGCAGGCAGCATTTGCTTCTCAGATTCAAGATATATGCAACAGCCTGCCTGCAGCTCCTCAAATAATCCGCAGACTGCCTGAACCCAGCAGAACTGCCCCTTCATCACAGCGAGCTTCAAGTTCAGCTGGTCATTCATCCCCTGCAACTGGAGCACTCACTCAGTCCAGATCAACTGCTCAGCCCAGATCTCGAAGTCCGCGCCAACCGCCTACCGAAAAGCGCGACTATTCCCAACATTGGTTCGGGAGAAAATAGTATCATTTTCTGTTCCCTCTTTAAGTACTCGTATCTATTTACTGTTTTTAGTTGACTTTTTCTTCGCATTTATCGTAACAACATTAATGTGTTCACACTAAATGCATTTCTTCTATAAATAGAGACTCATGTTTGCTTTCATAACTCACATTCACGAATCATGATTCTTTTCAACTCTTTGAAAATTCCTTGGTTTACATCTTACAATTGTTCAGTTTCATGGGTTTATTACTTATCTAAATCAACCCCTCATGGGTTGATTACTTATCTAACCCAGCTCATTTAAGTTTCAGCGTTTGGATCCTGCTCTGATGCTCATCATCAGTCAGGAACTGCTATCAGGAGTTATCTGGGTGCTGATGACAAAAAGGGGGAAGACAGAGATAGAGTATTCTCAAAAGAGATAGAGTATTTTCATTAGGTGAATCCATGAACCATGGAGGCCTGATGTATATACATTTGAACTCTTCCCGACTTCCTCTCTGAAACAAGGTAGACCGGCAGACAGAGATAGAGTATTTTCATTAGGTGAATCCATAAATCATGGAGGCCTGATGAATATACATTTGACTCTTCCCGACTTCAACTCTGAAACAAGGTGGATCGAGCTTTTCCTCTCTGAAATAAGGTGGATCGAGCTCTTCCTCTCTGACATTAGGTGGATCGAAGCTCTCCGGGTCTACAGTGCTTGTTAAAAAATTTGTCATGTATCAGCTATATTGTGTAAAACTAGATTTGTCTTAGATTCTATTCAAGTTATAAGAATTCATCTTAAATAAAGATGAATCTCTCTCAATTGTCCAGTTTGATTACAACTTGTAATCTGCTTATATTTATAACAAATGAAAATTTCTTTTCCATTATGTCTTCAAGTATTTTCAGGATTCTCATCTTATTTACTCGAGTAGGAAATCGATTATTGCTTAGTTTTGTCATCACCAAAAAGGGAGAAATTGTTGGGAAAACGATTTCTAAGTTTTGGTGATTACAAACACCTACCGGATGTTAAACACCTACTGGATGAAGTCCTACCGGGTGATAAAGACCAACTGGATGAAGACTCCTACCGGATGTTAAAGTCCTACCGGATATTGAAGTCTTACCGGGTGATAAAGATCAACTGAATGAACACCTACCGGGTGAAGACACCAACCAACTGGACAAGACATCAACTGGATGGCTACCAACTGGATAGACATCAACTGGACAAGACATCAACTGGATGACTACCAATTGGATAGACATCAACCGGACAAGACATCAACTGGATGGCCACCAACTGGACAGACATCTACTGGACAACCATCAACAGTACAAACATAAACTGGATGGACATCTACTGGACAACTATCAACCGGATAGTCTCTCACTGAACAAAGACATCAACTAGTCATAAGAGGATGAACGACCAGTTGAACAAAGAAAACCAGCAGAAGTCTAAACTTCCAGTAAGAGCACTAAGCAACGAGACAAAATAAGTACAACATTCTCTGACAAAGGTACAACAGAGCGGCGCACCCTGCTATATCTCCGCCACCATTACCGTCAGAGTGAAAAGAGCCGTTGCTTAACAAAATAGGAAAGAAGACAATATGAATTTGGAAAGCTAATCTCTTCCATGTACAGAAAAGCTACCGTTGGACAACCAAACCTATAAATACGTCCAAGCAGAGAATGAAGAGCCGCTGAGCGATTTTCAACAAAGAGATATACTTCAAAGCAAACAAGAAAATCATATTACTGATATTCCAAACGTTCAGCAAAGAGCAGACAAGCAGTGAAACTGAATCTGTGATAGATTATTTCCAATTGAAGTCTGCTGCTAAAAAAACACTCGAAGCTAGAAAGTTTATTTTGTAAAGAGTGTTATAGAATCTCTTGTAATCAAAAGTTAAGAAGATTGTGATTGCTAGGAGTTTAGGCCAAGTGTGTTAGTGCCTAAGAAGATTGTATACTGTAAAGTGTAAACCAAGTCTTCTAGTGAATCCTTCCTGCAAAGGAAGAAGGGGAGACGTAGAAGCGTTGTGCTTCGAACTTCCAGAAACAACTCTTGTGTTATTTGTTCATTGCTTTATTACCTCAGTTTTATTCCTCACAAGTTCAGTAGACGTATTCCGCACTATAACAAGTGTCTGCTGACTTGCCTGATATTGAGAAGCAACTGTAATACTTAACAGTTTACAGTTAACCAGAAAAAGAAATCGAAATTGAATCTAGTGTTTATTCAACCCCCCCCCCCCCTTCTAAACACTACCCCGATCCTAACAGATTATCTCAATGTTCATATCTCCAATTTCTTGGAGATTTGCGACACATTCAAACATAATGGCATTACTGACAACGTCATCATGTTACGTCTCTTTCCTTTCTCTTTACGTGATAAGGTTAAGAGTTGGTTGAATTCACTGTCTGCAAGATTTATAACTACTTGGGATGGAATGACACAAGCATTCTTATCGAAGTACTTTCTGTAAGGAATCCAACATGCAAATACGCAGCGGAATAAAAAAAATTTGGATTCCCAACCGAGGACCTATACGGGTGTTCATATCGAGTGTCAATAGTTATACCTTTAGTAACATGTTTGATGCAGTAATCTCCACGAAGCAGCACGTCCAACACGTCCTCGAGTCAGTAGCAAAACTTTTCAAGTTTTGTCTCTACGGTATCCACACGATCAAATCTAAAGGGATGTCAACGTTATCGAGTTACTAGACTCAATAACTCAACCAAAGGAAAAAAGGGGACGAAGAGACAAGCTCTGTTGCACTGATGGCTGCGCCTCCTTTTTAGAAGGGTCTGCTAGGTTTTAGTCTTATGTTAATATTAATTAACGTCTGACTCTCAATAACCTAATGCTCATATATATACAGGCGGCTATCATAATCAGGCATAGTTTTTCTTAAAAACCTATATATATATATATGTTCGGCCCAAATAATATCATATATTATTATTTTATGATTATGACTCTTCCTAATCAACTTAATTCATCCAATGAATTATATCTCCCTATCTCGATGTAATCTTTGTGCGACCGTTAGGATCTTGCAACGTTGGCAGTGACATAAAATCTAATTTTATGTCACAAGCAATGAGCGGTATCTAGCAACACATCAAGGCTACCCAAGTTACAAGAATGTCATTGACTTGACATAACATATGGCATGTGATAATATTAACCATGTAACTTAATCCATTTGTCCTATGTTTTTAGATTAAACACGAGTCATGGAATAGTCATACTCGTATAGTTCAATCTTTTATTTCTTGATCCCCAAGTTGACTAGAATACACAAAAGCTCGATATCACATATCGACTCATTCGAGCATAGCCATGCATTTTAGTCTCACTTGATCAAGGGCCCAAACACTTCTCCTGTTATATAGGAGGGACAAATCCTATCTTGATCACTCAACATCCCTCTACTGGTGTATCCAATGATTGTCTTTATAGTTTACCTGTTACAGGTAACGTTTGATAATATCAAGATACACGACTCCTTATGTTGGGATCTCTGGTGATCTCAAGTTGTAAGGATTACATACATTATTATTACTATGAGAATTGCTTATGACATTCATATAACTATCCATATAGCATTCTCATAGTGGGTCTGTCCAGTACATCGTTCTCTAACATGCACCCATGTGTTGATTTGATATCTCATATCCATGAACAATTCATCAATCAATACATATTAGTTTCAATGCATTATCATTATCCTTATTCATGATAATACTTGACTAGGGACAATCTTTAAGAAGAATACAATATTATTCTAAGGACATTAACATATATATATATATATATATATATATATATATATATATATTCATATTACACAGATACTGGAATGATATATAATAATGAATTGCCTTTATTAAAATCATATTACATTGTATGCCAAAATCAATCATCTAATGAGTTGTCTTAGGGCATATCCCAACAAATGTCCCACTTGCACTAAGACCAATCAAACATGTACTTAATGCCTAAAGATCTAGTATGACGATCATGCTTCTGCTGTGACAAAGGTTTCGTCAGTGGGTCAGATACATTATCATCAGTTGGTACTTTGCATATTTTCACATCTCCTTTTTCAACGATTTCTCGAATGAAATGAAAGCGCCGAAGTATGTGTTTGGATCGCTGGTGAGATCTGGGTTCCTTAGTCAATGCGATGGCTCCATTGTTGTCACAATAGAGTTCAATCGGATCTAGTATGCTAGGCATAACCCCAATGTGATGACCAAGGATTATAGATGTTAATCCCGGAGTGTTAATAACCCCTAAAGTTGTTCTGACGTGGCGATTTGGAGTTTAATCGCGGTGTTGGGCCTTCCGGGCTCGTCTATTTGAGTAGCTGGGATCGTTGGATCCCGAGGTTGAGATTGTATTCTCATTTCGGTGAAAAACCTAAGAGTTGGGTTTTTAGTGTGACTCGGGATCTGGGGTGCTTTGTGTGGGCACCGGTAGGGGGTTTTGGAGTTAGAGAGAGAATTTTTGAAAACAGATGATTTTTAATGAATCATGATGTATTTGTGGGGCTATTGGTATTTCGGGGAAATTTTGCTATATATACCAGTTGAACCCGAGATTTTAATTTTAGAAATCATTTCCTTCCACCTTGCCCGCCTCTCTCTCTCTCTCTCCCCCGCGCCCATTTCCCGTCACCCCAACACCCGCGCGTAAAAGCGCCGCGCCCGCCGCCGTCCGCCACCATCCGGCGCGTCCGGACCGTCTCTGGCTTCGTCTCTCCGAGGCGCAGCTTTCCACACCGGTAATTTGAAGTTTCGTCGAGGATCGCGTTCGGATTTACCAGAAAAGCGCAGGGGTTCGAAATTTCGAATCTGTCCGATTTGGGGCTCAATTTTTGGTACTTTTTTGGGGCTTTTCTTCAGGCGTTTTTGGGGCGTTTTGTGCTGTTATTTGGGTCGAAAATTTCATACTTTATGGTTCAAAAATTTGTTGCCAATTAGTTCGAATTGTGGTGTTCATTTTTCAAAAATCTTGCTGATTTTTGGATAAATTCTTATGCTTCACATGGTTCAGCTTTTGAGACTCTTTGGTGATGCTCAATGGTTCGAATTTAAACGCTGCTTGCGTGGGGTTAGGGTTTGATTTTTAGGGGTTTTGGCAGGGGGGCGGTGATTCTTGTTATTGATCGATTAATTCATGTTTTAGATGAATTATGGTGCTTAATTGGGTTTGAATTGTGATGTTAGGGTTCGAAAATTGAAAGGTGGTTCTTGAGCAATTTTCGTTGATGTCTCATTCGATTTCCCTCCCTGCATATGCCCTGCCCCGGGTCTTTTAAATGGTTAATTGTCGTGTGTTGACAATATTTTTTTTGTATAAGGGTTATGGGTGTGCTTGAGCATGGGTTGCATGTTCGTATATAATTGTGAATTATTTACCTTGTTAGCACATCGTTCCTCGGGGCATGGAACTAGAGCAAGGTTTGGCTCGGACTTCGGAGATTTAAGGTACGTGCGACGTACGAGCATTACTTTATATGAGAGCATTTGTGAAATGCATAAGGTATTTTGATTGCATTGTTGTGCGTATGGTTATATATATATGTGTTGATATGGCTATGGAACGACCTAATCTTGATATCGCCGCCACAAGCGTGCGTGTTATTAGAGTTGTATAACCTCATAAGATATATGGGGTACTGGATGTATATGACCATTGTAGAGCATTGAGATGCCTGAGAATGATCGTGGAATCATGTATTCATTATAAGACATGTGAGATGTCTAAGTATAATGGAGAATTGGTAAAATAAATGCTAGGCATTTGAGCTATCTGTGATTGATAGCGAGGTTGAGAAATCAGTATTTGATATTGAGATATCCATATTTGCCTGTATAATGAATTTGGAATCACTATATATTGATATTCGAGAATTAGGCATGCGATGAGTTAAATCAATGTGTTGATTTACTGATTTTTGAGATTTGATGAGTTTGATGATTGTGAGAACAGTGACAGTACACGGAATCCCGGATGAGGACGTTGCATCCAGGGAGTATCATTTAAAATTCATTAGTATTTACTTTTGTTGTAAATTATGAATTTCATTATTGTGATTATGGGATTTTGTGTATTGGTATGCTCACCCCGTTGGGGGCTGTCTCTGTTGGGGCAGGTGAACAGGTACATCGATGGCTATGGAGCTGAGCTCGAGCTGTTGATTGGATGTACTACCAGGATCGTGGTACCAGGGCTTGATGGAGCATGGTATCGTATAGGGTACTTATATACACCCGAGGGTTATATACACATTTATGATGCTGGCATGTGAGCACGGTTATACTTGTATATGGGTTGTATATAAAGGCATGAGCCTTTCTTTCTTTCATTCTATGTTGCATGCAATTAAGGGTAGAATTGCTAATGATATGAGAGTCATTGGTGTATTATGTGGGTGTTGAAACCCACTTTTGTTGTCTTATGTGTGGTGTCTTCCCTAGCTGGGAATTTACTTAGTGTTGCTGTTTTCTATTGAGTATTGTGTTTTCCCTGGCCGGGAATTATGTTATGTGATGTGCTTTTGTTTCGGGATAGCTCAATTTATGGGGAGACTCTGCCCAAATTTTTATAAAAGTCCACAATATAAAAAGTGGTGTAATGGGGATGGTAATGGGCGAAATCTATGAGTCTATTTGTTGGTCGAGATGATCTTATAACGTTGAATATTAAAGAAATTTTGTAATTGCCATTCAATGGTAAAGTATCATCCGAGTTCCCGATTGATTTTTATTGAAAGCATGTGCCACACATAATGATTAATACACTAATCAAGGGTTAAGGGCTTGGGGTCCTTACATTAGTGGTATCAGAGCAGTGGTTAGCTCTTTGGGGCTGTTGAAGGCCTGGAACATGCTGATAGGGATGGGTAGCACATATTTATGCATGATAGTAGCTAGTGTTGTGTGACACAACTATTTTGCTTATGTGCATTTGTAACGTGTGATCATAGTGAAACGATTATATGTCATAACATCTATAGGATCATAATATAATCTGTTGATTATGATTGTGAGTTGTGACACAGGGACAACCAAATGGAGCATTTTGAAATGCATTGGGATACAGGAAGTACTTTGTACTCATATTTTATGCATTTGCTCGTTATAATCATATTGTGGTGAATATGGATTATTATATGCTCATGATTTGTGATTGTTCATGTAGGGACACTATGACACGAAGGGCTAAGGCCAGGGTTGAAAGACACGAAACGGTAACCTGCGTTTTATATACATCATGGATTATGCATTGTGGATTGCATGTGTACAATGGAGTGATGATTTTAATGCTTTGCAGCCAAATGTTGAAGGGAGGGGTGGGAGTACCGCATGTCGCATTTGAGCGAAGTGCATTAAAATACACTCATGATGATATATATTGGATATAGTATATGCATTGTGTTGCAGGTATGGATGGAATGCTTGGTGAATATCCCATGAGTCATTGTTATGGATGAGTAATGATTTTAGATGCTTGCCGCTATTTGTTTGTTTTGTGCCGCTAAAATGTGAAGCGAGGGGTGGGAGCGCCGCATGTCACATTGAAGCCTGGTTATCATATGAGGCGAGGAAAGAATATTTGCCGCTAAAATGTGAAGCGAGGGGTGGGAGCGCCGCATGTCCATTTAAGCGAGGTTATTTTATGCCGCCTATATGTAAAGCGAGGGGTGGGAGTACCGCATGTTGTATTTGAGCGAGGGGCATTAAAATACACTACCGTAACAATGACTAGGGGTCGACTATTCTATTGGTGATGGTTTATGCCGCCAGGTATTCATAGCGATGGTTCATTCCGCTATTCTATTGGCGATGGTTTATGCCGCCAGGTATATTGATAGCGACGGTTCATTCCGCTATTCTATTGGCGATGGTTTATGCCGCCAGGTATATTGATAGCGACGATTCATTCCGCTATATTGATTGGCGATGGTTCTTGCCGCCAGGTATATTGATAGCGACGTTTCATTCCGCTATATTGATTGGCGATGGTTCTTGCCGCCAGGTATATTGATAGCGACGGTTCATTCCGCTATATTGATTGGCGATGGTTCTTGCCGCCGGATATATTGATAGCGATGTCTCATTCCGCTATTCTATTGGCGATGGTACATGCCGCCGGATATTCTATTGGCGATGGTTCGTGCCGCCGGATATTACATAGCGACGGGTCATTCCGCTACACCTATGGCGATGGTTCATACCGCCGAATATCTATAGCGATGTTTTATGCCGCTGGCTCTATGACGAGGGATCATGTCACTGATTCTATAGCGATGAGTTATACCGCTATGTGCGTAGCGCTGGATTACGTCGCCTACGAGCGATGGGTGCTCCTTGTGTACCGCTGGTGGGCGATGGATACAGGATTCCGCTATCTTGATAGCGATGAGGTATGGCATATTACTTTTGTTAGCACTATTGTGAATACTACGTGTTGTTATATACGTCATGTGTTTGACGATGAGATTATGGATGTCGTGTATTGACATGTACCGTCATATGTTTGACGATGTTAATTGAATGTCATATGTTGACATATGCCGTCACCGGATGACGATGACATAGCGGGTGTTCTATGTAGACGTGTAGCGTCGTTTTGATGATTAATACATTTATGTTTGTGTATTTGGTTGTATGGTTTGAGTGCCTTTGGTGGACACATGGTAGTGTCTGAGTCACTAGTTGACGGGACCATTATACCAAGCAGGTTGCTCGAAAAAATTTTGGGTACGCCGTACGGGAATTGTACCGCAGCACATATTCGGAGTATGTATTGTTCGAGTGATGATATCCTTTGGGTAGTTGGTTTGGCTTAGGCCAAGTGATTAGTGGTAAGAGTAGTCATTGAGGAAACTACTCGCTTGTTGTTGTGATGTGCGGTAGGCGTGGTCACACCCACCCTGAGGGTGTGGGACAAGTCCTAATGGATTAGGATTGCTTCGTGGTTGAGCAAGGACACCGGGATGTCCATTATGCTTTGGTGTTTTAGAGATGTGTGGGTGGTGACCCACAACTCTAATGGTTTGTACGGTATGGTATACCTAAATGGGACGTGTGTCACGTTGATAGATTGGTATGAGCCTAAGGGACCAGAGAATTGTTAGCCAGGTATTGTTTCAGTGTTATAGTGTGCTTGTGATAGCCATTATACTGCTCGTTGGATTCGAGTTTGGTGAATCGTATGATGATACGATGAGGACTTTTGGTAGACTCTTGTAGTCTCTTTGTGGCATGATAATTGAGACAGGAAATACCTCACGGAGACGTTCATACGTCAAATGTTTTAAGAGACTTGTTTTGGGACAACATTTTTTGTTGGAAATACCAACGTGAGCATCGACAAGTCGTTGTTAGCTCTGGTTGAGCATCTTTGTATATGGTTTGCGACGGAAGTCACAATTGGAATTGTGTGGTATAGTTAGTGGGGTGACACTACTATATTGACTTTATCTCTTGGAGAGATTTGGATTGTACTGTCATGGAGACAGCTAGTATTGGTTGAGGGTTGATCGTGAATCAACCAGGGTAAGCCCTACTAGTATTGGACTAGGTGATGGCTTCGTACTCCCAGTGAGACGTTCGAGGAGACGTCTCCGGGGTGATGCTCGAGTTGTATAGTACTATGGCAATAGTACAGGGCATCGTTAGTTGAGTATACCCTGGCGTATACGAGTTTCGATTTGATAATAGTGGCTTCGCTGCACTATTCTCAACCAGTTGCATATTTTGGTTCCGAGTTATATGCTGGTATGTATATAACCAGTTTTCCGGACGGTGGTTCGAGGTTGGAGGATCATGGATTCATGACACTATCCTTGTGGGAAAGGCGGTATTGATATACCTGCCGGTTGAATCTTTTGGGAGATTCATTACTTTGGTGGTGTGGTGTTGATGTTGAAATCACACCGTTTGACTTTGGTCTGTCGACCACTATTCTCCATGGAGTGAGAATAATCGAGGTTTGGCAGTAGGTTTTGGGACTTTGGGTACGCTTGGAGATACCCGAGTCTATTGCTTTGAGTATGCCTGTTGTGTTGGTGCTTAGACATGTATACCCGTGTGTGTATACGAATGTCAACTCTATTTCGTTCCTTGTTGAACATCGGATTAGTGTGCTTGGTTTGATGAATCTCCGGTGGGAGATTGTGGCAACTTGAGATCGGTAATCTCGATGACACGATGCATTCTGAGGAATGATCGTGAGGGTTGTTTGACTTCCCCTGAGGAGGGATTGTCGTGTTTTGGAACCACGGTAGTTCTTGTTGGCTAATTCGATAGCCTTCCCAAGTTTGGATTGTTAAATCCTAGGATTATCAAGGGATGGCAGGAATTCGGATTGGTTGGGTGTCGTGTCGACACAAGCGTTGAGGATGCAATGGGTTTATTGCATGTCCTTTCATAATTTGAAACTCCGTGGAGTCTCGATTGTTTATTATGACCAGGATGTGGTTCTTGGAACATCCGGAGGTGGACATCTTGTGAGATGCCTTTTGTGTGAATCTGTGGCCGTGAGTTGCCCAAATTGAGTTGCAATGATGCGACTGCTCATTCGATGGAGGAGGTTTGAAAGTGGAAACCAGGTTTAGTATGTGTACACCGTGGTATACTAATGTTTCCCTCGTAACGATGTATGTTAGACATCGTGAGTCATGGTAGAGACGTTATTGAATGATATCTACGATGGAATCGGGAGCGATTCAAATCCTTGCAGTTTCAGTTGACTAACTGCTTTTGGATTGTTAACGTTATGTTGTGCCGACGCTCTTTTGTTTTTGGTGGACTGGAAGGTTTATTCCATTCGAGAGTTTGATGCGAGGTAGGTACCCTCGCGTTTATTAATACGATTTTGATATGGTCAAGAATCGAGGTTATCACTTCATGTTGTTGTGTAGCCTGGGTGTTACGTGATACACCGGTGCTAATTTCGAGGACGAAATTCTTTTAGTGGGGGATATTGTGATGACCAGGGATTATAGATGTTAATCCCGGAGTGTTAATAACCCCTAACGTTGTTCTGACGTGGTGATTTGGAGTTTAATCACGGTGTTGGGCCTTCCGGGCTCGTCTATTTGAGTAGTTGGGATCGTTGGATCCCGAGGTTGAGATTGTATTCTCATTTCGGTGGAAAACCTAAGAGTTGGATTTTTAGTGTGACTCGGGATCTGGGGTGCTTTGTGTGGGCACCGGTAGGGGGTTTTGGAGTTAGAGAGAGAATTTTTGAAAACAGATGATTTTTAATGAATCATGATGTATTTGTGGGGCTATTGGTATTTCGGGAAAATTTTGCTATATATACCAGTTGAACCCGAGATTTTAATTTTAGAAATCATTTCCTTCCACCTTGCCCGCCTCTGTCTCTCTCTCCCCGCGCCCATTTCCCGTCGCCCCAACCCCCGCGCGTAAAAGCGCCGCGCCCGCCACCGTCTGGCCACCGTCCGGACTGCCGCTGGCTTCGTCTCTCCGAGGCGCAGCTTTCCACACCGGTAATTTGAAGTTTCGTCGAGGATCGCGTTCGGATTTACTAGAAAAGCGCAGGGGTTCGAAATTTCGAATCTGCCCGATTTGGGGCTCGATTTTTGGTACTTTTTTGGGGCTTTTCTTCAGGCGTTTTCGGGGCGTTTTGTGCTGTTATTTGGGTCGAAAATTTCATACTTTATGGTTCAAAATTTGTTGCCAATTAGTTCGAATTGTGGTGTTCTTTTTTCAAATTCTTATGCTTCACATGGTTCAGCTTTTGAGACTCTTTGGGGTTAGGGTTCGATTTTTAGGGGTTTTGGCGGGGGGGGGGGGGGGGGGGGGTGATTCTTGTTATTGATCGATTAATTCATGTTTTAGATGAATTATGGTGCTTAATTGGGTTCGAATTGTGATGTTAGGGTTCGAAAATTGAAAGGTGGTTCTTGAGCAATTTTCGTTGATGTCTCATTCGATTTCCCTCCCTGCATATGCCCTGCCCCGGGTCTTTTAAATGGTTAATTGTCGTGTGTTGACAATATTTTTTTTGTATAAGGGTTATGGGTGTGCTTGAGCATGGGTTGCATGTTCGTAAATAATTGTGAATTATTTACCGTGTTAGCACATCGTTCCTCGGGGCTCGGACTTCGGAGATTTAAGGTACGTGCGACGTACGAGCATTACTTTATATGAGAGCATTTGTGAAATGCATAATGTATTTTGATTGCATTGTTGTGCGTATGGTTATATATATATATGTGTTGATATGGCTATGGAACGACCTAATCTTGATAACGCCGCCACAAGCGTGCTGTTATTAGAGTTGTATAACCTCATAAGATATATGGGGTACTGGATGTATATGACCATTGTAGAGCATTGAGATGCCTGAGAATGATCGTGGAATCATGTATTCATTATAAGACATGTGAGATGTCTAAGTATAATGGAGAATTGGTAAAATAAATGCTATGCATTTGAGCTATCTGTGATTGATAGCGAGGTTGAGAAATCAGTATTTGATATTGAGATATCTATATTTGCCTGTATAATGAATTTGGAATCACTATATATTGATATTCGAGAATTAGGCATGCGATGAGTTAAATCAATGTGTTGATTTACTGATTTTTGAGATTTGATGAGTTTGATGATTGTTAGAACTGGGACAGTACACGGAATCCCGGATGAGGACGTTGCCATCCAGGGAGGATCATTTAAAATTCATTAGTATTTACTTTTGTTGTAAATTATGAATTTCATTATTGTGATTATGGGATTTTGTGTATTGGTATGCTCACCCCGTTGGGGGCTGTCTCAGTTGGGGTATGTGAACATGTACATCGATGGCTATGGAGCTGAGCTCGAGCTGTTGATTGGATGTACTCTCAGGATCGTGGTACCAGGGCTTGATGGAGCACGGTATCGTATAGGGTACTTATATACACCCGAGGGTTATATACACATTTATGATGCTCGCATGTGAGCACGGTTATACTTGTATATGGGTTGTATATAAAGGCATGAGCATTTCTCTCTTTCATTCTATGTTGCATGCAATTAAGGGTAGAATTGCTAATGATATGAGAGTCATTGGTGTATTATTTGGGTGTTGAAACCCACTTTTGTTGTCTTATGTGTGGTGTCTTCCCTGGCTGGGAATTTACTTAGTGTTGCTGTTTTCTGTTGAGTATTGTGTTTTCCCTGGCCGGGAATTATGTTATGTGATGTGCTTTTGTTTCGGGATAGCTCAATTTATGGGGAGACTCTGCCCAAATTTTTATAAAAGTCCACAATGTAAAAAGTGGTGTAATGGGGATGGTAATGGGCGAAATCTACGAGTCTATTTGTTGGTCGAGATGATCTTATAACGTTGAATATTAAAGAAATTTTGTAATTGCCATTCAATGGTAAAGTATCATCTGAGTTCCGGATTGATTTTTATTGAAAGCATGTGCCACACATAATGATTAATACACTAATCAATGGTTAAGGGCTTGGGGTCCTTACACCCAAGCTCAGAAATGAACTTCTCGATCCAAACGGCTTCCTTTGCTGCATCTTAGGCAGCAATATACTCAGCTTCAGTTGTAGAATCGGCTACTGTCTCTTGCTTTGAACTCTTCCAGCTCACAGCACCTCCATTTAGGCAAAACACATATCCTGATTGCGATCGGAAATCATCCTTGTCGGTTTGGAAGCTTGCATCAGTGTAACCTATTACAATGAGCTCTTCCTCTTGCCATTTCTCAGAATCAGGGCCCATTATAGCTTCTTGATAGGATGACGGCTCATCCTCATCAATGAGTAGTAAGTCACCTTGTTGAGTCACAAGAAATCCATATCTCTGTGGCTCCCGGTGTACTCTTACGGACCTACGCTGGGCTTGAGTCTCTTGAGCAGGCATTTCATCCACAACAACTTGTGGTGACTGCTCTGTTTCCATCTCAATATCATGTTCAGTGTTTTCTTGTGGTTGTACTTCACTAAGTTCTATTTGTCTCCCACTGGTTCTTCTAGAAATAAATTCTCTTTCAAGAAAGACACCTGTCCGAGCAACAACTAATTTGTTCTCGGTGGGATAATAGAAATAGTATATTTTGGTTTCCTTAGGATACCCCACAAATAAACACTTATCAGATTTTGGTCCAAGTTTATTGGAGGCGTGATGTCTCACGTAAGCCTCACAACCCCAAATCTTCATAAAAGACATACTAGGACGCTTCTTAGTCCATATCTCATATGGTGTCTTTTCAACTGATTTAGATAGAACACGGTTCAGTATAAATATTGTTGTTTCTAAAGCATGTCCCCAAAAGGAAATCGGAAGATCTTCATGACTCATCATAGATCGAACCATGTCCAACAAAGTTCGTTTCCTCCTTTCAGATACGCCATTCCATTGTGGAGTATATGGAGGTGTGAGTTGTAGGACTATCCCACACTCATGAAACTCTTGGTTTAAGTATTCACCTCCTCGATCTGATCGAAGGATTTTGATACTTTTGCCAAGCTGGTTTTGTACTTCATTCTTGAAATCCTTGAACTTTTCAAAGGTTTCATTTTATGTTTCATTAGGTACACATACCCATGTCTATTGAAGTCATCAGTAAATGTAACAAAGTATTGAAAACCACCTCTAGCTTGTGTGCTTATTGGGCCACATACTGTAAGTAACCCCATGAGCATACAACGCAGCGGAATAAAATTTTGGGATTACAAGCCAGCGATCTATACATAGGGATTCATATCGGATTAGAGAATTACAAGTGTCTTACCCTTGTAGCGTGTTTGAAGCCGAATCCACGGAGCTGCACCACGTCCTACGCCTTCTCCGAGTCAATAGCAAAACACGAATGGTTTTGCCTCAACGGTATCCACACGATCAAATCGATTGAAGGAATAGTTTAATATCAAGTTGCTAGACAAGATATTAAACCGGAACCAAAAACCACACTTTGATTCACAATCAAATTGGCACAAAAACGCCAAGAACTACTCGGCTATGAGGGTGGCCGAAAGATCTTGATGTGCGGCCGTGAGTGATGGTGTAGGGTTTAGCTTATGAAGTGTTATGAATTGTCTTACAATTAATCACCTTGCAATCATATTAAATATAATTAATTAAAAGCTTTCTTAAAGCTTCATGGGCTTAAGCCCATGATTTAATTAATCCTTATGATAATTAATTAAGACTCCTCTTAATTATTTAATTCATCCCATGAATTTAATTTCCCTTCTCGATTTAATCTTTTGTGTGACCCGATAGGATCTCGTAATGTTGGCAGTGACATAAAATCTCATTTTATGTCGCAAGCATCGAGCGGTATCTAGCAACACATCGATGCTACCCAAATTACGAGAATGTTAATGACTCGACATAACCTTTAGAACACGTGATAATATTAATCATGTAACTTAATCCCTTTGTCCTTTGTGTTTAGATTGAACACGAGTCATGGAATAGTCATACTCGTATATTCAATCTCTATTTCTTGATCCCCAAGTAGAACTAGAATAAACGAATAAGCTCGATATCTCATATCGACTCATTCGAGCATGGCCATGCATTTTAGTTCTCACTTGATCAAGGGCCAAACACATCTCCTGTTATATAGGAGGGACAAATCCTATCTCGATCAGTCAACATCCCTCTACATAATTCGTAGTGTATCCAATAGTCGCCTTTATAGTATACCCTGTTACGGGTAACGTTTGACGATATCAAGATACATAACTCCTTATGTTGGGATCTCTGATAATCACAAGTCGTAAGGATTACATACATTATTATCACTATGAGAATTGCATATGACGATCATATAACTATCCATGTTGCATTCTCATGGTGGGTCTGTTCAGTACATCGTTCTCTAACATGTACCCATATGTTGATTTGATATCTCATATCAATGAACAATTCATCGATCAACATATACTAGTCTCTACGTATTATCATTATCCCTTTCATGATAATACTTGACTAGGAACATCTTTAAGAATAATACAATATTATTCTAAGGACATTAACATATATATTAATTCACAATGCACAGTTAAAAGAATAATATACAATAATGAATTGCCATTCATAAATCCATAAACATTGTATGTCTTAAACAATCATCTAATGACTTGTCTTAGGGCATATCCCAACAAATCTCCCACTTGCACTAAGACCACTCAGACATATACCTAATGCCTAGAGATCTAGTATGACGATCATGCTTCTGCTGTGACAGCGGCTTCGTCAATGGGTCAGATACATTATCATCTGTTGGTACTTTGCATATTTTAACATCTCCCCTTTCAACGATTTCTCGAATGAAATGGAAACGCCTAAGTATGTGCTTGGATCTTTGGTGAGATCTTGGTTCCTTAGCCAATGCGATCGCTCCATTGTTGTCACAATAGAGTTCTATCAGATCTTTAATGCTAGGCACCACTCCAAGTTCAGAAATGAACTTCCTCATCCAAACAGCTTCCTTTGCTGCATCCGAGGCAGCAATATACTCAGCTTCCGTTGTAGAATCGGCTACTGTTTCTTGCTTTGAACTCTTCCAGCTCACAGCACCTCCATTTAGGCAATACACATATCCAGATTGCGATCGAAAATCATCTTTGTCGGTTTGGAAGCTTGCATCAGTGTAACCCATTACATTGAGCTCTTCCTCACCTCCATAAATCAAGAATGTATCCTTAGTCCTTCTCAAGTACTTTAGGATATTCTTGACAGCAATCCAGTGACCTTCACCTGGATCAACTTGATATCTGCTCGTCATGCTCAAAGCATACGATACATCGGGACGAGTACATATCATGGCATACATGATAGATCCAATAGCTGATGCGTATGGAATCTTACTCATGCGTTGTCTCTCATCTGGTGTTGAAGGACACTGTTCCTTCGAGAGATAAATACCATGTGTCATAGGCACGAATCCTTTCTTGGATTCTTGCATGCTAAACCTTTTAAGCACCTTGTCTATGTATGTACTTTGACTTAGACCAAGAAGCCTTCTCGATCTATCTCTATAGATCTTGATTCCTAATACATAGGTGGCTTCTCCTAAGTCTTTCATCGAAAAGCAATTCCCTAGCCAAATCTTTACAGATTGCAAGGCAGGGATATCATTTCCAATAAGAAGTATGTCATCTACATACAACACTAGGAAAATGATTACGCTCCCACTGACCTTCTTGTAGACACAAGGTTCATCTTCATTTTTGATAAAACCAAACTCTTTGATTGCATCATCAAAACGAAGATTCCAACTCCGAGAAGCTTGCTTCAATCCATAAATGGATCGTTGTAGCTTGCATATCTTTCCAGCATCCTTTGGATCGACAAAACCCTCGGGCTGTGTCATGTACACATCCTCGAGCAGATTTCCATTAAGGAAAGCTGTTTTGACATCCATCTGCCAGATTTCATAATCATGAAATGCAGCTATTGTAAGTAAGATCCTTATGGATTTAACCATGGCCACTGGTGAAAAGGTTTCATCATAGTCAATACCATGAATTTGTTTGAATCCTTTTGCAACCAGTCGACCTTTATAGGTTTGTACATTACCATCCATATCGGTCTTTTTCTTGAAAATCCATTTGCACCCTATGGGTCGTACCCCTTCAGGTGGATCAACCAAAGTCCATACTTGGTTTGCATACATGGATTCCATCTCAGATTTCATGGCCTCTTGCCATTTCTCAGAATCATTGCCCATAATAGCTTGTTGATAAGATGACGGCTCATCCTCATCAATAAGTAGTAAGTCACCTTGTTGAGTCACAAGAAATCCATATCTCTGTGGCTCCCGGCGTTCTCTTACAGACCTACGCTGGGCTTGTGTCTCTTGAGCAGGTACTTCTTCCACAACAGTTTGTGGTGCCTGCTCTGTTTCCATCTCAATCTCAGGTTCAGTGTTTTCTTGTGGTTGAACTTCACTAAGTTCTATTTTTCTCCCACTGGTTTTTCTAGAAATAAATTCTCTTTCAAGAAATATACCAGTCCGAGCAACAACTACTTTGTTCTCGGTGGGATAGTAGAAATAGTATCCTTTCGTTTCCTTAGGATACCCCACAAATAAACACTTATCAGATTTGGGTCCAAGTTTGTTAGTGGCGTGACGTCTAACGAAAGCCTCACAACCCCAAATCTTCATAAAAGACATACTAGGACGCTTCCCAGTCCATATCTCATATGGTGTCTTTTCCACTGATTTAGATGGAACACGGTTCAGTAAGAAAATTGCTGTTTCTAGAGCGTGTCCCCAAAATGATATCGGAAGATCTGCATGACTCATCATTGATCTAACCATGTCTAACAAGGTTCGATTTCTCCTCTCGGATACACCATTCCATTGTGGAGTATACGGAGGAGTGAGTTGTGGGACTATCCCACACTCCTTTAGATAGTCATGAAACTCTTGGCTTAAGTATTCTCCTCCTCGATCTGATCGAAGGATTTTGATACTTTTGCCAAGTTGGTTTTGTACTTCATTCTTGAAATCTTTGAACTTTTCAAAGGTTTCATGTTTATGTTTCATTAGGTACACATACCCATATCTACTGAGGTCATCAGTAAATGTAACGAAGTATTGAAAACCACCTCTAGCTTGTGTACTTATTGGTCCACATACATCACTATGTATTAGTCCCAATAAAACATTTGCCCTTTCAACATGTCCCTTGAAAGGGGCTTTAGTCATCTTGCCCATTAAACAAGATTCGCATGTTTCATATGATTCAAAATCAAATGAATCTAATACTCCATCCTTATGAAGTTTAGATATGCGGTTCTCGTTTATGTGGCCCAAGCGACAGTGCCAGAGATAAGTCGGATTACAATCATTATTTTTAATCCTTTTAGTATTTATGTTATAGATAGGTATATCAAGATTTAATACATAAAGACCATTCACCATTTGTGCATCAGCATAAAACATATCATTTAAATAAATAGAACAACAATTGTCCTTTATTATAAATGAAAAACCATACTTGTCCAAACAAGAAATAGATATAATGTTTTTAGTAATTGAAGGCACAAAATAACAGTCTTTTAAAATCAACGATAAACCAGAAGGTAAAGCTAAATGATAATCTCCTATAGCTAATGCAGCAACTCTTGCTCCATTTCCAACTCGGAGATCAACTTCACCTTTTGCCAATGCCCTACTCCTTTTGAGATCCTGCACATTTACACAAATGTGAGATCCACATCCAGTATCTAATACCCAAGATGAAGAAGTAGATAAATTGACTTCTATAACAAAAATACCTGAAGCGGAAGTCACACTTCCTTTCTTTAGATCCTCCAGATATACTTTGCAGTTCCTTTTCCAATGGCCGGTCTCACCGCAATGGAAACAGTTCCCTTCTTTTGCTATCCCTCCCTTTGGTTTCAGTGCAGAAGACTTTGGCTTAGATTTAACAAAGACCTTCTTTGCTTTCTTGTTGCCTTTAGTTTTGGCCCTTCCTTTGCCTTTATTCACAATAAGGACATTTGTGGCCTTAGTCTTCTTAGTGTTTGCTTCATATGTTCTCAACATACCAAGCAACTGGGGCAGAGTCTTTTCCATATCAGTCATATTGTAATTTACTACAAATTGACTGAAGCTCTCCGGCAACGATTGCAAGATTACATCGGTGGCCAACTCTTGGTCCAATGGAAAACCTAGCTTGTCCAGATTCTCAATGTACCCAATCATCTTGAGCACATGAGTTCCAACTAAGCTTCCTTCTACCATCCTGCACTGGAATAACGCTTTAGAGACGTCATACCTCTCTTGTCTAGCTTGCTGTTGGTACAACTGCTTTAAGTGTTCGATCATATCGAACGCCTCCATTTCCTCATGTTGCTTCTGAAGCTCAGAGTTCATAGTGGCAAGCATGAGGCACCCAACATCAAGTGCGTCACTCTGATGCTTCTTGTAAGCATCTTTTTCAGCTCTTGTAGCTGTTAGGGGAGGTTCCTCAGCGAGCAAGGGTTCCTCTAGAACATATTGTTTCTTTTCTTGTTTGAGGACTATCCTCAAGTTCCTATGCCAGTCTAGGAAATTTGTCCCATTTAATTTGTCCTTCTCAAGGACCGATCGCAGTGATAAAGTGCTAGTAACGTTTGTAGTTGCCATGGATATCTACAATATAAATATGCAAAATAAGTTTATGATTTAAATCATTTAACATGGTCTTATATTAAATGATACTCCCACTATTTTATTTGAAAAATATCAACCCTCGAAACTTTTAGTGGGCCAAGATCCATATTTCGCCTAATCTTGAGTTAGCTTTGGCTAATCGCCCAAGACTCGGTTATTTAGGTAGACAACACTTTGTCAATTATATCACATATAATTCTTGGATAGTTGGATGAACAACACTTTGTTCAATTCATCAAATGAATTATAATCCAACCCATGCCTCTAGGTTCCCAATCCTATTGAGATAACCTAGTTAAGTCGTACCCAATTAAAGTATGACGGATATCACTTTTATCCTTTCGCGCCTTACTAAGATTGCCACGGTGCTTTGCTTTGGCAAACCCACACATGTACAATCGAAGTTATTGACGAGTACTTTTATTTGGAAGGCATCTAAAACTTAATATTTTAGAGGGATTTATTGATCTCATGATTAATTTGATAATTTAAAATATGTCCACTACATATAGTTGTATACATATCTACATATATGTGTAATACTATTATCAAACTAAAACATAAGATAAATCATGCATCAACATACATAATTAAAACGTGACATGGTTATAGCCCCTACTAATGAGTTTCTCAAGCCAATGAGAAACTCCTATGAGTCAACCTAAGGTAACTTCATAAGCACCTTCCTTTGGCTCCAATTTGTGAATGGCCTCCTCATCCCGGCACGATGCTCCATCTTCATTGATCACCATCAATAAAATAAACTACACTATTTTACAAGATATAGAATTCCTCGATTCCCATTCGAGGGGAACATAGGGGAGGGATAACATTTAGAATGAAATAGAGAAAGGCACGACACGCAGGTCGTATTATAAATTACAATCATTCACAAATCCTATCTAATAGGTCAAAGGGCTATAACCACGCACCATGCTCAAACAACACATAAAGCATGCATTAACATTTAATTAATTAAATTCTAAACAATTTAAATTTAATTCTAATTAAAACTGTAAAATAATTTTTGAAAAATTATCGTACGCTCGGGACATCACATGCCACGAACTAAAGCGACTAAAACACGAACCACCATGATTCGAACCAAAACCCACGGCTGGACCAATAGTGGGCCTAGGGTCGAAACCCTAGCCCATGGCCGAGCCATGGTCCATGCGGCGGCTTGGGTGCGGCGCTGCTAGGGTTCAAAACCCTAGCCGCCTTGCACCATCTTGATTCTATCGAGCCAACTTGCACCTTCTCAATACTTTATCGAGCCAAAAGAGTTCAAAACCCTAGATAGTGCGACGGCTTGACCCATGCTCGAGCCAGGGTCCGAACCCTAGCTCTTAGGCGGCGGCCGAGAGGCCAATTTGACTAGGGTTCAAAACCCTAGCCACTTTGTAGCGGCGGCCGAGCCATGGTGACTAGGGTTCGAAACCCTAGCACCTTGGTGGCCTCGGCCGTGAGCCTACACGAGCCATGTTCCGGTTTTTGATCACGAATTATCATATATTTCGATCCGTCAATTATATCATATATATTATCATACGATGATCTTCACAAAATCGATTTTTCCATATCATATATGAAAATACAGTTTTAAATAGCATGCAATATTAATTCTAACATGATTAAACTATTTAACCACATAAAATCCGATATGAGCCTTGTACACGGCTCTGATACCACTGTAAGTAACCCCATGAGCATACAACGCAGCGGAATAAAATTTTGGGATTACAAGCCAGCGATCTATACATAGGGATTCATATCGGATTAGAGAATTACAAGTGTCTTACCCTTGTAGCGTGTTTGAAGCCGAATCCACGGAGCTGCACCACGTCCTACGCCTTCTCCGAGTCAATAGCAAAACACGAATGGTTTTGCCTCAACGGTATCCACACGATCAAATCGATTGAAGGAATAGTTTAATATCAAGTTGCTAGACAAGATATTAAACCGGAACCAAAAACCACACTTTGATTCACAATCAAATTGGCACAAAAACGCCAAGAACTACTCGGCTATGAGGGTGGCCGAAAGATCTTGATGTGCGGCCGTGAGTGATGGTGTAGGGTTTAACTTATGAAGTGTTATGAATTGTCTTACAATTAATCACCTTGCAATCATATTAAATATAATTAATTAAAGGCTTTCTTAAAGCTTCATGGGCTTAAGCCCATGATTTAATTAATCCTTATGATAATTAATTAAGACTCCTCTTAATTATTTAATTCATCCCATGAATTTAATTTCCCTTCTCGATTTAATCTTTTGTGTGACCCGATAGGATCTCGTAATGTTGGCAGTGACATAAAATCTCATTTTATGTCGCAAGCATCGAGCGGTATCTAGCAACATATCGATGCTACCCAAATTACGAGAATGTCAATGACTCGACATAACCTTTAGAACACGTGATAATATTAATCATGTAACTTAATCCCTTTGTCCTTTGTGTTTAGATTGAACACGAGTCATGGAATAGTCATACTCGTATATTCAATCTCTATTTCTTGATCCCCAAGTAGAACTAGAATAAACGAATAAGCTCGATATCTCATATCGACTCATTCGAGCATGGCCATGCATTTTAGTTCTCACTTGATCAAGGGCCAAACACATCTCCTGTTATATAGGAGGGACAAATCCTATCTCGATCAGTCAACATCCCTCTACATAATTCGTAGTGTATCCAATAGTCGCCTTTATAGTATACCCTGTTACGGGTAACGTTTGACGATATCAAGATACATAACTCCTTATGTTGGGATCTCTGATGATCACAAGTCGTAAGGATTACATACATTATTATCACTATGAGAATTGCATATGACGATCATATAACTATCCATGTTGCATTCTCATGGTGGGTCTGTTCAGTACATCGTTCTCTAACATGTACCCATATGTTGATTTGATATCTCATATCAATGAACAATTCATCGATCAACATATACTAGTCTCTACGTATTATCATTATCCCTTTCATGATAATACTTGACTAGGAACATCTTTAAGAATAATACAATATTATTCTAAGGACATTAACATATATATTAATTCACAATGCACAGTTAAAAGAATAATATACAATAATGAATTGCCATTCATAAATCCATAAACATTGTATGTCTTAAACAATCATCTAATGACTTGTCTTAGGGCATATCCCAACACATACATCACTATGTATGAGACTCAATAAATCACTTACCCTTTCAACATGTCCCTTGAAAGGGGCTTTAGTCATCTTGCCCATTAAACATGATTCACAGGTTTCATATGATTCAAAATCAAATGAATCTAAAGATCCATCCTTATGAAGTTTTGATATGCGATTCTCGTTTATATGGCCCAAGCGACAATGCCAGAGATAAGTTGGATTAGAATCATTATTCTTAATCCTTTTAGTATTTACGTTATAGACAGGCATATCAAAATTTAAAACATAAAGACCATTAATCAATTGTGCACTAGCATAAAACATCTCATTCAATAAATGGAGCAACATTTGTCCTTTATAATAAATGAAAAACCAATCTTGTCCAAACAAGAATTGAGATCCTGCACATCAACGCACAAAATAACAGTCTTTTAAATCTAATATTAAACCAGAAGGCAAAGTTAATGAATAATCTCCAATAGCTAATGCAGCAACTCTTGCTCCATTTCCCACTCGGAGATCAACTTCGCATTTAGCCAAAACTCTACTCCTTTTGAGATCCTGCACATCAACGCAAATGTGAGAACCACATCCAGTATCTAATACCCATGATGAAGAAGTAGATAAATTGACTTCTATAACAAAAATACCTGAAGTAGAAGTCACACTTCTCTTCGTCTTCTTAAGATCTTCCAGGTATAACTTGCAGTTTCGCTTCCAATGACCGGTCTCACCGCAATGGAAGCAATTTCCTTCCTTACCCACTCCTCCCTTTGGCTTAAGTGCAGTAGCATGAGGCTTAGGTTTGACAAAGACTTTCTTGTTCCTTTTAATGCCTTTTGCTTTAGCCTTTCCCTTGCCCTTACTCACAATAAGAACATTTGTGGGCTTAGACTTCTTTGAGTTTGCTTCGTAAGTTCTCAACATACCAAGCAACTGTGGTAGAGTCTTCTCAATTTCAATCATATTGTAATTCAGAACAAATTGTTGTAGCTATCAGGCAACGATTGCAAGATCACGTCAGTGGCCAGCTCTTGGTCCAACGGAAAACCTAGTTTCTCAAGATTCTCTATGTATCCAATCATCTTGAGTACATGAGATCCAACAATGGTTCCTTCTACCATTCTGCACTGAAATAACGCTTTAGAGACGTCATACCTCTCTTGTCTAGCTTGTTGTTGGTAAAGTTGCTTCAGATGTTCAATCATATTGAACGCATCCATTTCCTCATGTTGCTTCTGAAGCTCAGAGTTCATGGTTGCAAGCATTAAACAACCAACATCAAGTGCGTCATTTTGATGCTTCTTGTAAGCATCCTTATCGGCCCTCGCGGTCGTAACGGGAGGTTCCCCAGTAGGTAAGGGTTCCTCAAGGATATATTGCTTTTTCTCTTGTTTGAGGACAATCCTCAGATTCCTATACCAGTCTACGAAATTTGTCCCATTTTATTTGTCCTTCTCAAGGACCAATCGCAATGAAAGTGCACTTGTAACGTTGTTTGATGCCATGGATATCTACAATATAAATATGTAAAATAAGTTTATGATTTTAATCATTAAATAAGGTCTTATATTAAATGATACTCCCACTATTTAGTGAAAAATAATCAACCCTCAAAAATATTAGTGGGCCAAGATCCATATTTCACCTAACCTTGAGTTAGCTTTGGCTAATCACACAAGACTCGGTTATTTAGGTAGACAACGTTTTGTCAATTACATCACATGTAACTCTTGGATGGTTGGCGAACAACACTTTGCTCTAATTCATCTATGAATTATTTCCCAACCCCACGCCTCTAGGTTCCCAATCCTATTGAGATAACGCTAGTTAAGTCGAACCCAATTTAAAATAACACGGATATCACTTTTATCCTATCGCGCTCACTAAGATTGTCACGGTGCTTTGCTTTGGCAAACCCACACATGTTCAATCGAAGTCTTGACGAGTATTTTTAATTGGAAGGCATCTTGATTGACTTAATATTATTAGAGGGATTTAAAGATCTCATGCTTTTGTTAATATTGAAAATATGTCTGGTACATATACATATATACATATATGTATATCAAGCATCAATATTAAATAAAACGATAAACATGCATCACCTACATCAACATAAGATAAACGTGACATGGTTATAGCCCCAACTACTGATTTTCTCAAGCCAATGAGAAAATCTAAAAGGTCAACCTAAGGGTAACTTCTCCAAGCACCTCTTTGGTCCTTTTGTGAATGGCCTTCTCGTCCCGGCACCATGGTCCATCTTCATTGATCTCCATCAATACAACTCTAACTATACTATATAACAATTACATGATATAGAGAATTCCTCGAGTTACATTCGAGGGGAGCATAGGGGAGGGAATATATTCAGAAAAAAAATAGAGAAGGCACGACTCGCAGGCCGTATTTAAAATTACAATCATCCACAAAATAGCTATCTAATAGGTCATAGGGCTATGACCATGCACCATGTCAAACAACACATAAAACATGCTTGGACATAAATGAATTAAATTCAAAACAATTTAAAATTTAATTCTAAGATAATAAAACTGTAAAATAAAATTACGGAAATTATCGCACGGAAATGAAATGTCTCAGACCCCACGGACATCAAATGTCTTGGACCCCGCGCACGAGAGTGGCGCGCCCGATCGTGTGGACGGTCGCACCCCCCCCACATAGGGGCGGTCGCCCGCCCCTCCATGTGGGTGGTCGCCCGCCCCTCTATGTGGGTGGTCGCTTGCCCACCTTGGGTGATCGCCCGCCCACATAGGGGCAATCGCCCGCCCCTGCTTGTGGGCGGTCGCCCGCCTTGCGAACCTGCTCACTCGTCTTTTGAGACACGGTCGCATGCCTCGCATGCTACGTTCGCCCGACTATCGAGCTACGTTCCCCCGCCTTGCTATATCAGTCGCGCGCATACATGTATCCAATACATAAAATTTATCAATATATCATATATATATTTTTACGATGATTTCCACAATGTTATTATAACATATCATATATGTTTTATAGTTTATAAAATGCACGAAAATAATAACTCATAATCTGATCAAATAATTTATCATGCAATCCCGATATGAGCTTCGTACACGGCTCTGATACCACTGTAAGGAATCCAACATGCAAATACGCAGCGGAATAAAAAAAAAATTGGATTCCCAACCGAGGACCTATACGGGTGTTCATATCGGGTGTCAAGAGTTATACCTTTAGTAGCGTGTTTGATGCACTAATCTCCACAAAGAAGCATTTTAGTCTCACTTGATCAAGGACCCAAACACTTCTCCTGTGAGACCCCGATATCTCAATATACTAATAGGTGCGATTAAGAGAACTAAACATTCATATGAATAAATCAGAGTAATGAGTCATGTTGATTATCCTGAGCTTAAGGAATACAGTAGTAAAAGTTTCAAAGGAATTTCACAAATTCCTACAAAAGGTGTTACACTATAGTCTTATTCTACCACAAGTAGAAGCTATATAAAATTTTCTCAAATCATGTAGCTAATCCTGTAGCTCTCCTTACAGCTCAGCTTCTCAACCCCGACCCTGGTTCTCAACATCAAAAGCACCTACAAAGACAACCCCCAACACATGAGCATAACACAATTCATATTCAACATAATATGAAAATAAGGCGTAAATGCACAATAATAAAATACAAATCACTTCCTGTATTTCCATCGCATTTACAATGCCCATTGGTTGTCCCTGTACCATAATTCATAATATAACACATTATATGAATGTATGGTTCTACAAATGAATGTCATGACATTTCCTCTTTTTCTTGAGTCAGTCATCATCAGTTATTTTAATGCTTCTTCGCTTTCATAATCTCAAAACAAGCGGTATCTCATCCTCGCTTCTTCATACTAGCGGTATCTCATCCTCGCTCAGTATGGTATAAACCCGCCTCCATGTGCAAGCGACCCTCCCCCCTCCCGCTCCACATTTTTAGCGGTAAAGCGTAAGCATTAACACCTTAACCGTGATCGCCCTAACTCGTGGAATACATCTCTTTATCCCACATCACAATATGCAACAACAATGCATAATATGCAACAACAATGCATAATAACATGTATCAACTCATAATGCATCACATTGCATTCATCATATGTCACACAGACAAACATAAATACATGTTACCGTTGGGATGCCCGTACGTCGCTTACGTACCTTTCCAAAAAGTAGTGTGTGGTGGGACTCTATCCCCTGCGTTGTGTAGCCGTCTGTGAAGGCTCTACACCAGTGTACAACACAATATTAGATGCCAATATATGATCTAAAAATCAAAAATCCAACAAAAATCAATATTTCAAAATTTTGCTTCTGCCGATCGATCGCTACCCCTTGGCGATCGATCGCCAAACTCCACTGCCCCATGGCGATCGATCGCGCCATTCATGGCGATCGATCGCGTGCCTCTGATTTTGGCTACTGGACCTCGGCGATCGATCGCGCCATTTGTGGCGATCGATCGCCACATGGTCTGCGCGATATTTTTCCAGAATGTTCAACACTGATATTCACACCTTTCATTCTAACATGTAAGACATACAACATGCCAAGACCAACATGCTATCAGTTACAACACACTACCCTGAGTGTATTTATACCAAATTCACACTCTAATATAAGCCCACGCATTGGAATCGACCATTTACACAGGTACCCAATCAACATTTCCTGAAACAGGACAACACATTTCCTTTCCAGATTTTCGAGTACTTCAATTCATGCTATAAAAACTATAACATAACTCATAAATCATGCTCGAACAAACATGCCAAGGGCTTCACAAGACTACCATGCATATTTTCACATCGAAGGTTTACTCTAAAACCCATCTAACATGCATAATATCACATCTTCAAAATCACTCCCAGTCCACGTTTTTTCCAGAAAAACAGGGGAAATATCTACCCAGATTTTCGAACACTCCTCTTTACATGCTTAAATCTTCTACATAAAACATGTAATATGCTCAAGGAAAAATACTGGAAGCTTCATAAAAACATCATAAATGAACATGAATCGAAGGTTTAACAAAACCTAAACTAACATGCCATTTTTCACACCAACAAAAGTATGAACTCAACAACAAATTTTTCAAATCCAGAAATGGTTTCTCACCCCCTTTTGGCTCCGATTTTTGCAAGCTTCAAGGCAGTAAAATTGGTTGAGCTCCTTCCTATCTTGCTCAGCAAGTGTTGGACGAGTTTGGTGAGGAAGAAAGAAGTGATTTCAGACTTGTGAGGTGAAGTGGGAGATGGGGGAAAAGGGTATGGGCAGCAGTTGGCAGCAGGGTATGGGTCAAGGGGGGTGGTTGAGTGGTGGGTGGTATGATGTGTTATGTTTTGGTCCCGGTATTTAGCACGATGTATTAAATATCCTCACACGATATCTATAGTATTTTCTCACTAAAATACTTCAATTCCCTTTTTAAAACATGCTTTACCAAAACAATTAACACACACCCCAATTAATCATGCCACAACCCCAAAATCCCAACATATAACACATGTACCCACACATGCATCTCCCAATATTATTAATTCAAAGCAAGGAATTAATACCATAATTTTCACAACAATGATTAATGTTTAAATAACACATAATCATTTCGGGGATATCACAATACTCCCCTACTTATAGGATTTCGCCCTCGAAATCAGCATGCACTTACCCAATATAAAGTGAAACATAAATCACATACCAGAAAACAGTTCTGGGTAGTGCTGCACCATGTGTCGCTCCGTCTCCCACGTGGCCTCCTCGATACCCCTACGATCCCACTGAACTTTGACCATATCAATAACTTTGTTTCTCAGTCTGCGATCTGCCCTATCCAAAATCCTGATAGGTCGCTCCACATAGGAAACATCAGACTCAATCTGAACCTCAGAAGGCTGTAATACATGTGAAGGATCCGGCTCATACTTCCTCAGCATAGACACATGGAATACATCGTGTATACCAGACAGAGAAGGCGGTAAAGCCAAATGATACGCCAGAGTACCCACACACTGTAAGATCTCATACGGCCCCACGTATCTAGGAGACAACTTCCCCCGCATACCAAACCGTACCACACCCCTGAAGGGTGAGATCTTCAGAAAAACTCTGTCGCCCAACTGAAACTCCAACGGTCTTCGCCGTTGATTGGCATATGCTGCCTGTCTATCCTGAGCTGCCTTCATCTTTCTTCTGATAACCTTAACTTTCTCTTCCATTTCTTGAACCAACTCTGGTCCTCCAACCGACTTACGGTCCAAGTCATCCCAACACAAGGGTGACCTACAACGCCTACCATAGAGGGCCTCGAAAGGAGCCATCTGTATACTTTCCTGGTAGCTGTTGTTGTAAGAGAACTCCACCAAGGCTATCAAGTCCTGCCATGATATGTCGAACTCTAACACACAAGCTCTCAACATATCCTCGAGCGTCTGTATCGTACGCTCGGTCTGTCCGTCCGTCTGAGGGTGATATGCTGTGCTCAGCCTCAACTCTGTACCTAGAGCTGACTGCAGACCCTCCCAGAAGTGAGATGTGAACCACGGATCTCGATCAGACACTATCGAAACAGGGATCCCGTGCAGTCTCACTACATCTCTGACATATAACTGTGACATCCTCAAGTGCGTATATGTCATACAGTAGGGAATGAAATGAGCCACTTTAGTCAATCTGTCCACGACTACCCAGATGGAATCAAAACCCGAAACAGTCCTCGGTAAGTGGGTCACGAAATCCATAGACACGTGCTGCCACTTCCACCCGGGTATCTCCAAACTCCTTAGTTCACCTCCAGGCCTCTGCCTCTCAGCCTTCACCTGCTGACAAATCAAACAGCGCTTGACAAATGAAGTAACATCCTGTTTCATTCGCCTCCACCAGAACTGGCTGCGTAGATCCTTATACATCTTCTTCCCGCCTGGGTGAACACTCATCCTGCTGCAATGAGCTCGCTGTAAGATACCCTGGCGCAACTCGGGTGTATCTGGAACCACCCATCTGTCGCCAAGTCTCAGAGAACCATCCTCGGCCATTCTGAATCTCGATGGCTGACCTGAACAAACCACTAACATCCATCTCTGAACCTCTGTATCAGTTCCCTGAGCTTTCCTGATGTGATCATAAATAACAGGCTCGGCTAACAAGGTCGAAACCTGTACTGGTGAAGTAGACACATCATAATCGAATCCCAAATGGCAGTAGGAGCCCAACATAGCTGATAGGCACATGGCATCCTCTGCTGTGCTCCTCACCTGCCGACTCAAAGCGTCGGCTGTCAAGTTTGCTTTCCCGGGATGATATAGGATTTCACAATCATAATCCTTCAGCAGATCCATCCATCTCCTCTGCCTCATGTTCAGCTCAGCCTGTGTAAACAAGAACTTCATGCTTTTGTGATCAGTGAAGATGGTGAATGAGGTACCGTATAAGTAGTGTCGCCATATCTTCAAGGCGAAAACTATAGCTGCCAACTCCAAATCATGGACTGGATACCTCGTCTCATGTGGCTTCAACTGTCTCGAAGCATAAGCCACTACATGTCTGTCCTGCATCAGTACACACCCTAAGCCCTGTAGCGATGCGTCGGTATAAAGAACAAATCCTTTGTTCTCCTTGGGAATCACTAGAACTGGTGCAGTAGTCAGTTTGTGCTTCAATTCCCTGAAACTCTGCTCACAAGCCTCTGTCCAACAAAAAGGGACTCCCTTCTGAGTCAGCTGTGTAAGTGGCTTGGCGATCTTTGAGAAACCCTCGACGAAACGTCGATAATAGCCAGCCAACCCAAGAAAACTCCGAATCTCACTGACTGAAGTAGGGGTAGACCAATCCATAACTGCCTCTATCTTTCTCGGGTCTACTGATATCCCCTCTCGCGATATGATATGGCCCAAGAATGATACACTGCTCAGCCAGAACTCACACTTGCTGAGTTTGGCGTATAACTGATGATCTCTGAGGATCTGGAGCACTATCCTCAGATGATCGGCATGATCCTCCTCACTCCTTGAATAGACAAGGATGTCATCAATGAATACGATCACAAACTGATCGAGGTACTCCTGAAATACTCGGTTCATCAGGCTCATAAAAACTGCAGGTGCATTTGTCACACCGAAAGGCATCACCAAGAACTCATAGTGTCCATATCGAGTTCTAAAAGCCGTCTTTTGAACATCACCAGCTCTAACCCGCACCTGATGATAGCCTGACCTCAAGTCTATCTTCGAGTACACCTCTGTACCCTGAAGCTGGTCGAACAGATCATCAATCCTCAGAAGTGGATATCTGTTCTTCACTGTGGCCTTGTTCAATTGCCTGTAGTCAATGCACAGACGCATTGATCCATCCTTCTTTTTCACGAACAAGACTGGTGCACCCCAAGGCGATACACTAGGATGAATGTATCCCTTGTCAAGGAGCTCCTGTAACTGTACCTTTAGTTCTCTCAGCTCTGCCGGTGCCATCCTGTATGGGGCACGAGAAATGGCTGATGTCCCCGGCAGCAGCTCAATAGCAAACTCAACATCCCTGACAGGCGGAAATCCCGGAATCTCATCTGGGAACACATCAATGAACTCCGCCACAACTGGAATGTCCTCGGCTCTCACTTCCTTTTCCTCAGATACATCCACCGCATAAATGATGTAACCTGTGTGGCCGCGCTCCAATAACCGCGACATCTTGACCGCTGAGATCACTGGAATCCTTGGACGAGAGCCGTCCCCATAAAAAGTCCACTGGAACCCCTGATCAGATAGAAAACGAACAGTCCTCTGCCGACAGTCTACCACAGCTCGGTATCTGCTCAACACATCAATGCCGATAATACAGTCAAAGTCTGCCATCTCTAACTGAATCAGATCAGCCCTCAGATCATTGCCCTCAAAATAAATGAGGCAATCAGACAACAGCCGATCCGCAATCACATGCTTCCCCGTGGGTGTCGAGACCATGAGAGGCGTGGGTAACAGAGACGAGCACAAGTGGTGTCTCTCCGCAAAAGCAACAGATACAAAAGAATGAGAAGCACCTGTATCTACCAAAATAAATGCAGGGTACGTAAATAAATGACACGTACCAGCAATGACCTCCTCTGGGGCTGCCACAGCCTGCTCCCTAGTCAGTGCATACACCTGACCCTGCGGTGGTCCTGCCGCCTGACCTCCCTGCGGTCGAGGCGCAAACTGCTGTCTCGGTGGTGCCCTCCCAGCATCAAATCTTGGCCTATTCGGCCCTGAGTCTGCCTGACTTTCCTGATTGGGGCAGTTCCTAGCTAAGTGGCCCACCTTGCCACAAACATAACAGCCTCGGCAGTCACGTGACAAGTGAAATCCTCCACAGCGGTCACACCTGTCCCCTCCTGCCTTACTCCCCTGTGTAGGTCCTCGATTGCTCTGTTTCTGACTCTGAGATTTCTTCCCGCTAAATCTGGAAGATGATGAGGCTCCACGAGCCTTGAACTGATCCCCTCGTGGTTTCAAACTATCAACAACAGGCCTCTGTGATGGTACTGAAGGGGGTACAACATCCTTGTATGCTCCCACAACAATCTCTGCCAGCTCCGCCCGTGTCAGGGCGTCATCAAAAGAGCTGGGGTTGTTGGAAACAACCCGATCAAACAATTCTGGCCTCAGTCCCTTCAGGAAATGCCTCATCTTCGCATGGCTGCTCACAGCGATGTGGGGGACATACCTCAACAGTGAGGAATACTGCAAAGCAAAGTCTGAAACTGACATGTTGCCCTGCTTCAAATTAGTGAACTCGTCCTCCTTGACTTGTCTGGCAGCGGCAGAAAAATACCGGTTAAGGAACCGGGTCCTGAATACAGTCCAGTCCACTACCATACCTTGGGCCCTCAGCTCCATCACAGTGGTCTTCCACCACATAGAAGGCTTCTTCGCCATCTGAAACTCGGCTAACCTCAGCCATGCGGTACGTGCACAGGGCGCAGTCACAAGTATCTGCTCTATCCGTTCTAGCCACTCTTCGGCCCCTTCTCCAGATTCGGTCCCCTCAAACATGGGTGGACGGAAGTTCAGAAACTGTGTCAAACTGAGCTCCCCGGGTAATAACATCTGTGCACTGGGCTCCACTCCCACAGCAGGTGGCGGTAAAGGATTCACATGAGCAACACTAGCATTCATACTGCCCATATCCCCTACCTCTTCATTGAGGTTCTCCGGGTTAATAGCCGCCATGCTGCAACATAAGAGCTAACAACAATACCAAAATCAGTTCATAGTATAAGCCGTTAGATAACAAGAGTATCATATTCAAAAGCATGTTAGTATAACACTTATACAACAATATGCATCACATGCATAACATGCCCAACAATGAATACCTAGCCAACTTGTCTCTAAAGGCTACCCTTCACTCTTCCCTGGTTATCTAACCACTGCTCTGATACCACTAAATGTGAGACCCCGATATCTCAATATACTAATAGGTGCGATTAAGAGAACTAAACATTCATATGAATAAATCAGAGTAATGAGTCATGTTGATTATCCTGAGCTTAAGGAATACAGTAGTAAAAGTTTCAAAGGAATTTCACAAATTCCTACAAAAGGTGTTACACTATAGTCTTATTCTACCACAAGTAGAAGCTATATAAAATTTTCTCAAATCATGTAGCTAATCCTATAGCTCTCCTTACAGCTCAGCTTCTCAACCCCGACCCTGGTTCTCAACATCAAAAGCACCTACAAAGACAACCCCCAACACATGAGCATAACACAATTCATATTCAACATAATATGAAAATAAGGCGTAAATGCACAATCATAAAATACAAATCACTTCCTGTATTTCCATCGCATTTACAATGCCCATTGGTTGTCCCTGTACCATAATTCATAATATAACACATTATATGAATGTATGGTTCTACAAATGAATGTCATGACATTTCCTCTTTTTCTTGAGTCAGTCATCATCAGTTATTTTAATGCTTCTTCGCTTTCATAATCTCAAAACAAGCGGTATCTCATCCTCGCTTCTTCATACTAGCGGTATCTCATCCTCGCTCAGTATGGTATAAACCCGCCTCCATGTGCAGGCGAGCCTCCCCCCTCCCGCTCCACATTTTTAGCGGTAAAGCGTAAGCATTAACACCTTAATCGTGATCGCCCTAACTCGTGGAATACATCTCTTTATCCCACATCACAATATGCAACAACAATGCATAATATGCAACAACAATGCATAATAACATGTATCAACTCATAATGCATCACATTGCATTCATCATATGTCACACAGACAAACATAAATACATGTTACCGTTGGGATGCCCGTACGTCGCTTACGTACCTTTCCAAAAAGTAGTGTGTGGTGGGACTCTATCCCCTGCGTTGTGTAGCCGTCTGTGAAGGCTCTACACCAGTGTACAACACAATATTAGATGCCAATATATGATCTAAAAATCAAAAATCCAACAAAAATCAATATTTCAAAATTTTGCTTCTGCCGATCGATCGCTACCCCTTGGCGATCGATCGCCAAACTCCACTGCCCCATGGCGATCGATCGCGCCATTCATGGCGATCGATCGCGTGCCTTTGATTTTGGCTACTGGACCTCGGCGATCGATCGCGCCATTTGTGGCGATCGATCGCCACATGGTCTGCGCGATATTTTTCCAGAATGTTCAACACTGATATTCACACCTTTCATTCTAACATGTAAGACATACAACATGCCAAGACCAACATGCTATCAGTTACAACACACTACCCTGAGTGTATTTATACCAAATTCACACTCTAACATAAGCCCACATGCATTGGAATCGACCATTTACACAGGTACCCAATCAACATTTCCTGAAACAGGACAACACATTTCCTTTCCAGATTTTCGAGTACTTCAATTCATGCTATAACAACTATAACATAACTCATAAATCATGCTCGAACAAACATGCCAAGGGCTTCACAAGACTACCATGCATATTTTCACATCGAAGGTTTACTCTAAAACCCATCTAACATGCATAATATCACATCTTCAAAATCACTCCCAGTCCACGTTTTTTCCAGAAAAACAGGGGAAATATCTACCCAGATTTTCGAACACTCCTCTTTACATGCTTAAATCTTCTACATAAAACATGTAATATGCTCAAGGAAAAATACTGGAAGCTTCCTAAAAACATCATAAATGAACATGAATCGAAGGTTTAACAAAACCTAAACTAACATGCCATTTTTCACACCAACAAAAGTATGAACTCAACAACAAATTTTTCAAATCCAGAAATGGTTTCTCACCCCTTTTGGCTCCGATTTTTGCAAGCTTCAAGGCAGTAAAATTGGTTGAGCTCCTTCCTATCTTGCTCAGCAAGTGTTGGACAAGTTTGGTGAGGAAGAAAGAAGTGATTTCAGACTTGTGAGGTGAAGTGGGAGATGGGGGGAAAAGGGTATGGGCAGCAGCTGGCAGCAGGGTATGGGTCAAGGGGGGTGGTTGAGTGGTGGGTGGTATGATGTGTTATGTTTTGGTCCCGGTATTTAGCACGATGTATTAAATATCCTCACACGATATCTATAGTATTTTCTCACTAAAATACTTCAATTCCCTTTTTAAAACATGCTTTACCAAAACGATTAACACACACCCCAATTAATCATTCCACAACCCCAAAATCCCAACATATAACACATGTACCCACACATGCATCTCCCAATATTATTAATTCAAAGCAAGGAATTAATACCATAATTTTCACAACACTGAGTAATGTTTAAATAACACATAATCATTTCGGGGATATCACATCTCCTGTTATATAGGAGGGACAAATCCTATCTTGATCACTCAACATCCCTCTAAATAATTCGTGGTATATCCAATGATTGTCTTTATAGTTTACCATGTTACAGGTAACGCTTGACAATATCAAGATACACGACTCCTTATGTTGGGATCTCTGGTGATCTCAAGTCGTAAGGATTACATACATTATTATCACTCTGAGAATTGCTTATGACATTCATATAACTATCCATATAGCATTCTCATGGTGGGTCTGTCCAGTACATCGTTCTCTAACATGCACCCATGTGTTGATTTGATATCTCATATCCATGGACAATTCATCAATCAATACATACTAGTCTCAATGCATTAACATTATCCTTATTCATGATAATACTTGACTAGGGACAATCTTTAAGAATAATACAATATTATTCTAAGGACATTAACATATATATTCATATTACACAGATACTAGAATAATATATAATAATGAATTGCCTTTATTAAAATCATATTACATTGTATGCCAAAATCAATCATCTAATGAGTTATCTTAGGGCATATCCCAACACTTTCCACCTTCCAAGAATGCAAAGATGTGCAACGATATCGATACGTTTGTGCAACATGATCCTGAGACATTGTATGAGGCTTGGGAACGCTTTAAGGATCTGTTGAGGATATGCACACATCATGGCCTTCTCATCTGGTTTCAGGAACAAACATTTTATAATGGCTTATTTTCTGCTAATCGCTCTATGGTTGATGCAACAACATGAGGTATTAGTATGAGGAAGACGCCTGAAACGACCTATGAATTGTTGGAGAAAATGGCTTCTAATAGCTATTAGTGGCAGTTAGAGAGGAACATGCTAAAGAAACAACCTGTAGTTCTTCAAGTAGACTTCACTGCCTTTACCGCCCAGATTGAAGCACTAACAAAAAATTGGATGGCTTATGCGCACCTGGGATGCAAGTCCAAGCCATCACATGTGATCTATGTCAAGGATGATATCTAAGCACCGAGTGTCAGGCAAGTAACCCATTTCATCAATCAAGTGAAAATTCTAACTATGTAGGAAACAAGTCACCGTAAAACAACCCCTACTCAAACATATACAAACCGGGGTATATGAATCATCCAAACTTTTTTTTGTTCAATAAAAAAAATGGAGTGAAACCACCACCACCCGTATATGCACCAAGCCGAGTATGGAGGAACTGGTGTTCAAATTCATCACATCAAGATGCATCGATCAAGAATTTGGAATGGAAGTGGGGCAGTTGGAAAACATAGTGGCTGGGAGAACTCAAGGTATGCTACCTAGTGATACTGAAAAGAATACTAAGGAGCAAGTCAATGCCATAATGCTAAGGAGTGGAAAGGAAATCAAGCCACAACCTGAAGGTGAATTCGAGAGAAATGATGAACACGTTGAGAATAACATCGAGAAGGACATGAAGGACGCCGAGAATGAGCACAAGGAAGAGAAATTCCACAAGGGTAAGTCTACTGCTACTACACCAGTCACGCCACCTATGCTGGTACGTATTCCTCCCCCATTTATGCTGCATTAAAGAGAACGAATGTAGATGCGAGCTTTGCTAAGTTACTTGATATTATTAAGAATTACATATTGATATGCCACTTATTGACGATCTACGTCAAATGCTGAACTATGCTAAGTTTTTGACAGAGATATTGTCCAATTTATACCTTGCACTATTGGGTCGTTTTCATTTAAAAACCTACGTGTTATTAGGTGCAACTATGATTGTTTTGTATATCTTAAGATTAACGAATTTTAAGTCATATTATGTTGAGTCAAATGTAGTCTTGCGAGAATGAGATTTATGGGTATGTCACGGGATGACATGGAACATCACGGGTTGACGAAGAACGATCGTGGATATCACGGACCAGTATGAGGTTATGTTGTGATTCTGGAATGTTTAACGACAGTAATTATAAATAATCATGTGATGATTATGATGAACTAGATTCGACGTGGCGGACAAAAATGTTATTGTGTGAATATATGTGATATATGGACATTCACGGTTAAATGAGTTATCATGTTTTGAGGATGAGTTAGCAACTGAAAGAAATATAAATGAGGACCTAAACATGTGATAAATGCTAATAAATATTCTAGTAATTACTTGACGTCAGGTATTGGTTAAATGATGATACGTGATTAGAATTATATCTAGAATGCATGAATACTTACTAATGATTGTGATGTCCTGATTATCAATAGTACGTAAATGACAGGGTGCATAGTTATGATATGTGTATATGAGAGATACTAATGAGTTTATTTCTAGTACTTGTTCCATACCAGATGATAGTTGGGCAACAAAATGTGGAAAGATTGATGCTTAAGAACATGCGAGTACAGTGATGAGCATGATACTATGATGCCACTGTACATTGTAGATGATTTCATCTACAAAGGTATGAGATTAATTATTCAATATTTATGTTGATGAATTGTTTTAAATGGTTTATATACAAATGATTTGTAATGAATATGGGAGAGTACAAGATAACTTATCCATGTAGATAATAAGAATAAATGGCGGGTTATGAGATAACTTTGAGGAACAGATAATGTTATGATGCTAATGTGCGTATAATTGTGACATAAGAATATTCGTATTATACCATTCATTATGATTTGATACCAATGATCTGTGACTGTTGTGGGTATATACGTATCTGAGAATTACTAATGGCCTTTCTAGTAACTACTTTACGCCAGATAATAGATAGCAGATGATTATGAGAGGTTGATGTTTAAGGGCTCAAGAGTACCGATGTTCATATGGACAAGGTTGTGTGTGATATGACGATGTTGGTATAAATTGCATACTTTGGCAATCGTACATGTATGATGATATTTTTACGATAAAAGTGTTGATGTATCGTCACACATTCTGATATACACATGATATGCATAGAATGCATAATTTAGTTATTATGTGATGTGTACTATGATGAAAGTAAACTATGATGGATTAAGATTTTGTGCAAAGAACTGTACCAATGCGAGTATACAAGTGGTGAAGTATGAAATAGAAGTTCTTGATGATTACACACTGTAAGTGTTGGCTTCTATGAATTGTTAGCAATTCTCTTGATAGGTTATTTAATAATGAAGCTTCAGAAATGTAATTAAAGTTGAACGAGACAAGTATAATGTTATTGCAATATTAATGGTCATGTCATGGAATGAACATAAATGAGTATTGAGACCGCTTAATAGAATGCATGTATGTTTGGTAACAAAAATAGTAAGACTCATGACATAATAAGTGATAAATTGAGCATGATTGGTATTGAAGTACATAAATTCGATGGAAGTCTTATGAGACGATAGTAGTATCACCTTGATATTGTTTAATGTTTGAAATAATCGTTGGGCACATGATGTAGGGTTCTTATAGATGTCACCTATTTTTGAAGCATAATTTAAGATTGCATCATTAACACAGATTAAGGAAAACACGAATTATGACACTTGATAATTGTTAGCATGTTAATAATAATCTCAAATGATGAATGATACTTACATGCTAGTAAAAGATAATTGAGCCTACAAAGTGTTACTAGATAGCTAAAATATGTGATGCTAATCTCGTAATGAATTACATGAATGAGGTTACTCGTATATACAATCTCATTAAATGCTAATGTTGGAATATGTTAAAATGTTGTGATTTACAGTCCTGAGATCATTGGTTAAAACACCACGGGTGTGAGCGTGATGATTCGAATGACTGTCATCCTACATAATTGTTACATCACTATCTTGAACTGTGTAACGGTACGTTGACTTTTATGGTGAGCATACGTTTCAATTTTGAGGTCGAAATTTTATTAGATGGGGAGAATTGTGATGCCCAGAATATTTGATAATTATTCATTTGATCTGATTGTTGTATGAAATAACAGTTTAGGATTTAAATTATTGGGCATCATATTTTGGACCCAGGTTGGATAAATAATTCTTGGTTGAAATTATAGTATTATTTAAATTCAAAGAGATTCTTAAATTCTTGGGAATGTTATTTTGGTCGGGATTAGAATAAATAATTCTGGGTCGATTTTTATCATAAATTGAATTAAGAGGTTCTTGTAATATTGTAGTAGTGAGATTTGAAAATGAAGGAGATAATAGCTCAAGGGGTAAAACAAAATGTAATGGTATGTGGTTGACTTTAAGTTAGGGTTTGACCCAACAAAAAACACACACTCCACCTATCTTCACACACAAAGAAATCGCCCACTCTCTCCTCAAACCCGTCGGCTCCTTCCCCTCTCCCCAAACCCGTCGACCTTCATCCATGGAGCTAAGAGGCGATTTCTCCTCCCCTTTGTCTGAATTTGTGGCAAGTAAGAATGAATATCCTTTCTCATTCAATAATCAACCTTTCCTTGGTGTTTTTGTGGCGTTTAATTGATGGGTTTTTCCCAAATGTTGGAAGGGATTATGCTAGTGTTCGATTTTTAGCTTGGGGATGAGGTTCTAACAGATTTTTGTTCCATAAATTGGTGTTGGACGTGTGTGTGTGTAGCAGTATGTGCAGATTTGTGTTTGTGTGTGTACTGTGTTTGCGTGAGTGTGTATTGCTGCGTGTATATGTGTATTCAACATGTCTCAGTGTGTGTAGGTGAAGTTTATACAAGAAAATGTATATTCCATCATGTATTGATATAAGTACCAGACTTCTATATATATGTGTATATGTTGTGGCTTGGGGTGGAATGGTGTTTGATAATGTAGAAGGCTAGCTTGGGTTGGTGTAATGGGTTAAGGCGATTATGTGGCTATAATTCGAGTATGAACATTGTAATTGGGAATTGGATAGCATGAGAATTGTTATTGATTATTGGAAGCTAATTATGACTTACTTTCTTGAGTGATTAATTGTTAGAAGTGAATTGTTGATTTGTGCATGGGCTAGTATTATTGTTGGTTAAGATATGAAGATTAAAAACCATGCATGGAAGGTGTTCGTTAATATGCTTAAATGTGATTCAAGTGTGGGTCTAAACCTTGTTAGTTTGTGGTGAAAAGAATTAACTTCTATGGCTTGTAGCCATTGTAATATTTTGGTGGGTGTTGGGCTATGGTGTGGAATGTATTACCTTTAGAAGCATGTGTAGTATGTGTTATGACATGGAATAAAGTTTATGGTGAGATATATGTGTGATTATGTGATATTCCCAAAATGATTATATTCTTTTGAGCATTAATTATGTTTATGTGATAATTATGGTGTTAATTAATTTAGTGTTGGGATTAATTAATATGGTGAAACGCTTAGTCATGCGGTGGCGATCAATCGCTATAAATGGAGCGATCGATCGCCGAGAAGCCGTGGCAAAAACGGGTGCAAGCGATCGATCGCTGTAAATGGCATGATCAATCGCCTCGAGACAGTGAGGTCTGGCGATCGATCGCTATGTCGAAGCGATCGATCGGTAAGACTCGCGATCGATCGCCTTGAAATAGGATCGATCGCCAGCAGGCAGATTTTAGGAATTTGATTTTTATGTTGGATTTTTGGTATTGAGCTATTATTTGGCTTCTAATATTGGTTTGTGTGATTGTGTAGAACCATCCCAGGTGGCAACACAGCCAAGGAAGTGAAGTCATACCAAATCCTACTTTTGGAAAGGTACGTAGAGAGACGTACGGGCATCCAACGGTACATGTATCTTATATACTCATTTGAATATGCATTGTGGATGCAAGTATATATTGAATTGTGCATTGTGGATGCAAATACATGTTGAACTATGAATTATGATTGCATATGTGTATGTTGATTGTTTGGTGCACATCCCATGAGTCATGGTTATATTAGAGTGATGATTTTAATGCTTTGCCGTTGTCACTTGAAGCGATGATAGAATACTTGCCGCTGTCATATTGTAGCGAGGAAAGAATATTTACCGCCAAATGTTGAAGCGACGGTATTGCTGCATGTCGCATTTGAGCGAGGTTATTCAATGCCGCTAATATGTCGAAGCGAGGGGTATTAGTGCCGCTGTCATGACAAGCGAGGTGCATTAAAATACACTGTTATAACTGACTAGGGATGGTGATTGGTGATAATGCAATGGTAATATGTCATGACATTTTGTGGAACCATTAAATAATCTATTGATTATACTCATGAGTTATGGTACAGGGACAACCAAAAGGGAGCGTTTAAAATGCATTGGAAAACAGGAAGTGTTTTATAATTACGGTTTATGCATTTACGCCTTATAATCATATTGTGTTGTATATGGATTATTATATGCTCATGATTTGGGGGTTGTCCTTGTAGGTACATTTTGGCATAAAAAGGGGGCTAAGGACAGGTTGTGGTGGTGAGCTTGTGAAGAGCGCTTTTGATAAGGAAGGACAGGGTTATTTTGTATAGTGCCTACTCTAGGAGTAGTGTAAAGCTATAGTGATTAAGGAACTAGGGTCCTTACATTAGTGGTATCAGAGCAGTGGTTAGAGAACCCGGGATTGAATGAAGGGTAGCCTTAGCAAATGGTTGGCTAGGTGTTTATATTTGGGCATGTTTATGCATGTGGTGCATATTGGTGTATATATTGTTATACTAACATGCTTATTGTTGCTTATGTTAACGGTGTAGTATATGAATTGTTTTGGTATTGTTGTTAACCCTTGTATTACAGCTTGGCGGCTATAAATCTGGAGAACCTCAATGAGGAAGTGGGGGATATAGGGAGTGTGAATGCAAGCATTGCCAGACTAACCCCCTACCGCCACCTGCTATGGGTGTGGAACCTGTTGTACAGCCATTATTGCTAGGAGAACTGAACCTGACACAGTTCTTGAACTTCCATCCACCCCGTTTTGAGGGAACAGAGACTGGGGAAGAAGCGGAGGAATGGTTAGAGAGGATAGAACAAATCTTCGTGTCGGCACCCTGTGCCAAGACTGCTTGGCTGAGATTAATGAAATTTCAACTGGCTAAGAAGTCTTCCATGTGGTGGAAGACAACTGTGATGGAGCTGAGAGCTCAAGGAGTACTGATTTATTGGAGCTTGTTCAGAACCCGGTTTCTGAACCGGTATTTCTCAGCTGCGGCCAGACAGATGAAAGAGGACGAGTTCACCAACTTGAAACAGGGAAGCATGACTGTCTCAGATTATGCCATGCACTATTCGTCACTGTTGAGGTACGTCCCTCATGTCGCTACTAGTGGACATGCCAAGATGAGGCATTTCTTGAAGGGGTTGCGGCCAGAACTGTTTGACCGGGTTATCTCCAACAACCCCACTTCTTTTGATGATGCTCTTACTAGAGCAGAACTGGCGGAGATTGGAGTTGGGACTTATGCTGATATTGTACCCCCACATGTGCCAACGCAGAGATCAGTTGCTGACAGTCTGAGGCCACGAGGAGAGCAGTTTAAGCCTCGTGGAGCTTCCTCATCTTCTCAATTCAGTGGGAAGAAATCTTTTAACCGGAAACAGGAGAGTCAGAAAAGCAATGTATCGGCCAACCGGGACCCATGCAAGTGAATAGAGTGGGTGAAGCAAGATGTGATAATTGTCTAGGGCCACATTCATCGAACAACTGCCCAGCTTGTTACAGTTGTTGCAAGATGGGCCATATTTCTCGGTATTGCCCCAGTCGGGGAGGACAGTCAGATTTCAGGATGAATAGGATGAGATTTGATGATAGGACAGTGCATCAGAGGCAGCATATTATGCCTCGACCATCAGGAGGTCAGACAGTGGACCACCTCAGGGGCAAGTGTATGCACTGACTAGAGAGCAGGCCGAGGTAGCCCCGGAAGAGGTGATCGCTGGTACGTGCCATTTATTTACGTACCCTGCTTTTTATTTTGATAGATACAGGTGCCTCCCACTCTTTTGTATCTGTTGGTTTTGTGGAAAGACACCATATGTGCACGTCTTCATTACCCACGGCTTTTATGGTCTCGACACCCACCGGAAGAAATGTTGTTGCTGATCAGTTTCTTGCGGGCTGCCTCATTTATTTTGAGGGCAATGGGTTGAAGGCAGATTTGATCGTGTTGGGTATGTCAGACTTCGATTGCATTGTGGGCATCGACATTCTGAATAGATATCAGACAGTCGTGGACTGTCGGCAGAGGACGGTTCGGTTCAGATCCGATATGGGGATTCAGTGGACTTTCTATGGGAACAGGTCTCGTGCGAAGATTCCGTTGATAATGGCGATCAAAATGTCCCAATTATTGGAACGTGGACACACGGGCTATCTTATCTATGCCGTGGACACGACATGAAAAAATAAAGAGTTGAGGGTTGAGGATGTACCCGTGGTAGCATAGTTTGCTTATGTGTTTCCGGAGGAAATCCCCGGATTCCCACCGACTAGAGAGGTCGAGTTTGGGATTGAGATATTACCGGGGACGTCCGCTATTTCTCGTGCCCCTTACAGGATGGCACCGGGAGAGTTAAGGGAATTGAAGGAGCAGTTGCAGGAACTCCTTGACAAAGGATATATACGCCCTAGCGTATCGCCTTGGGGCGCACCGGTTCTTTTTGTGAAGAAGAAGGATGGTACGATGCGTTTGTGCATCAATTACCGGCAACTGAATAAGGCAATAGTGAAGAACAAATATCCTCTCCCAAGGATTGACGACTTATTTGATCAGCTGCAAGGTACAAAGCTGTATAACAAGATTGATTTGAGGTCAGGATACCATCAGATTCGGGTCAGAGAGGAGGATGTTCAGAAGACAGCATTCCGGACTCGGTATGGGCACTACGAGTTCTTGGTTATGTCGTTCGGTGTGACGAATGCCCCGGCTGTCTTTATGAGTCTGATGAACCGGGTGTTCCAACCATATCTTGACCAGTTCGTCATAGTGTTTATTGACGACATACTCATTTACTCTCGGAGTGAGGAAGAGCACGTGAAACACTTGAGGACAATGCTCCAGATCCTCAGAGATAATCAGTTGTTCGCCAAGCTCAGCAAGTGTGAGTTCTGGTTGAGCAGCGTGGTGTTCTTGGGGCATGTTATATCTAGCAGTGGGATATCGGTGGATCCCAGGAAGATAGAGGCTGTGATGGAGTGGGCTGCACCCACTTCTGTACCTGAGATACGGAGCTTTCTTGAGTTGGTCGGATATTATCGACGCTTCGTCGAGGGATTTTCAAAGATTGCTAAGCCTTTGACACAGTTGACCCAAAAGGGAGTACCATTCTTTTGGTCTGAGGCTTGTGAGGAGAGCTTCCAAGAGTTAAAACGCCGGTTGACGACGGCGCTTGTGTTAGTGATTCCTACGGAGAACACGAGGTTTGTTCTTTATACCGATGCCTCACTACATGGCCTGGGAAGTGTACTGGTGCAAGATAAGCATGTGGTAGCTTATACATCGAGACAGTTGAAGCCGCATGAGACTAGATATCTAGTCCATGACTTGGAGCTGGCGGCTATCATTTTTGCATTGAAGATTTGGAGGCATTACTTGTATGGTACATCGTTTACCATTTACACGGACCACAAGAGCCTGTAGTTCTTATTTAATCAGGCAGAACTGAATATGAGACAGAGGAGATGGATGGACTTACTCAAAGATTATGACTGTGAAATAGAGTACCATCTTGGGAAGGCGAACTTGACGACATACGCCTTGAGCCGGAAAGTGAGGTGTACTGTTGGGGATGTCATGCAATTATCAGCCATGATGACTTCCTATTGCCATCTAGGCTATGACTTCAATGTAGATACATCACCAGTACGTGTATCGACCTTATTAGCTGAGCCAGATATTTATGAGAATATCAGGAGAGCTCAGAAGGCAGATGATGAGATTCAGAGATGGTTATCATTAGTACATCTTGGACAGCCATCGAAGTTCAGAGTGGCTGAGGACAGATCCTTGAGGTTGGGTAACCTTTGGGTAGTTCCGAGTACGCCGGAGTTGCGTAGAGGGATCTTGGAGCGAGCTCATAGTAGCAGGCTTAGTATCCACCCAGGCGGGAGGAAAATGTATAAAGACCTATGTTATCAGTTCTAGTGGAAACGAATGAAGAGCGATGCCATCGCTTTCGTTAAGAGGTGCTTGATCTGCCAGCAGGTGAAGGCAGAAAGGCAGAGGCCTGGCGGCAAGCTTAGGAGCTTGGAGATATCGGAATGGAAGTGGGAACACATATCCATGGACTTTGTGACCCACTTGCCGAGGACTACTTCTGGTTGTGATGCCATTTGGGTGATCGTGGATAGGCTGACGAAGGTAGCTCACTTCATTCCCTACAGTATGACGTACACATACTTGAGGATGACTCTGTTGTATGTCCGGGATATAGTTAGACTACACGGGATTCCAGTGTCTATTGTATCTGACAGAGATCCACGGTTTACATCTCATTTTTGGGGAGGTCTTCAGTCAGCTTTGGGTACTGAAGTAAGATTGAGCACGGCATAGCATCCCCAAACAGACGGTCAGACTGAGCGTACGATTCAGACACTCGAGGACATGCTACGGGCTTTTGTATTAGAGTTTGATGCCTCATGGCAAGATTCATTGGCCTTAGTAGAGTTCTCTTACAACAATAGCTATCAGGCGAGTATTTAGATGGCTCCATTTGAGGCTCTGTATGGTCGGCGTTGTAGGTCGCCATTATATTGGGATGATTTGTCTAGTAAATCGGTTGGAGGACCCGAATTGATTCCGGAGATGGAGGATAAGATAAAGGCTATCCGACAGAAGATGAAGGCGGCCCAGGATAAACATGCAGCTTTTGCAAATAAGCGGCGGAGACCTTTGGAGTTTCAGTTGGGAGATAGGGTCTTTTTGAAGATATCACCCTTTAGAGGTGTTGTACGGTTTGGTATGCGCGGGAAATTGTCTCCAAGGTATGTTGGACTGTATGAGATTTTACAGCGCATCGGTACCTTGGCTTACCGTTTGGCTTTGCCACAGTCATTATCTGGTATTCATGACGTGTTCCATGTATCTATGTTACGGAAAAATGAGCAGGATCCGTCATATGTGTTGCAGCCTTCTGAAGTGCAGTTAGATTCTAATGTGTCCTACGTGGAACGGCCAGTCAGGATTCTGGGCAGAGCTGATCGCAGACTTCGGAACATACTGATGGTCAAGGTTCAGTGGGATCACAGGGGTGTTGAGTAGGCCACGTGGGAGACGGAGCGGCATATGGTGCAGCACTACCCGGGACTATTTCCTGGTATGTGATTTATGTTTGGTTTTGATTTGGTAAGTGCATGCGATTTCGAGGACGAAAGCTTATAAGTAGGGGAGTGTTGTGATATCCCCGAAATGATTATATGCTTTTGAGCATTAATTATGTTTATGTGGTAATTATGGTGTTAATTAATTTAGTGTTTGGATTAATTAATATGGTGAAATGCTTAGTCATGCGGTGGGCGTGACCTGGTAATGCATTTCAGGGTGCATGTAATGCATGTTGGGAATTTGGGTGCTGCCATGGTTTATTTGTGGTGGATAAAGATATTTTTGGTGAACCATGTTTTGTTTGAGATTTTAGTGCATTTTTGTAAAATGCTTTTAAAATATCATGTTGAGATATTTTATACATCATGCTAATTAGTGAGGTGCCATTTTTAATCTTTAACCCACTTACACCCCCTTTCCCCTCTTTAACTCTCATTCATTACCAATCACTCTCAACCCTAACCCAAAACCCCCAATTTTTGTCCAAGCCAAGAAAGAGGAGGAGAAATCCTTGCAAACTCTTCATTTGTTGGAATCTTGATAGGATTTGAAGTCCAATAGAGGTATAGATTCCTCCTTGTTAATTTTATGAAGATTGGTTTTGAAATGGGTTGGTATTTTGGGATTTATATGGGTTTGTTTTTGGGTGTATGTTATATGTGGTTGGGTTATGATTTTTAGGTGTTTTATGTTGGTTTTATGGAGTTATTATGGTATTGAGTTGTGATGCCTTGGGCATGTTGGGTATGAAGAATCGTTGAGGACGGGCGTGGTGAAGGCATAATTGCCTTTGAGTTGCGGTTGATATGATTGTGTAGTAAACGATATATCGTGAATGAAACGATTTTTCTCGATGATAACTTATGTTTTAATTGATGATATTGAACTTGATGATTATGGATTTGTTTGAACAGGGACAGTATGAGAAAGCTTTAATTGGTCAGACTTATTCAGGGAGTGCAGTTTATAATTTCCAATAACTTTATTTTGTTGAATTATGATTTTGTATATTCATATGGCTGTGATGTTATGCTGGTTTATGTTCACCGGTGTGCGGACTGTTTCTGTTGAAACATGTAAAGCTGGTACATTGTTAAATTCAGGGAGTAAGTTCGATGCTCATGGGATGATGGTGCTCTCGGAAATGTGGTACAAGTATTGGTTGATGACGCGTCTTACTTAGCATTTAGAATGTTATTCATTTATTCATTGCTCATATGTGAGCATCTGGATGCATGTATATGGACTGTATAAGAGTGTTGAAATTCTCTTTTCACCTAGTCGATTTAAGTATATTTTATCTCGAGGAAAATGTGATATACGACTTTAGTGATGATGAGAATTTATATCTTATTTTGATTCTGCAAAGTATGGTGATTTCTCTGGTTGGGAACTTTTATCTTTAGATTATGGTGTTTTTATATTGAGGATGTTTATAGTAGTGTGTATTTTCTCGGATAGTCCAATTTATAATGAGACTCTGCCCAAATTTTTATAAAAGTCATACAATAGATGTGAAGCATGTAGTGAGAATTTTAAAGAGAGAAAAATCATATATACTTATGACATCATTAATGCATTATTTAAGAGATGGGACGCTGGGGTATTACATCCATATATCAAAGATTCTTTATTCTAACTCCCTACCATACTTCTTTTCTTTATTCCAACTCTCTACCAACCTTAAAAGTAATAAAAACCCTTATTTTAATTGCATAAAACTCCCTAATGCTTTTAGGATTTTTACAAAAAGATCCCAAATCTCATTTTTCTAATAAACAACTCCTAATAAGGGATACGTAAATGCAAGGGCCTTAATGAACATGAGATCCTCCAGTTTATGTCATCTTGAGAGAACACAAGAGTATACTTTTGCAAAGGACTCCCAATTCATGATAAATTTAAGCCCTAATATTCCCTTACTATGTAATTAAATAACAGGTCCATCATGCTTCCGTATTACAATAAATATTAACAAACTAAAATATACCATTTTGACCATAACGGCATCGGGTGAGGTGGGTTGTAAGCCACCAGTCGAAAACTTACTGCCTCCAGACTGTTTTACGAATGGCTCCTCACCATCCGACCTCAGCTATCAGGTGAGGTTAGTTTCCTACCTTATGGCGTAAGGTATAATCAAGATATAAGAAAGATTAAAATAAATCTGGGAGATAGATGTGCAACAACCTTTATTTTATTCTGGAAATACTTATATTATCTATTACATTAAACGTCTCCTTTTGGGAGGAGACGGACTTGTTTAGCCTCTCATATAGATGATACTTGGCTTAAGAACACATAAACTAAAACCAAACAGAACAATATTGCAAACAATTAAAAAAGAAAGAAAGAAAATATTACCAAACTATCAAAGTTGAAGAATTACAAAGCTTGGAGACTATGATTTTTATTCTCAGAAAACTATGGAGAATTTTTTATGTCCTTAGCTTCCTGAATGAGTGCCCTTATATAGGCATGAATCCGGACTTCAACTTCGGATTCCAAATCTTGATAATTGTTAGGTGCTCCTGTGAGTGCGCCTTAACTTTCACGTGGTTTGGCATCTTTGTCTGGTTATGCCAACTTTTTCTCGTGAGTGGTCTATTATTTTGTCTGAGTGCGTTGAATAGTTTCCGCACTAATTTTTAATGGTCCACACCTTTTCCTTTGTCGGTGAATCTTTACATTATTGGTTTTTATGGTCCCAGAGCTTTTGGAAAATGGGCTCTCTTGTCAGCAGGTCTTTTGTCTCTTCCTGCCTCTGATCTGTCGGGTTTGGATTGGAATCCGTTCCAGAACTCTAGTTCTTTCTGCTCCGGGCATGCTTGGCAAATATGGTCTATCCATCGGCCAACGTGCGCCATGTTGCGAAATTTCCGGTAAGTTTCTTTTCCCGCTGGAATCTTGTTTTCCCAAAGAATTCTTCTTTTCGTTTCAAAAAGATCTTTGGCAAATCTTGTTGAGGTTACTGTCACGGAATTCAGCATGAAAGTTCCTTTGGCTGAATTCTGAAAGAACTTGAATGAGTATTTGACTTTGTCCATTTCCGTTAGACAAACCCAAAGACCCCATTCTCATCTGGTTGAAACTCCATCTTCTGTGATAGTTCCCGCCAAAACTGGTATTCCATCTGGTAGCCATTTATATTTTTTAAGGCATTTCCATCTGGTCGTCTGAGCTTGATAAAATGAAAAATTTCAATGAACCCCTTCTTCGCTGGTTCTGGGCCGCACTGAAAAAATACAACTCCAAGATATCTCCTCTGGTCAAATGTGGATTATTGGCCCATGTCTCGTGAACAGCTTCTCTGATCCACTTCACTAATTTTGAAATTTCAGAGAATGCTGGTGCCACAGTATAAACTGAAGTAAGAGCTCCGAAATTATACAATTCTTGAACTTCGTTTGGATGGCTTCCTGGTTTCATCCAAACCCTTGGATATTTTTCGAAAATATAAACAATCATTTTGTCTGGGTTGATACCTCGTCTGATTATTAGTTTCTCCCAAGTGCGTTGGTAATCCTGCATAGGAGAAGAAACTAAATCATCATTAGTTTGAACCCTAGAGGTGTCAGTCATTGGCCGAAGGTTCAACTCTCCCTCTTTTACCCAGAGGTGCTGTGTTGATTTGACGGTTTAGATTGTGATAACCTCTGACCCTCAACATTCACTACAGCTTGTACATCCTCAAGGAATGCATCTGCAGCGCTCGTGACAGGGGTACTTGAATCCCTTGCCTCTGGGTAGATGAGCCCCGTTCTCTAAACACTCATTTTTGCACCGTTGGAGGTGCGGCCTAGAGGATGGGCCCTTTCAAGACTTTAAACAGAAGTTCATGGTCCCGAAGCAAGCTCGTATATAATCAGTAACAAGTTCCTGATCTGCTCGTTGAAGTCGTCCTGCGACCTCCACATTGAGACAAAGAGTCCCAAAGTCTCGTTCCAGGATCTCCAGGTTTTCCCTCAGATTCCTAACTCGTTTGAGGGTATCGCTAGCAATGTGTCCCTCCATCTCGTGTTAAGAAATCTGCAAGAGTATTTTTATCAGATTTCACAATTAAAATATCATAATCATAATATTGACATTCAGCTTGCCATCTTAAAAGTCTAGCCTTTTCTGGTTTTGATTCAATATTATTTTTCAAAAAAGACTTACCACTAGTATTATCTATTTTCAAGATAAATTTCTTTGCGAGTAAAATAATGGCCATTTTTTAAAAGCCTTTCGAACTGCAAAGAACTCCTTCTCGTTGATATGCCATCGGATTGCTTCACTGTCTGTGAAGAGACCATTACAGTATCTGCATGGCATTTCTTCGTCTGGTGTGGCTTTCATAAGTACTGCAGCCCACCAATGATCACTGGCATCTGTGTATAATACCAGTTTATCCTCGTCGTTTGGAATTGCAAGCTTTGGTAGCTGCCTGCAAACTTCTTTAAGCTGTTTGACAGCTTGTCTGTGATCTTCATTCCACTCGAACTTGACATCTTTTTTGAGTAGTGGACTGAACACCTTTCTGTGATTTGTTAGGTTATTGATGAACCAGCAAAATTAATAACTCTCAGAAAACTCTGAAGTTGTTTTAGATCCTTGAGGTCATCCAGATATCCTTGCACCTTTTCCACAATATGATTCTGCAAGATGATTCCAGATTCGTTAATCTCAATTCCAAGGAATTCGATCTGTCTAGTAGCAATAACTGTCTTCCTTTCGGAGAGCACTAGTACTTCCTTGAACAAACATCTGAAAATATTTCCGAATGTTTACGATGCTCTTTCATGTTTCTGGACGCTACGAGGATATCGTCAATATACATGGACATAAAGTTGTAGTAATCTTTGAAAAGATTATTCATCTTCCTTTGGAATATCTGGGGAGCGTTTGCCAATCCCATTGGCATGACATTCCAGATATAATGTCCTTGTGGTGTGGAGAATATTGTGAACTTTCTGCTAGCTTCCTCCATCTTAATCTGGTAAAATCCAGACTTACAATCGAACTTAGAAAACACTTCGGCATTTTTGATGCTATTAACCAAATGTTCTCTGCTTGTGATAAAATATCCGTCGAAATCAAAGATGTTGTTAATTCCTTTGTAGTTGATTACTAATCTTGGCTTTCAAGTTTTGATTTCTCCATGATTTCGAACAAGGAATCTTGGACTGCTATATGAAGAAACACCTGCTGAGATTAACTTAAGGTCCAGATGTTCCTTAAGTATTATCTGTATATCCATCCGATCTTCCATATTCACGGGGATTGGTCTGAATCTGACGAACTCATTTCTTTTCCAGCTTTTACCTTCAAAGTAGCTATGAGCTCATTATTATTCCATCATGCCAGTGGATCCTCGTTGTAGTTCCTGTGAATTTCCTTTTCACATCCTCTAGAGTAATTTGCTCTTCGAGGGTGCTTCAGGTTGTGGAACTTTATCTTGTAATGCCTTTTTTAGTAGCAATAGGGTTTCTGGAGTAACTTCTTCCTCATATTGTTCTCTAAACGACATAATATTAACCCAGTCAAAAGTTTGAGAATCCTTTTTACTAGGACCTTGTTGTCTGAACTGAAGGATTGCTTCTCAAAATTTCCGCTGATCCTTCATCTTTGGGTGTCAAAGTTTTCCTTCATCACCACGCTTGCTGCGAAAACTAATGGGGAATTTTCTGTGAAACGCCTATCTTAGTCTCTGCACAATAATCTTATGATCACAAAGGGTTGGAAAAATAAGTCGCCTTGTCTCGTTCTCCTGGGTGAACCGCTTGAATGTCTGTAGGAAATTATTTCCTAGCAGCATATCTGCTCTTATATCATGGAAATAAATAGGTGGAGTTTTGACTTTGTACCATGGGGTACCACCTGCTCCGCCGATAATTATTTCCGCTCCCTGGACTCCTTCAATAAGGATCAGGATCCGCTTGGAAAAGTCTCTTCCGACAATGGCTGGTAACTTTTCACCAACCTCTTGGGGGAAGATATCGCGCCTGGCAGTACATATTCCAGCTCCTGAGTCAATGTAAGCTGCAAAATATTCTGCCCGATACTTTGCATATAACATCCCAACGGATATGTATATGGAGAATGGACTGGTGGTCATCTGATCCCACATCTCTATCCTTCCACCGTGAATTCCATTCCGTCTTGCATTCTTTCCTAAGGTTTATGTTCCAAGAGAATTTCAATCCATAGAATAAGCTGTTTTGGGATTCTTCATGTAGTTCCTGCAATTGTTAGATCAATTTTCACCAATTTGAAGGTTTCCTTGATACTTGCCAACTGTAGATTGTTGCAAATAGTAGAGGACATCACAAGGGAAGATATTATCTTTCTCCGTAATGTCAAAAATTATATGCACTTCTCCCCAGCCTTCTGGGCATTTCAGCTTTCCTGTTGTTTTGAATACATCAGGGTTTTTCTAAATTATGCTCGAGTCTGCCTTCTATTTTTTCCCCGGTTGGTTGCTGATTAACCTATCCTGTTGGAAATACATCCTTCTTGGCTCGATCATAAGGCTCCTGATTCTATTCAAAACAGGTTGATCTAGCATCCTCATGTCGATCTCTCCTATTGTCGGAGTATCAATGATGTCCGGCAATACTGCTTTGGCGAAATCCTCGAAGATTCTAGGGACTTCAATGAATTCCTTTCTCAAGAATACTTCTGAATGATGAGTATTCAATAGTGTGTATGACACCTTGTAGGTGATCGAGTAAGGCCTGTTTCCTCCTTTCATCAACTCATTTCTTTTAAAATCTTGATGAAGAGTTAGAACCTTGTTGAACTCGATCCCCCAAATTGTATGCAATTCTAGGATAGATGTTGAAAGCCATCTTTCCTACATACAAATTTCCTGCAACTGCTCCCAAACAAGAGTCCTTGAGGTTCGGGATTCTCTTGTCAAAGATCGTCAGGTTGATAGGCGAATCAATTCCTTCATTGAATGTTGCCTTGATGATGACTCTACTGGCTCCGATATGAATCCATGAGAGTGTATTAGCAACTTCTCTTTTGACCTTGTTTTTAATCTCCTGAATTTCTCTATAGGGGATTAATTGCATCTCGATTTGGTTTCCCGTGAATTCCATCGGAATTGCAAATTCACATGTTGTTACCATATGGATAATCCGATGCCTCATGCTTTGAAGACCAAGCATATCATTAGCTTTCTCCACTGCTCCAATTGTAAATCAATCATATATCTGAGGCTTTGGCTCTTCCTTCATAATCCTCATAAGAGTTTTATGAGAAACAGTGGTATGAGAGAAAAATCCTGATGGCTTCTCTGATCACGTGTTGACGGAACTCTCATTCACTCTGATTCTGAGCTGGATTCACCTCCATCATCAGAATAGATCTCTTCTTCGTAGATGCTTTCATCTGAGGGAATATCCTCAAATTGCTACACATGTACCAAATCCGAAATACACAGCTCTTCAAATTCTTTGGTGTGCTCGAACTGTCTTACTCCACGGCTTTGGTTTCTGGACAATCTGTGGAGATATGTCATCTTGCTCCATATGTCCAGCAGTTACAATCTTTGAAACTCTCATTTGAACGAGTATGTGTGCGTCTGAAAGTTCTTTTTGTTGGTGTTATGCTAGAACTAGCTTGATTAGAACCGGTTGACGAGGTTCTACTCCTTGTTGGTCCTGATCTTTGCCAAGATCTGTAACTTCGGGCTTTCTGCTTCGACTAGGACTTTCTAGGTCTCCATGAAGACATACTTCTTCTTGAACTACTTCCTCAGACATATGGATGGCTTCTGTGTTTTTTCATCTTTCGCCTTTGGGAATAGTTTCCAATGATCGTAGGGATATCATTCCCCGTACATCAAATAGGAGCTGTTTTGTTGATTCCTCTAAGCTTCTTGTAATTCTTTTGGAGTTTTGCTTGGTAGCACCACTCAATGAGCTTTACCTTAAGAAATGACATTCTCCTGGCCACCGTCTCTATTTCATGAGGTGTATATTCCTGGATAAGCATTTCTACCCATGGGCTCTGTATTCTGGCAAAGAACACTTCTACTGCATCATTCTCTTCTATCTTTGTGTTCCATCGATACTCTGTGAAGAGTTTGATGTACTCGTCTACATAATTAGTTCCAGGCTAATTAGAGCTTGTTTGTATTTTTTAGCCTCCTCTTCCTCCATTCCTTCGAAGTAGCTTACTCCAATGAAACATATTTTAAAGAATTTTCCATTTTTTCCACGATTTCTTTCAAGGACTCTCCGGCTAAAACTTCTTTGTTAGGATCGGTCCGGAGTGTTTAGAGGAGGGGGGGGGGGGGCGCGGGGGTGAATGAACACTCCTTTAAAATTAATCCTTTTTTATTTCTCTTGGGTTAGTGAGTGAAATCTATTTCTTAATCAACTTCTCAGCAGAACAGACCACTGAATATAATAGTGTGGAACGGTCTGTTATAGACTAGTAAGAACGGCTCGATGGCTTAAAGAGTGTAACTTAGTGCGGAATGATAAAAGACAGAATATGTTTCTGGAAGTTCGAAGGTGGTGTAATCCTTCTACGTCTCCCCTTCTTCCAATTAAGGAACGATTCCACTAGAAGACTTTGATTTATACAATCCCATTGTACAAACCCGATTCAGCTGGATATACCCACTACCAGACTGAAACTCCTAGTCTCTCGATCTGTTCATACACACACTATCTGACAGTTACAATTGAATCTCACCTCTCTATCTTAGTAAAAAATACAAAAGACAGACTGATCTTGTATATGCACACAATGATCCTATGACGATCAAATATTACAATATGATGTGCTTATGAAAACTTTGGGCAGACTGGTAAGATGAATATCTTATAAAAGTGGTTCTGCTCAAGAATATCTGGACTTGTAAGCTTGTGTTGTTTTAGTTTTCTTTTCGTTTCTTGATTGATCAGTCGTCCCTTTGAGCTCTTTAGTTGCATCCTTATATAGTTGCTTATACCAACGACATTATTTCTTTTTCTGTGCAACTCTTGACTCTACTCAATCTCTGAACAAGCTTCAGTCTTATTCTTCTAGGCACTTGCCATTCTGGTCTATGCTTTCGGCGTCTGTCAAATAGGCTATTCTTTGTCTTCTTACCTTTTAAGGTAATCTTCAGTCCTTGGTCATTTTCATCATTAATTGCATCATTAAATGCTTCAATAAATAGCCGTTAATGATTCGGACTGAAGAACGAAGCTTATCCAATCTTGTCTGTTCTGATCTGATACTTATTGAGCTGCTCTAGAGCTTCGATCTGGTCAGACTGGTTTACATCGATCCGTTCTGATTTTGCGATAGACCAAATCGGTGTGATCTGATTTGATATGGTTTAACATCATGATCGGTCTGATCTGTTTTGTCATCTTTAAAATCCGGAACTAACAAATTCCCCCTTTTTTATGATGACAAAACCTAGCTTCTATGTCTTCTTATTCAGTCTTTTAAAAGTTCTGAAGCGTATACTTGCGGATCAATTAAGTCTTCTTGTTCAAAATAAATGAACATTGTTAAGTTATAGTTCGGATCGATTAAGTCATTTTGTTCAAAATAAATGAACTAAGACTTAAATACGTAACTGAAGAACTCTGATTTTATTGAGTAAAAATCTGATATACATTTACATGTCTGACTTATATAGACATCTACTTCTTCGCTGAGGACTGTTGAGCTGGCTTGAAATCCTTTTTCTTTTCCCCCTTTTTGTCAGCAGCAATCTCCTGAAGGAAATCTATGATCTGCGTGAGCTGAGCGCAAATAGCATCCAGACGAGTGTCTTGAGCAATAAGGGATTTGGCTACGGAAGTCCGAACTTCAGTTGCCAGCTCGATCTGTTCTTTTCTCAGGCTATTTTTATATGAAGCTTGCTGAGAAAACAGGTCATTCAGTCCGTGTTGAATACCGCTTATGCTAGCCGTCGTCTTATCTCTGAAGGATTCAAAATCCAAGTGTGTAGACCTTTGACTCTGATGAACTTCTCTCACTCGTTGAGATAGAGAGAGACAGTTATCAGAAAGGAGTTGAAGGGACTTGGCCAAGGATGAGGCTTCAGCAGATAAATGGCCCGGAGAGTGATCAGATGGTGACGTAGTAGGATCAACCTCGGCTTCAATTGGTACAAGTGAAGAGACATCAGACTTGCGTGTATCGGACTGGATCAAAGTGACTAAGGCCGTAGAGAATTCTTCCATAAATGCCAAATCTTCAGCAGACTGATCTGGAGGAGTGATAGGTCTGGTAGGCTCCTCATCCTGTAAAGCTGCGACAATTGTTAACACCACCAGATCCGGATCAACAGAGTCTGGTGAGACAACTATCGAAGGGGCGTCGGTTGGACTGTGCTGAATATGGGAGACTGAAGACGCCAGAGGGATGGAAGTTGTGAGAGAGTCCAGCAAGACATCCATGGCTTCAGTCTCTGCTGCAGACGGAGCATTGGTCAGTGGCTGCTCCGCTGTATCAGAAGTAACTGGCTCAAAGAATGGTTCCGCCACAGTCTTGCTCGCAGAGGGGTGATCTGGGCTGGGAACGGGAGTGGATATGTTGAGCTTCTGGCGTTGAAAATGAACAGCCATGTGAAGAGCATGAATATCCATCTCCAGCTGAGCAATGACAGCACCGTCATCTTTTGCAGTCGGATTGGTGGCATCAAAGTTCGTCTTAGGTTTGCCAGTCTGAGCCTGTGATTAGCCTGGAACAATTCTTTGCGATGCACCGCAATCCGTACGTCATTAGTTTCTGTCACTTTAAGGACTTCTTGTTCCATTTTGTGGAGCCTCTTGTGTTTGCCGAAGAACAGATCAAAGTGGTTGATCGTTCTGTATGCAACCCATTCGTCGAACACCACAGTAAGCTCCTTTACTTTGTCTTCAACATCTTCCATGTCGATGTCAATTGCATTTTGAGCGGCTGACTTGGGTTTTGAAGAGAGGGGCTCAGCTAGAACTGCCTTGCCTTTGCCGATGGGAGACGAGAGATTAATCCCTGATTGGGTGTAGTCCCCTAATTCTTTGATAACAATGCCCTTGACCACAGGGATAGTGGAAGGGACTCGGATGGTGACCTTGGATACAGTGGATGGAACTGTTGAAGGTTGAGTTGGAGTTTGGGTTGCAGGGGTGGCTTTTGTTGAGGGCAAGATAGGTATGGTTTTGATATTGATGGTTGACAGAGACTTGGTGATCTGGGTTCTTGGCTTCTTTGGAGGAGGTTTGGCTGGGGATGAAGGAGCAGAGGCAGACTGATTTTCCTCTGAGTCAGTCTGGACTGTCAGTTTGCGCTTGACTCTAGATTTTCTAGCAGCAGCCTGTTCTTGTCCCCGTTCAATCTTTACAGTCACCAGATCAGAGGGAGTGGGTGGAGCACCTTTGGATTTAAGCAAGGCCAAACCCTTGGGGTTGAGAATCTTAAAGGGGTTGAGAGCAGACGACTTCCCCAGCTCGATGTCCAGTGTCTCCAAGAGCTTGCTGAGAGGAACAGCAAAGCAGACAGCCTTTTTGGATACGATGACTATTTCTAGCAGGACTCCAAACAAGATAGCGGACCAGTTCATTTTTTTGTCCGGAGTGGATAGCAGCCATGGCCCGGAATTTTTCGGCAGTTACGGCGTCATAGCTTCCGGCTTTACCCAACAGTGGCTTGCCCACAATATCACATAGGACTTGAAAATGGAACATCATTTCTTTCTTCTTGAAGGATGGCAGTAATTTCTGGCCAAAAATGGATACTTTGCCCTGAAGATTGGTGATAATGGCCTGAGGGATGTGGCCAAATTCAGTCAGTCCGGTGTTAGGAAGACCAAAGGTCTTTGACAGCGTTGACTGAGAGATATCGAAGGATTTGCCCTTGACGGAGGTGGAAATGAACGTCTTTTGAGAAACAGCATTGGCGAACAACTCTCGAATCTCTGACTCGTAAACCACCGTCCCGCATTCCAGAAAGTTCCTTAATCCTGAAGATTCCAAAGATTTGAACATAGAAACCATTTCTGGATCTTCAGCCCTGTAAATTTCATCGAACTCAACAGATAGAGAGTTGTGAGTGATAGTGGTCATTTGAGTATGTAATGAAGAATGCAGAGAGATTGGAAAGATTTGAAAGTTATAAACAGACAACAGTAATTAGTAAAAAGTGAAATGATAATGAGATGTACAGCCCGCTAAATAGGAGAGATAGGACACGTGTCTGTATCTCGATGACTGATATTTAAGCGATTCAAAATAAACGGACATGATGAGAGAGAGATAAGGCGGTTAAAATTCGATCATTCCGGGTTGTTTAAACAATTACTAAGTTAAAGACTGGTTGAGCAGACAGATCATGGGATAATATCATATTTAACAGAGATCGGTCTGAAAGTTCGGACCGGTATGTGTCTTTCTGATCGTTATATTATCGATCTGTGCCAGTATACAATCTTTAAAGCAAAATTAAAGATACCTCTAAGATATCAAGATAAATCTATTAAGCCAAGAATTTGACAAAAATAATTAAACTTAGCCTCAGGGAGTGGTTTGGTGAAAATGTCTGCTGCTTGCTGGTCTGTTGAAATATGCTCAATCCGAATTTCCTTTTTGCCAACGTGATCTCGAATAAAATGATGTCTGATATCAATATGCTTTGTTCGAGAGTGCAACACTAGATTATACGTTATAGCAATGGCACTAGTGTTGTCACAAAATATTGGAGACTCAGCAGCTTGAATGCCATAGTCTCTGAGCTGATGTTGAATCCAGAGCATTTGGGCGCAACAGCTTCCAGCGGCAAGATATTCCGCCTCAGCTGTAGATGTGGCAATTGATGTTTGCTTCTTGGTAAACCATGAGATCAATCTTTCACCTAGAAATTGACAGGTTCCACTGGTGCTCTTGCGATCAATCTTACACCCAGCATAGTCAGCGTCTGAATTTCCAATTTGTGATGCCCTGAAATTAATTATATGCAATTTGGGCATTAATTATGTTTATATGATTAATTATGTGATAATTGATTTATGGGTTGAAATTAATTATCATGTTGAAATGCTTAGCCACATGATAGACGTGACCCGGGGTTGCATTTCAGGGTACATGTTATGCATGTTAGAAGATGAGGTGTTAACATGATTTAATTGTGTTGATTGTTAATTATGAGGAAAGCATGATTTTAGTGAAGTTGTATGCATTTTTGTAAATGCTTGTAAAAATACCATGTTGAGGTATTTTATACATCATGTTAACTTGGGGTGCAATTTTTATATTAACCTTTATAACCCTCTTTCCCCAATATACCCACTTACTTTTCACCACTTTACCAATCACTCATTTAACCCCCAAATTTCATCCCTCAACCCTAACCCCACACCATTTTCGAAATCTAGCAAAAGAGGAAGGATGAATCTTCACAAAACCTTTGTTTGTGAGATTTATTGAAGGATTTGGAATCCTTAAGAGGTATGGAGTCCTTCCTAAAGTTTTTATGATGTTTGGTGTTCAAATGGGTTAGCTTTTGATGTTTTATGTGGGTTGTTTTGGGGTATATGTTATTTATGGCTGGGGTATGATTTTTGAAGTGTTTTATGTGGGTTTTTGTGAGTTATGATGATATTGATGTTGTAAGAAAGTTTGGGTTTGTAAGGAATGAAGTGGAGCTTGAAAAATGCTCATTAATGATTGTACAGGGACTGGCGATCGATCGCCCGTTTTTGGCGATCGATCGCGAGCCAGCAGTGGGCGCTAGTAACATTTGGCGATCGATCGCCAAATTTGGGTGATCGATCGGCGAGGATGTCGATCGATCGCGCCAAAAGTGGCGATCGATCGCCAAGATGTAAATTTTTGAGCCCCGTCCAGTATGATCTCGCGATCGATCGGGCCTGGGCGGCGATCGATCGCGAGGTATAAAAATGTATATTTTTGATGTTTTTGTGGGATTTTTCGATATTGGACTATATTTAGATTCTAATATCGATTTGTATGGTTATGTAGAACCATCCAAGGTACCCACAACCTCAAGGAGATAAAGCTCTCCGATTTCTCCACTTTTGGGAATTAAGGTACGTAAGACGCGTACGTGCATCGGACGGTAACATATTCTTACACTATGACTACGCAATAATCGTATAAGTATTTAAGATGTTTATGATGATGATGTTTATGATGAGTGAAGAGGATATGATGTTTATGATGATGATTATGATAAGTAAGTTTATGATGATGATGTCTATGATGATGATTGTGATAAGTAAGTTTTTGATGATGATGTCTATGATGATGATTGTGATAAGTAAGTTTATGATGATGATTCTATGATGATGATTGTGATAAGTAAGTTTATGATGATGATTCTATGATGATGATTGTGATAAGTAAGTTTATGATAATGATGTCTATGATGATGATTGTGATAAGTAAGTTTATGATGATGATGTTTATGATGATGATTGTGATAAGTAAGTTATGATGATGATGTTTATGATGATGATTGTGATAAATAAGTTTAAGATGATGATGTTTATGAAGATGATATGATAAGTAAGTTTATAATAATGTTATACGATGTTTATAAACGGGGTAAGATGCTCATATGGCAAGAGGCCATACGATGTTATTGTGTGGTAAGATGCCACGGGGTAAGATGCCCATATGGTAAGATGTCATACAATGTTATTACGTGGTAAGATGTCACGGGGTAAGATGCCCATATGGTAAGATGCCATACAATGTTATTATGTGGTAAGATGCCACGGGGTAAGATGCCCATATGGTAAGAGGCCATACAATGTTATTATGTGGTAAGATGCCACGGGGTAAGATGCCCATATGGTAAGAGGTCATACGATGTTATTGTGTGGTAAGATGCCACGGGGTAAGATGCCCATATGCATGAAGGTAAAATCAGGGTCAACAAAAGAAGTTAACGAATAACCAGCAAGTTACTTAACCAAGACTTCGTACATTTACTATTATATTTTGTGTTGATGCTTATATGATGATGATGTTATAAGATGATGATACTTATAAGATGATAATTCTTATATGATGATGATGTTGTAAGATGATGATATTTATAAGACGATGATTTTAATCATTCATGTCAAGAATTAATGATTATATGCATGGCTATGAAACAGAGACAACCAAAGAGGGTTAATGCAATTAACCAGGAAGTATATGTTACCAATTATTTTTCATGCATTTATTTATGTGCCATTACCTTACGATGTTAAGTAACGATGTACATGCTCATGATGGGTTGTTCCTGTAGGTACACTTTTGGACCGAAGGGCTAAGGGTCGGGTTGAGGCAGTGAGCTAAAAGGAGCATGAAAGAAGATAGGATACAAGGCTTTTGGATAGTCTCTACTCTAGGAGTAGTATAATTCTATCGCTTTAACATTCATTATTGAGAATGTAATGAGTTAAGTTTTGAAATTTCATTGTTGGCCTGAAATCTTATTAGCTCAAAGCTACAACCGGAACCCTAAGACTTTATTAATGCATGTTTAGTCCATAAATTGTGTAATAAGATGATGTTAAGGTAGGAAGACCCTACATTAGTGGTATCAGAGCAGTGGTTAGAGAACCCGGGAATGAGTGAAGGGTAGCCTTAGCAATAAGTTGGCTAGGTGCTTACTTTTAAACATGTTTTATGCATATGTTGCATATGAAGTATATGATGTTGTACTAACATGTTTTGTTTCTCTAACGATGTATTATATGAACTGCTTTTGGGTATTGTTGTTAACCCTTGTGTTGCAGCATAGCAGCAAATGCTGAAGTAAGTGATGCGATTTCATATGCACTTCTCCGTCGCCCATGCCTCTTGTAGTCTCGACACCCGCTGGAAGAAGTTTGATAACTGATCAGATGGTTTATGACGGCCTCATTTATTTTGAGGGTAACGAGCTGAGGACAGACTTGATTGTTCTGGGAATGTCAGACTTCGAATGCATTGTGGGCATCGATGTGCTGAACAAGTATCAGGTAGTTGTGGACTGCAGACAAGGACTGTCCGATTCAGGTCTGATATGGGAGTCCAATGGACATTCTATGGGGATGGTTCCCGTTCAAGGATTCCGTTAATATCTGCCGTCAAGATGACACAGTTATTGGAACGAGACCATAAATGATATCTCATCTGTGCTGTTGATATTACTGAAAAGAGGGAAGAGTTAAAGGTTGAAGATGTGCCCATAGTGGCGGTGTTTCCTGATGTATTTTCGGAAGAGATTCCCGGATTCCCACCGATGAGAGAGGCCGAGTTTGGGAATGAGTTACTACCGGGGACGTCTGCCATTTCTCGTGCCCCATATAAGATGGCACCAGCGGATAAGGGCTATATACACCCTAGCATATCGCCCTGGGGTGCGCCAGTTTTGTTTGTTAAGAAGAAAGATGGTTCGATACGGCTGTGCATCGCTTACAGACAACTGAACAAAGCCATAGTGAAGAATAAGTGTCCGCTTCCGAGGATTGATGATTTGTTTGATCAGCTACAGGGTACGAGGCTCTACAGTAAGATCGATCTGGGATCGGGGTATCGTCAGATTCGAGTTCGAGAGGATGATGTACAGAAGACAGCTTTCAGGACTAGATATGGGCACTACGGATTCTTAGTCATGCCTTTTGGGGTGACGAATGCCCCAACTGTTTTATGAGCCTGATGAACAGGGTGCTCCAACCATATTTGGATCAGTCCGTCATAGTTTTCATTGACGATATGCTTATTTACTCTCGAGCTGAAGAGGAACACGTGAAGCACTTGAGAACAGTACTCCAGATCCTTAGGGATCATCAGTTATATGCAAAACTTAGCAAGTGCGAGTTCTGGTTGAACAATGCTGTATTCTTGGATCATATTATATCTAGCAGTGGGATATCTATGGATCCCAGGAAGATTGAAGTTGTGATGGAGTGGGCTGCACCCACTTTTGTACCTGAGTTGCGGAGCTTTCTGGGTTGGCAGGATATTACCGACGTTTCGTCGAGGGTTTCTCAAGGATTGCCAGACCCCTGACACAGCTGACTCAGGAAGGAGTACCGTTCTTTTGGTCCGAAGCTTGTGAGGAAAGCTTCAAAGAATTGAAGCGTCGTTTGACTACGGCACCTATATTGGTGATTCCTTCTGAGAATAAGAGGTTTGCCTTGTACACGAATGCATCACTGTAAGGTTTGGACTGTGTGTTGATGCAAGATAAGCATGTGGTGGCTTATGCATCGGGGCGGTTGAAACCACATGATGCTAGGTACCCAGTCCACAATTTGGAGCTGGCAGCCATTATATTTGCCTTGAAGATTTGGAGGCATTACTTGCATGGTACGTCGTTTACCATCTACACGGACCATAAGAGCCTGAAGCTTTTGTTAACTCAGGCTGAACTGAATATGAGGCAAAGAAGATGGATGGATTCACTCAAGGATTATGATTGTGGAATTGAGTACCATCCAGGTAAAGCAAATTTGATAGCAGACGCCTTAAGTCGGAAGTGAAGAGTACTGCTGAGGACGCTATGTGTTTATCAGCGATGATGACTTCTTATTGCCATCTAGGCTATGATTTTGATGTGGACGCGTCGCCGGTGCGAGTGTCAACCTTGTTGGCTGAGCCAGACATATTCGAGATTATCAGGAAGGCCAAGAGGTCGGATGAGGAAGTTCAGAGATGGTCATCGATAGTACTTCAAGGATAGCCATCAAAGTTCAGAGTGGCTGAAGACGGTTCATTGAGACTGGGCAACCGTTGGGTAGTCCCAGATGCGCCGGAGTTGCGTGGAGGAGTATTGGAGCGAGCTCACAGTAGCCGGTTCAGTATTCACCCAGGAGGAAGAAAAATGTATAAGGACCTAAGTGGTCAATTCTGGTGGAGACGTATGAAGCGTGATGTTATAGTCTTGTCAAAAGATGTTTGATCTGCCAGCAGGTAAAGGCAGAAAGACAGAGGCCTGGTGGCGAGCTGAAGAGCTCGGAAGTACCCCAATGGAAGTGGGAGCATATATCTATGGACTTCGTAACCCACTTGCCAAGAACGGCCTCTGGATTTGATACGATCTGGGTGATCGTGGTTAGGCTGACGAAAGTAGCTCACTTCATCCTTTGTCATGTGTCTTTCACATACCTAAAGATGGCCCGATTATATGTGCGGGATGTGGTGAGGTTGCATGGGGTTCCAGTCTCGATTGTGTCTGACCGAGACCCAAGGTTTACTTCACATTTCTGGGAGGGTCTCCAGACAACTTTGGGCACAGAGGTGAGACTGAGTACAGCGTATCACCCGCAGATAGACGGTCAGACAGAGCGTACTATATAGACGCTCGAGGATATGTTGAGAACATGTGTATTGGAGTTTGATACTCTGTGGCAAGATTCTATACCACTGGTAGAGTTCTCCTTTAATAACAGCTATCAGGCAAGCATTCAAATGGCCCTTTTGAAGCTCTTTATGGACGACGTTGTAGGTCACCGCTGTATTGGGAGGACCTGACTAGTAAAGCGGTCGGAGGACCGAATATGATTAAGGATATAGAAGACAAGGTTAAGACGATACGTCAAAAGATGAAAGCGGCTCAGGATAGGCAAGCACCCTATGCCAATAAGTGACGGCGACCGCTAGAATTCCAAGTAGAAGACAAGGTCTTCTTGAAATCTCACCCTTCAGGGGTGTAGTTCGTTTTGGTATGCGGGGGAAGTTATCCCCGAGAAATATGAGCCAGATCCGTCTCATGTATTACAGCCCACTGAAGTGCATTTGGACTCAGATGTATCCTACGTAGAACGACCGGTCAGGATTCTGGATCGTGAGGATCGCAGATTACGAAGTAAAGTAATACCGATGATCAAAGTTCAGTGGGATCGTCGGGGTGTCGAGGAGGCTACGTGGGAGACGGAACGTCATATGATACAGCATTACCCGAAACTATTCTCTGGTATGATTTATGTTTAGTTTCATTTTGGGTAAGTGCATGCAATTTCGAGGACGAAATCTTATAAGTAGGGGAGTAATGTGATGCCCCGAAATTAATTATATGCAATTTGGGCATTAATTATGTTTATATGATTAATTATGTGATAATTGATTTATGTGTTGAAATTAATTATCATGTTGAAATGCTTAGCCACATGATAGACGTGACCCGGGGTTGCATTTCAGGGTACATGTTATGCATGTTAGAAGTGTAAGTAATCCTAAGAGCATACAACACAGCGGAATAAAATTTTGGATTACTAAACCGCGGATCTATACATAGGGATTCATATCGGATAAAGGATATACGAAGGTCTCACCCTTGTAGCGTGTTTGAGCAGATTCCTCGGAGCAGCACCACGTCCAACGTCTCCTTCGAGTCACTAGCAAAACTTGTCAAGTTTTGCCTCAACGGTATCCACACGATCAAATCGGGTGAAGGGATAGTTTAAGAACAAGTTGCTAGACAAGTTCTTAAACAGAAACAAGAAACACACTCGATTCCAAATCGATTAATGGCTGGAAATTGCACAAGAATACCCAATGACTTATGAAGAAGCCGAGAGCAATCCTTTGCGTGGAGGAGGCGGCCGTGTGTCTCTTGGTGTAGGTTGTGATATGATGTGTTCATCAAATTAAACACTTTGTTAACAAATTATATATGATTAATTAAAGGCTTTCATAAAGCCTCATGGGCTCAAGCCCATGATATTAATTTAATCCTTATAATTATTAATTAAGATTCCTCTTAATTATTTAATTCATCCCATGAATTTAATTCCCTTCTCGATTTAATCTTTTGTGCGACCCGATAGGATCTTGTAATGTTGGCAGTGACATAAAATCTCATTTTATGTCGCAAGCAAGGAGCGTTGTCTAGCAACACATCGAGGCTACCCAAATTACAAGAATGTCAATGACTCGACATAACCTTTAGAACTTGTGATAATATTAACAATGTAACTTAATCCATTTGTCCTTTGTGTTTAGATTGAACACGAGTCATGGAATAGTCATACTCGTATATTTAATCTCTATTTCTTGATCCCCAAGTAGAACTAGAATAAACGAATAAGCTCGATATCTCATATCGACTCATTCGAGCATGGCCATGCTTTTTAGTTCTCACTTGATCAAGGGCCAAACACATCTACTGTTATGTAGGAGGGACAAATCCTATCTCGATCAGTCAACATCCCTCTACATAATTCGTAGTGTATCCAATAGTCGCCTTTATAGTTTACCCTGTTACGGGTAACGTTTGACAATATCAAGATACATAACTCCTTATGTTGGGATCTCTGATGATCACAAGTCGTAAGGATTACATACATTATTATCACTATGAGAATTGCATATGACGATCATATAACTATCCATGTTGCATTCTCATGGTGGGTCTGTCCAGTACATCGTTCTCTAACATGTACCCATGTGTTGATTTGATATCTCATATCAATGAACAATTCATCAATCAACACATACTAGTCTCTACATATTATCATTATCTCTATTCATGATAATACTTGACTAGGGACATTTTTAAGAATAATACAATATTATTCTAAGGACATTAACATATATATTAATTCACATTGCACAGCTAAAATAATAATATATAATAATGAATTGCCATTCATAAAATCATAAACATTGTATGTCAAAACAAACATTTAATGATTTGTCTTAGGGCATATCCCAACAAATCTCCCACTTGCACTAAGACCACTCAGACATATACCTAATGGCTAGAGATCTAGTATGACGATCATGCTTCTGCTGTGACAGTGGCTTCGTCAATGGGTCAGATACATTATCATTTGTTGGTACTTTGCATATTTTAACATCTCCCCTTTCAACGATTTCTCGAATGAAATGGAAAAGCCTAAGTATGTGCTTGGATCTTTGGTGAGATCTTGGTTCCTTAGCCAATGCGATCGCTCCATTGTTGTCACAATAGAGTTCTATCGGATCTTTAATGCTAGGCACCACTCCAAGTTCAGTAATGAACTTCCTCATCCAAACAGCTTCCTTTGCTGCATCCGAGGCAGCAATATACTCAGCTTCCGTTGTAGAATCGGCTACTGTTTCTTGCTTTGAACTCTTCCAGCTCACAGCACCTCCATTTAGGCAATACACATATCCAGATTGCGATCGAAAATCATCTTTGTCAGTTTGGAAGCTTGCATCAGTGTAACCTATTACATTGAGCTCTTCCTCACCTCCATAAATCAAGAATGTATCCTTAGTTCTTCTCAAGTACTTCAGGATATTCTTGACAGCAATCCAGTGACCTTCACCTGGATCAACTTGATATCTGCTCGTCATGCTCAAAGCATACGATACATCGGGACGAGTACATATCATGGCATACATGATAGATCCAATAGCTGACGCATATGGGATCTTACTCATGCGTTGTCTCTCATATGGTGTTGAAGGACACTGTTCCTTCGAGAGATATATACCATGTGTCATAGGCACGAATCCTTTCTTGATTCTTGCATGCTAAACCTTTTAAGCACTTTGTCTATGTATGTACTTTGACTTAGACCAAGAAGCCTTCTCGATCTATCTCTATAGATCTTGATTCCTAATACATAGGTGGCTTCTCCCAAGTCTTTCATCGAAAAGCAGTTCCCTAGCCAAATCTTTACAGATTGTAAGGCAGGGATATCATTTCCAATGAGAAGTATGTCATCTACATACAACACTAGGAAAATGATTACGCTCCCACTGACCTTCTTGTAGACACAAAGTTCATCTACATTTTTGATAAAACCAAACTCTTTGATTGCATCATCAAAACAAAGATTCCAACTCCGAGAAGCTTGCTTCAATCCATAAATGGATCGTTGAAGCTTGCATATCTTTCCAGCATCCTTTGGATCGACAAAACCCTCGGGTTGTGTCATGTACACATCCTCGAGCAGATTTCCATTAAGGAAAGCTGTTTTGACATCCATCTGCCAGATTTCATAATCATGAAATGCAGCTATTCCAAGTAAGATCCTTATGGATTTAACCATGGCCACTGGTGAAAAGGTTTCATCATAGTCAATACCATGAATTTGTTTGAATCCTTTTGCAACCAGCCGACCTTTATAGGTTTGTACATTACCATCCATATCGGTCTTTTTCTTGAAAATCCATTTGCACCCTATGGGTCGTACCCCTTCAGGTGGATCAACCAAAGTCCATACTTGGTTTGCATACATGGATTCCATCTCAGATTTCATGGCCTCTTGCCATTTCTCAGAATCAGTGCCCATTATAGCTTGTTGATAAGATGACGGCTCATCCTCATCAATAAGTAGTAAGTCACCTTGTTGAGTCACAAGAAATCCATATCTCTGTGGTTCCCGGTGTTCTCTTACAGACCTACGCTGGGCTTGTGTCTTTTGAGCAGGTACTTTCCACAACAGCTTGCGGTGCCTACTCAGTTTCCATCTCAATCTCAGGTTCAGTGTTTTCTTGTGGTTGAACTTCATTAAGTTCTATTTTTCTCCCACTGGTTTTTCTAGAAATAAATTCTCTTTCAAGAAATACACCAGTCCGAGCAACAACTACTTTGTTCTCGGTGGGATAATAGAAATAGTATCCTTTCGTTTCCTTAGGATACCCCACAAATAAACACTTATCAGATTTGGGTCCAAGTTTGTTAGTGGCGTGACGTCTAACGAAAGCCTCACAACCCCAAATATTCATAAAAGACATACTAGGACGCTTCCCAGTCCATATCTCATATGGTATCTTTTCCACTGATTTAGATGGAACACGGTTCAGTAAGAAAATCGCTGTTTCTAGAGCGTGTCCCCAAAACGATATCGGAAGATCTGCATGACTCATCATTGATCTAACCATGTCTAACAAGGTTCGATTTCCCCTCTCGGATACACCATTCCATTGTGGAGTATACGGAGGAGTGAGTTGTGGGACTATCCCACACTCCTTTAGATAGTCATGAAACTCTTGGCTTAAGTATTCACCTCCTCGATCTGATCGAAGGATTTTGATACTTTTGCCAAGTTGGTTTTGTACTTCATTCTTGAAATCTTTGAACTTTTCAAAGGTTTCATGCTTATGCTTCATTAGGTACACATACCCATATCTACTGAGGTCATCAGTAAATGTAACGAAGTATTGAAAACCACCTCTAGCTTGTGTACTTATTGGTCCACATACATCACTATGTATTAGTCCCAATAAAACATTTGCCCTTTCAACATGTCCCTTGAAAGGGGCTTTAGTCATCTTGCCCATTAAACAAGATTCGCATGTTTCATATGATTCAAACTCAAATGAATCTAATACTCCATCCTTATGAAGTTTAGATATGCGGTTCTCGTTTATGTGGCCCAAGCGACAATGCCAGAGATAAGTCGGATTACAATCATTATTTTTAATCCTTTTAGTATTTATGTTATAGACAGGTATATCAAGATTTAATAAATAAAGACCATTCACCATTTGTGCACTAGCATAAAACATATCATTTAAATAAATGGAACAACAGTTGTCCTTTATAATAAATGAGAATCCATACTTGTCTAAACAAGAAATAGAAATAATGTTTTTGGTAATTGAATGCACAAAATAACAATCTTTTAAAATCAATGATAAACCGGAAGGCAAAGATAAATAATAATCTCCTATAGCTAATGCAGCAACTCTTGCTCCATTTCCAACTCGGAGATCAACTTCGCCTTTCGCCAACAATCTACTCTTTTTGAGGTCCTGCACATTTACACAAATGTGAGATCCACATCCAGTATCTAATACCCATGATGAAGAAGTAGATAATTGACTTCTATAACAAAAATACCTGAAGTGGAAGTCACACTTCCTTTCTTTAGATCCTCCAGATATACTTTGCAGTTTCTTTTCCAATGGCCGGTCTCACCGCAATGGAAACGGTTCCCTTCCTTCGCTATCCCTCCCTTTGGTTTCAGTGCAGATGACTTTGGCTTAGATTTAACACAGACCTTCTTGTTTTTCTTGAAGTTCTTAGCTTTAGTCTTTCCTTTGCTCTTATTCACAATAAGAACATTTGTTGGTTTAGACTTCTTGCTATTTGCTTCAAAAGTTCTAAGCATGCCAAGTAACTGTGGTAGTGTCTTCTCAATTTCAATCATATTGTAATTTAAGACAAATTGACTGAAGCTTTCAGGCAACGATTGCAAGATCACGTCAGTGGCCAACTCTTGGTCCAAAGGAAAACCCAGTTTCTCTAGATTCTCAATATACCCAATCATCTTGAGTACATGAGTTCCAACTAGGCTTCCCTCTACCATCCTGCATTGGAATAACGCCTTAGAGACGTCATACCTCTCTTGTCGTGCTTGTTGTTGGTACAGTTGCTTAAGATGCTCGATCATATCAAACGCCTCCATTTCCTCATGTTGCTTCTGAAGCTCAGAGTTCATGGTGGCAAGCATAAGGCACCCAACATCAAGTGCGTCACTTTGATGCTTCTTGTAAGCATATTTTTCGGCTCTTGTAGCCGTTAGGGGAGGTTCCTCAGCAGGTAAGGGTTCCTCTAGGACATATTGTTTCTTTCCTTGTTTGAGGACTATCCTCAAGTTCCTATGCCAGTCTAGGAAATTTGTCCCATTTAATTTGTCCTTCTCAAGGACCGATCGCAGTGATAAAGTGCTTGTTACGTTGTTAGTTGCCATGGATATCTACAATATAAATATGCAAAATAAGTTATGATTTAATCATTTAACATGGTCTTATATTAAATGATGCTCCCACTATTTTGTTTAAAAAAATATCAACCCTCAAAACCTTTAGTGGGCCAAGATCCATATTTCGCCTAATCTTGAGTTAGCTTTGGCTAATCGCCCAAGACTCGGTTATTTAGGTAGACAACACTTTGTCAATTACATCACATATAATTCTTGGATAGTTGGACGAACAACGCTTTGTTCAATTCATCAAATGAATTATTATCCAACCCATGCCTCTAGGTTCCCAATCCTATTGAGATAACCTAGTTAAGTCGTACCCAATTTAAAGTATAACGGATATCACAATTATCCTTTCGCGCCTTACTAAGATTGCCACGGTGCTTTGCTTTGGCAAACCCACATATGTACAATCGAAGTTTTTGACGAGTACTTTTAATTTTGGAAAACATCTAAAACTTAATATTTTAGAGGGATTTATTGATCTCATGATTAGTTTGATAATTTAAAATATGTCCACTACATATAGTTGTATACATATCTACATATATGTGTAATACAATTATCAATCTAAAGCATATGATAAATCATGCATCAACATACATAATTAAACGTGACATGGTTATAGCCCCTACTAACGATTTTCTCAAGCCAATGATAAAATCCTAAGAGTCAACCTAAGGTAACTTCACAAGCACCTTCCTTTGGCTCCAATTTGTGAATGGCCTCCTCATCCCGGCACGATGCTCCATCTTCATTGATCACCATCAATAAAATAAACTACACTATTTACAAGATATAGAATTCCTCGATTCACATACGAGGGGAACATAGGGAGGGATTACATTTAGAATGAAATAGAGAAGGCACGACTCGCAGGTCGTATTATAAATTACAAACATTCACAAATCCTATCTAATAGGTCAAAGGGCTATAACCACGCACCATGCTCAAACAACACATAAAGCATGCATTAACATTTAATTAATTAAATTCTAAACATTTTAAATTTAATTCTAATTAAAACTGTAAAATAGAATTTTGAAAAATTATCGTACGCTCGGGACATCACATGCCACGAATAAAAAAATGACTAAACCATGAACCATCATGATTCGAATCATCATAGACCATGGCTGGACCAATCATGGGCCTAGGGTTCGAAACCCTAGCCCATGGCCGAACCATGGCTCGGGTGCGGCGCCGCTAGGGTTCCAAACCCTAGCCGCCAAGCACCATTTTGTTTTTCATCGAGCCAACATGGTTCGAAACATCGGAATTCATGAGTCACAAGCCACGGTCCAACCATGCACGGTTCATGACGGTGGCGGTTCAACCATCTCGAGCCAAGGGTTCGAAAAACCCTAGCCCTCATGTGGTGTAGCCTCCAACACATATGATTCCGAGACTCATGGTCCGAACCATTATCGAGCCATAAGGTTTAAAAACCCTAGCAAAAGAGCGACGATGGCCGAGCCCATGCACGGCTACTAGGGTTCGAAACCCTAGCCGTCATGAGCTAGCCGTCACGAGCCAATGGGTTCTAAACCCTAATCAAGTTTCGACACTTCCATGCACAATTATTAGCCACAACGGCTAAACCATCTTGAGCCAAGGGTTCGAAAACCCTAGCCCTCATGTGGCTAGCCGTGTGTCATTTGTGATGGTGATGGCCGAACTCTTGTGAATTATGGTTCGATTTTCGCCAATTTATATCAAATATAATTTTACGATGATTTTCACAAATTTGATATTAACATCTCATATATGTTCATACAGTTTTAAATAGCATGCAATATAAATCTAAATATGATTAAACTATTTAACCACATAAATCCGATATGAGCCTTGTACACGGCTCTGATACAACTGTAAGTAATCCTAAGAGCATACAACACAGCGGAATAAAATTTTGGATTACTAAACCGCGGATCTATACATAGGGATTCATATCGGATAAAGGATATACGAAGGTCTCACCCTTGTAGCGTGTTGAGCAGATTCCTCGGAGCAGCACCACGTCCAACGTCTCCTTCGAGTCACTAGCAAAACTTGTCAAGTTTTGCCTCAACGGTATCCACACGATCAAATTGGGTGAAGGGATAGTTTAAGAACAAGTTGCTAGACAAGTTCTTAAACCGAAACAAGAAACAAACTCGATTCCAAATCGATTAATGGCCGGAAATTGCACAAGAATACTCAACGACTTATGAAGAAGCCGAGAGCAATCCTTTGCGTGGAGGAGGCGGCCGTGTGTCTCTTGGTGTAGGTTGTGATATGATGTGTTCATCAAATTAAAGACCTTGTTAACAAATTATATATGATTAATTAAAGGCTTTCATAAAGCCTCATGGGCTCAAGCCCATGATATTAATTTAATCCTTATAATTATTAATTAAGACTCCTCTTAATTATTTAATTCATCCCATGAATTTAATTTCCCTTCTCGATTTAATCTTTTGTGCGACCCGATAGGATCTTGTAATGTTGGCAGTGACATAAAATCTCATTTATGTCGCAAGCAAGGAGCGGTGTCTAGCAACACATCGAGGCTGCCCAAATTACAAGAATGTCAATGACTCAACATAACATTTAGAACTTGTGATAATATTTACCATGTAACTTAATCCCTTTGTCCTTTGTGTTTAGATTGAACACGAGTCATGGAATAGTCATACTCGTATATTCAATCTCTATTTCTTGATCCCCAAGTAGAACTAGAATAAACGAATAAGCTCGATATCTCATATCGACTCATTCGAGCATGGCCATGCTTTTTAGTTCTCACTTGATCAAGGACCAAACACATCTCATGTTATATAGGAGGGACAAATCCTATCTCGATCAGTTAACATCCCTCTACATAATTCGTAGTGTATCCAATAGTCGCCTTTATAGTTTACCCTGTTACGGGTAACGTTTGACAATATCAAGATACATAACTCCTTATGTTGGGATCTCTGATGATCACAAGTCGTAAGGATTACATACATTATTATCACTATGAGAATTGCATATGACGATCATATAACTATCCATGTTGCATTCTCATGGTGGGTCTGTCCAGTACATCGTTCTCTAACATGTACCAATGTGTTGATTTGATATCTCATATCAATGAACAATTCATCAATCAACACATACTAGTCTCTACGTATTATCATTATCCCTATTCATGATAATACTTGACTAGGGACATTTTTAAGAATAATACAATATTATTCTAAGGACATTAACATATATATTAATTCACATTTTACAGTTAAAAGAATAATATATAATAATGAACTGCCATTCATAAAATCATAAACATTGTATGTCAAAACAAACATTTAATGATTTGTCTTAGGGCATATCCCAACAAGAAGATGAGGTGTTAACATGATTTAATTGTGTTGATTGTTAATTATGAGGAAAGCATGATTTTAGTGAAGTTGTATGTATTTTTGTAAATGCTTGTAAAAATGCCATGTTGAGGTATTTTATACATCATGTTAACTTTGGGGTGCAATTTTTATATTAACCTTTATAACCCTATTTCCCCACTATACCCACTTACTTTTCACCACTTTACCAATCACTCATTTAACCCCCAAATTTCATCCATCAACCCTAACCCCACACCATTTTCGAATTCTAGCAAAAGAGGAAGGAGGAATCTTCACAAAACCTTTGTTTGTGAGATTTATTGAAGGATTTGGAATCCTTAAGAGGTATGGAGTCCTTCCTAAAGTTTTTATGATGTTTGGTGTTCAAATGGGTTAGCTTTTGATGTTTTATGTGGGTTGTTTTGGGGTATATGTTATTTATGGTTGGGGTATGATTTTTGAAGTGTTTTATGTGGGTCTTTGTGAGTTATGATGATATTGATGTTGTAGGAAAGTTTGGGTTTGTAAGGAATGAAGTGGAGCTTGAAAAATGCTCATTAATGGCGATTTTTCGATGTACAGGGACTGGCGATCGATCGCCCGTTTTTGGCGATCGATCGCGAGCCAGCAGTGGGCGCCAGTAACATTTGGTGATCTATCGCCAACTTTGGGCGATCGATCGGCGAGGATGGCGATCGATCGCGCCAAAAGTGGCGATCGATCGCCAAGATGTAAATTTATGAGTCCCGTCCAGTATGATCTCGCGATCGATCGGGCCTGGGCGGCGATCGATCGCGAGGTATAAAAATGTATATTTTTGATGTTTTTGTGGGATTTTTCGATATTGGACTATATTTAGATTCTAATAACGATTTGTATGGTTATGTAGAACCATCCCAGGTACCCACAACCTCAAGGAGATAAAGCTCTCCGATTTCTCCACTTTTGGGAATTAAGGTACGTAAGACGCGTACGGGCATCGGACGGTAACATATTCTTACACTATGACTACGCAATAATCGTATAAGTATTTAAGATGTTTATGATGATGATGTTTATGATGAGTGAAGAGGATATGATGTTTATGATGATGATTATGATAAGTAAGTTTATGATGATGGTGTCTATGATGATGATTGTGATAAGTAAGTTTATGATGATGATGTCTATGATGATGATTGTGATAAGTAAGTTTATGATGATGATGTCTATGATGATGATTGTGATAAGTAAGTTTATGATGATGATGTCTATGATGATGATTGTGATAAGTAAGTTTATGATGATGATGTTTATGATGATGATTGTGATAAGTAAGTTATGATGATGATGTTTATGATGATGATTGTAATAAATAAGTTTAAGATGATGATGTTTATGAAGATGATATGATAAGTAAGTTTATAATAATGTTATACGATGTTTATAAACGGGGTAAGATGCCCATATGGTAAGAGGCCATACGATGTTATTGTGTGGTAAGATGCCCATATGGTAAGATGCCATACAATGTTATTATGTGGTAAGATGCCACGGGGTAAGATGCCCATATGGTAAGAGGCCATACAATGTTATTATGTGGTAAGATGCCACGGGGTAAGATGCCCATATGGTAAGAGGTCATACGATGTTATTGTGTGGTAAGATGCCAAGGGGTAAGATGCCCATATGCATGAAGGTAAAATCAGGGTCAACAAAAGAAGTTAACGAATAACCAGCAAGTTACTTAACCAAGACTTCGTACATTTACTATTATATTTGTGATGATGCTTATATGATGATGATGTTATAAGATGATGATACTTATAAGATGATAATGCTTATATGATGATGATGTTGTAAGATGATGATATTTATAAGACGATGATTTTAATCATTCATGTCGAGAATTAATGATTATACGCATGGCTATGAAACAGGGACAACCAAAGAGGGTTAATGCAATTAACGAGGAAGTATATGTTACCAATTATTTTTCATGCATTTATTTATGTGCCATTACCTTACGATGTTAAGTAACGATGTACATGCTCATGATGGGTTGTTCCTGTAGGTACACTTTTGGACCGAAGGGCTAAGGGTCGGGTTGATGCAGTGAGCTAAAAGGAGCATGAAAGAAGATAGGATACAGGACTTTTGGATAGTCTCTACTCTAGGAGTAGTATAATTCTATCGCTTTAACATTCATTATTGAGAATGTAATGAGTTAAGTTTTGAAATTTCATTGTTGGCCTGAAATCTTATTAGCTCAAAGCTACAACCGGAACCCTAAGACGTTATTAATGCATGTTTAGTCCATAAATTGTGTAATAAGATGATGTTAAGGTAGGAAGACCCTACTCAATTAAACTGAAATTTGAATCTTTGGGATACGAAAGACCAACGTTCTGAGACGCTTTTAGGTATTTAAGAATGCGCTTAGCAGCAATAAAGTGAGATTGTTTTGGATCAGACTGAAATCTAGCGCATATGCAAACTGAAAACATAATATCAGGCCGGCTCGCTGTAAGATATAATAGCGATCCGATCAGACCTCGATACATGGTTACCTCAACTGCTGTTCCCCCTTCGTCTTTATCTAGCTTAATTGAAGGACTCATAGGAGTTGACGCAGTTGAACAAGTCTCCATTCCGAATCTTTTGAGTAGCTCTTTGGTATACTTGGTTTGATTGATAAAAATACCATTGCTGAGCTGTTTGACTTGAAGACCCAGGAAGAAAAACAATTCTCCCATCATACTCATTTCAAACTGTCCCTGCATTAACTTAGAGAATTTCTCGCAGAGTTTGGGGTTAGTTGACCCAAAGATGATATCGCCAACATAGATTTGAACTAATAAGGTATGTTCTCCCTTAATAAATTTAAATAACGTCTTATCCACTGAGCCGATCTGAAAATCATGGTTCAGAAGAAATTGAGACAGAGTATCATACCATCCTCTTCGAGCTTGTTTCAATCCATATACTGCTTTATTCAGTAGATATACATGATCTGGAAACGAGTGGTTCTGAAATCCAGGAGGTTGCTCAATGTAGACTTCCTCCTGAAGCTTACCATTTAGAAAAGCACTCTTTACGTCCATTTGATATACTTTGAAGTTTTTAAAAGCAGCAAATGCAAGAAATATTCGGATTGCTTCAAGTCTGGCGACTGGTGCAAAAGATTCATCGAAGTCGATTCCTTCTTCTTGTCGGAAGCCTTGTGCCACCAGTCTGGCCTTGTTTCTAACCACCACTCCATCTGCGTCTAGCTTGTTTCTGAAAACCCATATGGTTCCAATAACAGGCAGACCACTTGGCCTGGGGGTTAGTCTCCAGACTTGATTTTATTCAAATTGGTTAAGCTATTCTTGCATGGCCTTTATCCAGTTATAATCAGTCAAAGCTTCATTAATCTGTTTGGGTTCCAGATATATATAAAAGCTGCGTGAGTGAATTCATCCATCATCTGTCCTCTGGTTCTTATGGGTGCAGAAGGACTTCCAATTACTAGATCAGGTGGATGCCTCTTTGTCCATCGATAAATTGATTCTGGATTATCTGGTCCAGATGGATTATTAGTAGTAACATTATCAGCATCTGCTTTAATATTAGGGTTCAAAACCTCCGGATGGGCTTGATCTGGAAGAACGTTAGTGCCTTGATCCGGTTTATCTGGTACTTCAGGTTCCGGTGGATTGTCTCTTGACCTATTAGCTACAATCTCATCATCACTGTTAGCTTCGAGATGGATATTTTTCATCTGATTTTGAATTAATTCCTTGTTACCCTTAATACACAAGGATTCATCAAACACTACATGAACTGATTCTTCTACAGTCAAGGTTCGATTATTGAAGATGTGAAATGCTTTACTATTAGATGAATATCCTAAGAATATTCCATTATCTGACTTAGCTTCGAATGCTGTAAGATGATTCTTACCATTATTGTGAACGAAACATTTGCAACCAAATACATGAAGGTGAGAGATAGACGCTCTGTTACCTGTCCATACTTCATATGGAGTTAGATTTAACTTCTTGTTAATCATGGATCGATTTTGAGTGTAGCATGCAGTATTTACAGCTTCTGCCCAGAACTTTTGGGAAATTCCAGAGTCTGCAAGCATTGTCCTTGCTGCATCCTTAAGCGTTCTGTTCCTTCGTTCTGCAACTCCATTTTGTTCAGGAGTTCGAGTGGCTGAGAATTCATGCTTAATTCCTTGGTCTTCTAGAAAAGATTCAAGATTCTGATTTGAGAATTCAGTGCCTTTGTCACTTCGAATTCTATCTATACTTGATGATCTTTCATTCTGAGTGCGTTTCAGCAGCTTGATCAACTTCGGACCGGTCTGATCTTTACTGCTAAAAAATATAGTCCATGTAAAAGGTGAGTAATCATCAATAACAACAAGAGTATACCGCATTCCCCCTAAACTTGTTATAGGTATAGGACCAAACAAGTCCATATGTAATAGTTCTAAGCAACGTGAGGAGGATTTGGCATTCTTGTTTTTGAAGGATGATCTGAAGGTTGAGCGAAATTCCAGTTAATCTTATATGTGTTTCCATTTCTGATTCCTACAAGCATGGTCATACCGTCTGATGATTTGACAGTGCATGTGTGTTTGTGAAATTCTACAGCATAACCTTTATCACATAGTTGACTTATGCTAATCAGATTATAGCAAAGATTTTCAACTAATAGAACATCATTGATAGTGATATTACCATGGACAATCTTACCCTTGTCCACGGTCTTACCCTTTGAGTTATCCCCGAAGATGATCTTTGGTCCAGTACATTCTGTGACTTCAGACAGCAGCTCGACGTTTCCTGTCATGTGTCGAGAACACCCACTGTCTAAGTACCAGTCCAACACTAGTTTCTTCAGTACTTGTCATCAAGCATAATTACTGTTGGTACCCAATCCTACTTGGGTCGAGAACGGATTAGCCCTTTGGGAACCCACACCTGAATCAGCTTTAATGGCTTGTGTGTGTCTGGTGTGATGTGAGCTGATCTGTTTCGATATTGTGTGTGATGATGTGTGCGATATGGAAGCCTTTGATTCTTATAAGGTAATCTATATCTTCGTTGAACTGGTTTTGAGTTATAGTAGTTGGATGGTCTTCCTTGCCTTAGATCTTGCACCTTTAGGTTTGGTCTGATAGACACAAAGCTTGCTGGTGCATTTTCTTGGGCTTGGTTAACGTACCCAATTTCCCGAAGGAGACTCCCGTTTGAATTGTAGGCACTTCGGTTTCATATACTCTGCTGGATCTAACAAATGTCATCTGTTTGATTTTGTTCTTTACCAGCAACAATTCATATTCATCTTTGGTGCAGTCATTGATGTCAAAGCCTATGCCGGTGATGTCACCGACATTTCTTTGTACCTCTTACAATTCTTCCAGTGATGCTCTTGATTTTGTCAATGTTTTGAAAATATGAGAAAGTTTAGCATTTTGTGTGCTAATTCTCTTGTTTTCTTCATGGAGCTGTTCGTAAGAGATTTTCAGCTTATTCAGCTCGATCTTTAGATTATTGCATTCACCTAGCTCAGAGCAGCTTGGTTTGATATGCTCATCTATTTGATCATTGACTTTAGCTTTAGTTTTCTCAAATGATTCAGCTAATATTCTATAATCATTAGCCATGTCTTGCAATGCGGACATGAGCTCTTCACGTGTGAATTCATTTGAGTCAAGATCGAATACCTCGTCTGTTTGACTCATTTCTTCGTCTGCCATTAGACATTGGATTTCCTCTTTGCTTTCGCTGGATGAATATTCTGAGCTTTCTGATTCTGAGTGAGTCTGAGCCCACTTCATGTTACCTTCCTCTGCTACCAGAACCTTTTGGGACTTTCCATGATGATTTTTATGATATTTGTAGTGCTTCTTTTTCTTGTCATCACGATGCCTTTCTTTTCGTTCATCTTTCTTCGGTCTGGTGCAGTCTGCAATAAAGTGTCCGGTCTTACCACAATTGTAGCAAGCCTGATCATTAACAACATCGTCTTTTCTCGATTTATAGTGATGAGAAGGTTTGAAATTCCGTTTGTTCTTAGACATGAATTTACCAAATTTCTTGATAAATAATGACATAGCATCATTACTTATCTGTTCGATAGATCGGTCTGTTGAAGGGGTGGTCTGGTCTTGAATGGCTGCCAGTGCTTTGTTTGGTTGAGAGATGAATGGCTCTGCTTCACCTCTGGTGATCAGTTCAAGCCTTAAGATCTGCGGACAGATCATGGAGTTAAACTTTGTTCAGATCTTTAGACTCCCTCATTGCAATTGTCTTGACATCCCATTCCTTTGGCAATGCTCTCATTACTTTCAGAGCAATCTATCTGTTAGAGTATTCCTTGCCCAGACCATTTAGTTCATTGATAATGCCAGTGACTCTTTCATCAAACTCGTTTAGAGTTTCTCCAAGCTTCATTTTTATGCTCTCAAATTTTTGTAGAGCTACAGTCAGCTTGTTTTCTTTAGTCTGGTCGTTCCCTTCACATAGCTGTGCTATCTTCTCCCAAATTTCTTTGGCGGTTGAGCACATTTTGATCTTACTGAACATATTCTTGTCCAATGTTTTGAACAAGATGTCTTTGGCTACGTTGTCTAGATTGGCTGTCTTCCTTTCTTCATTTGTCCAAGTGGACCTTTCTTTTTCGATCATCTGAGGTTCGCCACTTTGTCCTCTTAGTGCAGGATTTACTTTTAATATTTTCATTGGTCCGTCTGTTATGACGTACCACATATCGTCATCCTGTGCTGCCAGATGAGCTTGCATTCTGATTCTCCAATCATCATAATCTTCTTTTGAGAACATGGGAATCTTGTTGAATGATGCCATCAATCCAAGTATCTTTGATGATTAAGACGACCTGCTCTGATACCACTTGTTAGGATCGGTCCGGAGTGTTTAGAGGAGGGGGCGGGGTGAATGAACACTCCTTTAAAATTAATCCTTTTTTATTTCTCTCGAGTTAGTGAGTGAAATCTATTTCTTAATCAACTTCTCAGCAGAACAGACCACTGAATATAATAGTGCGGAGAGGTCTGTTCTAGACTAGTAAGAACGGCTCGATGGCTTAAAGAGTGTAACTTAGTGTGGAATGATAAAAGACATAATATGTTTCTGGAAGTTCGAAGGTGGTGGAATCCTTCTACGTCTCCCCTTCTTCCAATTAAGGAAGGATTCCACTAGAAGACTTTGATTTATACAATCCCGTTGTACAAACCCGATTCAGCTGGATTTACCCCACTACTAGACTGAAACTCCTAGTCTCTAGATCTGTTCAGACACACACTGTCTGACAGTTACAATTGAATCTCACCTCTCTATCTTAGTAAAAAATACAAAAGACAGACTGATCTTGTCTATGCACACAATGATCCTATGACGATCAAATATTACAATATGCTGTGCTTATGAAAACTTTGGGCAGACTGGTAAGATGAATATCTTATAAAAGTGGTTCTGCTCAAGAATATCTGGACTTGTAAGCTTGTGCTGTTTTAGTTTTCTTTTCGTTTCTTGATTGATCAGTCGTCCCTTTGAGCTCTTTAGTTGCATCCTTATATAGTTGCTTATACCAACGACATTATTTCCTTTTCTGTGCAACTCTTGACTCTGCTCAATCTCTGAACAAGCTTCAGTCTTATTCTTTTAGGCACTTGCCATTCTGGTCTATGCTTTCGGCGTCTGTCAGGTAGGCTATTCTTTGTCTTCTTACCTTTTAAGGTAATCTTCAGTCCTTGGTCTTTTTCATCATTAATTGCATCATTAAATGCTTCAATAAATAGCCGTTAATGATTTGGACTGAAGAACGAAGCTTATCCAATCTTGTCTGTTCTGATCTGATACTTATCGAGCTGCTCTAGAGCTTCGATCTGGTCAGACTGGTTTACATCGATCCGTTCTGATTTTGCGATAGACCAAATCGGTGTGATCTGATTTGACATGGTTTAACGTCTTGATCGGTCTGATCTGTTTTGTCATCTTTAAAATCCGGAACTAACATTCTTCCTTCGTACCTGGGTCTCCCATATCCCAGACAATCTTGACCGATCCTTCCAGACTCATTTTAAGAAGTAAAATGAATCATTCTTTGCTTAGATCAAGAGTTCTTGCTGCTATTCTCATTGCTGAAGCCCATTCATCAATAAGAACTTCTCGGTTTTTTAAATCCAAGATATCCATATTGAGCATAAGTCCACATGGATGGATTGGATCTAACTATGATTTCCCGTAAGACGTTTGATGTATATCTGGCCTGCGAGAACAGTTCCTTATTCCAACTGGGGGATCCAAAGTTGTTGAAGTGAAATCTTCTCTGTGAGGCATACTTTGATCACCTTCGGGTGGATTGTGTGACCCGAAACTCTCGTATGGTGGAGGTCTTGATACAAGCTCTCCTGTCTTGAATCTACGAGATTTAATCCCGCAAATGAATCAGCAAGATCACACAGATCTTCCAGGTTAATTCTGTACATTACTTTGTGGGAAGTATGGGCTCTCCTCGTAGGACTGCAATCATTTTTTCAGTCTCCGTCAAAGGTCTTTGGACCACCTCTGCTTTCCCTTTTGGTGTAAAGGGGTTCCGTTCCTCGTAATAGTTTCCACTTATGGTTGAAGCCTTGAGATTCTGCCATATGCTCTTGATTTAGTGCTTCCAATTTTTGGAAGTACCACTTGGAAGAATGACACTTCGAACATTCGTCCGGGTCCATAATTTCTTGAATCGTCTCCTCCGTATAGGTTACAAATTAATATTCAAGATATTATTATAGTATTTCCATAATAAACCTAGGCTCTGATACCAATTTCGTAAAGTTGGATCGTAAATGACAAGTTATTAGAAACATGGTAAAACTTTGGGGTAATTTTAAAAAGTAAATAAAACTTTAAGGGGTATAATGCAATTAATCCCTTACCACTTGTAAGAGTAATTTGGTAAAGTGTTGTGGGGTAGAAGTTAGGATGGAGATGAAAGTATGATTGGGGAGTTAGAATATAAAACAATGGATAAGGGGAGTTAGATTAAAGAAAAGTTTGATTTGAGGATTTATTGGTAGTTTACCCTAGTATTTTCACAAAAAAGTCAGGTTGTATTGAACTTTGGTACATCATGTTTAAAAAATAAAAAATTAAATCATACATAGTGAATGGGTACTAGCACTAGACATTACCACGGTTCGTGAACCGCCGGTTGACTGTTCGGAACCGCCGGTTCGACGGTTCAAAAGAGCGCGATAGGGGTGGTTACTGGTTCGAACCGGTCCGCACCGGAACCGACCGGTTCTGGGCCCGTTATGGGCGGAAATGGTCCGATCCGGTAAGGAACCGGATAGGATCCGGTTCCGGTTCCACCGGTTCCGGGTTGGACCGGTTCCAACCCGGAACCGGATTTTTCCTTTTTTTTTTTTAAAAAAAAAAAGGAAAAAAGGAAAGGATTTATCGATTTTTTTTTTTAAAATGGATCCGGTTCCAGTTCAATCCGGAACCGGATCCGTTTGGTCCGGAATCGGTAAGATACCGGATTCGGAACGGTAGAACCGATCCGGTCCGGTATCAAACCGGTTCCGGACCAGTTCGGGACCGGTTAGTCCGGTTCCGATTTCGGACCGGACTAACCGGTCCGGTTTCGGACCGGGTCCGGATCGACCCGATCCGATAAGCACCCCTAGAGCTCGACCCTTAACCTAAACCTTCGTAGACGGTTCTGGTTACGATTCGTGAACCGCCGGTTACGGTTACTGTTACGGTTACGGTTAACCACTGGTTACGGTTACGATTCGACCCTTATAATTTTTAAATTAAAAAAATTAAAATTTTATTTAAAAAAATTTAAAAATCACTATAAAAGAATCATAAAAAAAAAACCAAAGGAAATGTATGGGGGAGGGGAGGGTTTGAACTTTTTAAGTTGTCATTAAATCTCTATATTCATATGAATCATTTAGCAATTATATGTTGAGTTCTAACGTATGGGTATATCTAGTGGAAATTTTCTAAGTCGCATGCCATTAACCTTATAAAACATACCCCATTGTTTCATCAAACTCGATGGGACCACAAAGATAATGTCATTTTAATTGAATGAACCTGATTATCTAACGATACTAATTACATATGAAATTGGTATGAAAGATATACAATTTTTGTACTAATTACAAATGATATTGGTATGAAACATTTACAATCATGATACTAATTACATATGAAATTGGTATGAAACCTAAACAATTTTGGTACTAATTACAAAAGAGTTTGGTATGAAACATTACAATTATGATATTAATTACATAGGAATTGATATGAAAAATATACAACTTTGGTGCTATTTACAAATGATATTGGTATGAAACATTTACCATTATGGTACTAATTATATATGAAATTGGCAACATATACAACTTTGGTAATAATTACAAATGATATTGATATGAAACATTTACCATTATGGTGCTAATTAGATATGAAATTGGTATGAAACATATATAACTTTGGTACTAATTACAAAAGAGATTGCTATGAAACATTACAATTATGATACAATTACATATGAAATTGGTATGAAAAATATACAACTTTGGTACTAATTACAAATGATATTTGTATGAAAACATTTACCATTATAGTAATAATTATATATGAAATTGGTATGAAACATATACAACTTTGGTATTAATTACAAATGATATTGGTATGAAACATTTACAATTATGATACTAATTACATATGAAATTCGTATGAATCTATACAACTTTGGTACTGAGCTTGGTATGAAACATTTACAATTACGATACTAGTTACATATTAAATTTGTATGAAAAATATACAACTTTGGTACTAATTACAAATGATATTGGTATGATACATTCCATTATGGTACTAATTATATATGAAATTGGTATGAAACAAATACAACTTTGGTACTAATTACAAAAGAGATTGATATGAAACATTTACAATTATGATACTAATTACACATGAAATTGGTATGAAACCTATACAATTTTGGTACTAATTAGAAAAGATTGGTATGAAAGATTTATAATTTTGGTACTAATTACATATGAAATTGGTACGAAACTTATAGAACTTTGGTACTAATTGCAAATGATATTAGCATGAAACATTTACAATTATGATACTAATGAAATTGACGAGTATAACATTGAATTATTTGTTACTTATCTATAAAAAACAACACAAAAGTTCTTGTTATGTTAAAAAAAGTCAGTAATGTTTGTCACTATCAATTTAAATAAAAACAAATGTCAGTAAAGTTATTTTTATGATGAATTCATTGATTAATCATAAATATATTAAGTTAGAAATTATTAATTTATATAATATAAAGTTATTGAATTATCAATTCAATACGTTGTTCTCAAAAATCAGTATAAGTAAATTATTAAAAGATTTTATTGATTAATCAAATATTACATTATCGAGTTTCTATTGTAAGTTATTGTAATAAACTAAGATATACTTATCTAATTATTATATATATATAGTGTAAATCAAATAATGAACATAAAGTGCTTGTACAATAATTAAAAGGTATATAATATATTTGTTTTATATTAATTTGCTTCATTATTATAATATTTATTCTATTACACATATAATTTTTATTTAAGAGTATAACATATTTTTTTAGATAATTTTTATTTGTCAATATAAAATATTATTATTGTATTACACATATAATATATATTGTCTTTTAGTATATATAATTATATTATCTAAAATAAAATAATCAAGACAATAGTTTACATTATCGAGTTTCTATTGTAAGTCATATTGTGATAAATTAAGATATACTTATCTAATTATATATATATATAATGTAAATCAAATAATGAACATAAAGTGCTTGTACAATAATTAAAAGCTATATAATATATTTGTTTTATATTAATTTGCTTCATTATTATAATATTATTGTAATACACATATAATTTTTATTTAAGAGCATAACATATTTTTTTAGATAATTTTTATTTGTCAATATAAAATATTATTATTGTATTACACATATAATATATATTGTCTTTTAGTATATATAATTATATTATCTAAAATAAAACAATCAAGACAATAATTTAGTGGTAAGAAGCTGTATATACATGATAGATGTCAAGGGTTCGAATCTTCATCAACATACTTTACTTTTAAGTAATAAATAATAATAATTAAAAAAAAACCGTGCGAACCGACGGTTCCATGGTTTCTGGCCCATGAACCGTAAAGTACGGGCCAGTTACGGTTCGAAACCATCGAACCAGGTCAACGATTAAATGGTCCGTTGACCGGTTATGGTCCGGGCCGGACCGCGGTTATTAATAACCGCAATCATGTCTAACCAGCAGTTGCCCCAATGATGGCACTGCTCCTATCCTCTCTCCCTGTATCCAATTCCCTCCACACTCAGAACCCCTCACCACCTCAACTGATCCAAAACCCCTCAAAACCCACATGCTCCAAACACTCATGGATCCAATATCTTCGCTTCCAGTCTCGCTCGAATTCCTTCCAGGAAGCCATTACCACTTTCATAGAGATGCAAGAATTAGGCGTTCAACCCGATAATTTTGCCTTTCCAGCAGTCTTGAAAGCCGTCGCAGGTCTACAAGACCTGGGTTTAGGAAAACAGATTCATGGGTCTGTCATCAAACTCGGCTATCATTCCCAATCGGTCACCGTTTCCAACACAGTTTTGCATATGTATGCTCAATGTGGAGCTTCCTTCGACCAGGTTCTCAAGGCTTTCGATAGAATTCCTCAGAGGGACCAAGTTTCTTGGAATTCGATTATTAATGCTTTGTGTAAATATGAGGAATGGGAGTTAGCTTTGGAGGCTTTTCGTCTTATGGGATTGGAGAGAATTGAACCTAGTTCCTTCACTTTAGTTAGCATAGCGCTTGCTTGTAGCAACCTTAATAGGCGTGACGGGTTAAGGCTTGGAAAGCAAGTTCATGGATATGCTCTCCGAACAGATGATATGACTACCTTTACATATAGCGCTTTGATGGCCATGTACGCAAAAGTAGGAAGAATAGATGATACCAAGAATGTTTTTGACTGGTTTACTAACCGCAACATGGTTTCTTGGAACACGGTTATTAGTGCTTTTTCCCAAAATGATATGTTCGTTGAGGCATTGGAATATTTCAAATTAATGAAAGTTGAAGGATTTCAGCCTGATGGAGTCACAATCTCAAGTGTGCTTCCAGCATGTTCTCATTTGGAGTTCCTGGGTGCTGGAAAAGAAATCCATGCTTATGTGTTCAGGAATGGTGGTTATTTACTAGGAAATTCCTTCATTGCTAGCGCTTTGGTAGACATGTACTGCAACTGTAAAGAAGTTGCAAGCGCTCGTAGGGTTTTTGAAGGTGCAGTAGATCGAAAACTAGCTCTATGGAATGCCATGCTTTCTGGTTATACACGAAATGGGTTTTATGACGCAGCCTTATTGTTATTCAAGTTAATGGTTGACTCAGGTTACCTTCCAGACGCAACCACCATGGCCAGTGTGTTACCGGCTTGTGTGCACTGCGAGGCTTTTGCAGATAAAGAAGGTATACATGGGTATGTTTTGAAGTTGGGTCTTGGCAACAATATATATGTGCAAAATGCACTGGTCGACTTGTATGCTAGGATAGGAAATATAGATAACTCCATTTATATTTTCCACAACATGGGAAGTAAAGACATTGTATCTTGGAATACTATGATTACTGGATACGTGGTTCGCGGATACCACGAAGAAGCCCTTGCTTCACTAGTTGATATGCAAATACAAGGAATAAAAGGTGGGAAGGATAACATTAATGATAACATCAAGGTCTCAGTAAAACCAAATTCAATAACACTTATGACTATTCTTCCTGGTTGTGCATCTCTGGCTGCACTGAAGAAAGGAAAAGAGATCCATGCTTATGCCATTAGAAATGCGCTGGCAACAGATGTTGCTGTTGGAAGTGCACTGGTTGATATGTATGGCAAGTGTGGTTGCTTAAAAGAAGCTCGAAGAGTTTTTGATGGTATGCCTACAAAAAATGTGATAACATGGAATGTCATGATCATGGCTTATGGAATGCATGGGGAAGGACAGGGAGCCATGGAACTTTTTAACATTCTAGTTGCTGGAGTCACAGGTGGAGAACCGAAGCCAAATGAAGTGACATTTATTGTTGTTTTTGCAGCATGCAGTCATTCTGGTATGGTAGATGAAGCCCAACAATTGTTCCACAAAATGAAAGAGGAATATGGCCTTGAACCTAACGCTGATCATTACGCTTGTGCTGTTGACCTGCTTGGTCGAGCAGATCGTTTAGATGAAGCTTATCAAATCATCAATTCCATGCCTACTGAACTTGACAAGGTAGGGGTATGGAGTAGTTTGCTTGGTGCTTGCAGAGTACACCAAAATGTTCAGCTAGGTGAAATCGCAGCCCTAAATCTGCTGCAGTTGGAACCAAAAGTTGATAGCCATTATGTTTTACTTTCCAATATATATTCTCATGCTGGGCTCTGGGAAAAAGCTACAGATGTTAGGAAGAAAATGAAGGTTATGGGGGTAAGAAAGGAACCTGGTTGCAGTTGGATTGAGTTTGGTAATCAGGTTCATAAGTTCTTGGCAGGGGATGTTACACACTCGCAAAGCGAACAGCTATACAAGTTTCTAAACCAATTATTCGACAGAATGAAGAAGGAGGGTTATGTACCGGATACATCATGTGTTCTTCACAACATTGATGAACAAGAAAAGGAGATTCTCTTGTGCGGGCATAGCGAGAGATTGGCAATAGCCTTTGGTCTTCTAAATACCCCACCTGGAACAACTATTCGAGTGGCTAAGAATCTTAGAATCTGCAGCGACTGCCATGTTGCCACTAAATTTATATCCAAGATAGTAGGCAGAGAGATTGTCGTGAGGGACATGAGGAGATTCCACCACTTCAAGAATGGAGCCTGCTCATGTGGGGATTATTGGTGATATTTTATGATGTAATGGGGGGCTTTTTTCCAAATAACAATACGACTTGTCAAATAAAGGCAAGAAATGTGCCTAATTATTGTTAATGGATCAATCTTTTATTGGGAATGAAATTACAGAAATCTACTGTTTCAAGTCTTTTAAGTTATCCAAAGTCTGAAAAGTATCTTTACATTCTGGTTAAATCTGCTGCCGAGAAACACCACAGTTTTAACAATGCAGTAGGCATTTTAAAAACGTATGTTCCCAATAAAAACCAGCACCTACTTCTGTGCCAGAGATTTGTAGTTTCTTGGGTTTAGCAGGATACTACATATAGTTTGTTGAAGGCTTTTCAAAGATTGACAAACCATTAACACAACTGACACAGAAGGGAGTACCTTTCATATGGTCAGATGCTTGTGAGCATAGCTTTCAGGAATTGAAACATCGGTTGACAACTGCTCCGGTGTTGATCATTCCATCAGCACATGACAGGTTTGCACTTTATATTTATGCATATTTACTTGGCTTGGGTTGTGTATTGATGCAGGATAAACATGTTGTGGCGTATGCATCAAGACAATTGAAACCACATGAAATGAAGATATGACGACATGAGACAAAGGAGATTGATGGATCTCTTGAAAGATTATGATTGTGAGATCGAATATCATCCAGGAAAAACCAATCTGACAGCTGATGCATTAAGTCGAAAGGTACAATATACTGCAAATGAGATGATTGATGACTTCTTGTTGTACATTGGGATTTGAGTTTGATGCAGTGACAGTGCTAGTAAGGGTAACAACATAGTTGGTTGAACCCGATATCTTTGAGAAGATCAGAAGGGCACAAACACTGATGATGAAGTACAACACTGGAAAAAGATGATAAGTAAAGGGAAAACATCTACTTTTGTAATAGCAAGTGATGGGAGTTTGAGATATGGAAAGTGTTGGGTAGTGCCTGCTATATTGGGACTACGCCAAGAACTACCACAACATGTACAAGGATTTGCGTACATAGTTTTGGTGGAAACGCATGAAACAGGATGTACTGGGGTTTGTAAAGAGATGCCTGGTCTGTCAAATAATTCATTTACTTTAATTTTGCTAATTAGTTTAATTCATAGATTTGGCTTAGTATAGTTAATCAAATTCCAAAATCCCATTTTTACTATTTGTTCGATTAATTGACACTAAAAATGCATTCTTTCCTGTGAGATCGATCCATACTAATGCTACTACAAGCTTACTGCTGTTAACTTGAGAAGGGTTAATTTGGGCGTATGCGATAAGAGCTACCAAATTTTGACGCCGTTGTCGGGGAAGCGTTTACTTTTATGCTAACTTTATCTTTATTTCTTTTTATGCGCTTGTCGTTTGTTCATGAGTACATGTGAATCGTCTAATCACGAAAATAATTTTCACTACGATCCTGAGATCGAGAAAACACTACATCGAAGAAGAAGAGAAGCAATGATACTTGGGAAAGAAGAGAGGAACAACATGGCTGCGAATCAAAGTTTGAGACAATTGGCGAATCCTAACTTGGATCAACAACCTCTCTGCATCACTTTCCCTACGCTTGCTAACAATGTAAATTTTGAACTCAAGTCTGGATTAATTCATTTACTGCCGTCTTTGCATGGTCTTGCAGGTGAAAACCCGCACAAGCACTTGATGGAATTCCACCTGGTATGCACTATGTTGAGCCTTAAACGCATTGTTGAGTTTAATGCTTAATTTATCTTCGAAATATTTATGAGTTTTGATGATCAACAAAACTTGTGTTTGTTATACTAATGTGTCCACTTACTGTACAGGTTTAATTGTTGAAAATTGGATTAATTGAAGGAAATCAAATGTGCAAGGCATAGGGCAGATCGCCCAGGCGATGATGACCATCGCCCCAGGCGATGACTGCCTTTCGAGACTTCGCCACGCACATCGACTGAGGCGATGAAAGTTTGTGAGCAACCGAAGCTACGACATTGATTTTTGGTGGTGATTGCTTGAGGCGATACACACATCGCCTGAGGCGATCTGTGACAATTGGCGACCGTTGGGGCGCGGCGATGGTGATCGCCCGAGGCGATGTCCGAGGCGATCTTGGAGTGTTCAAGCCTTAAGTGTAGCAACCGCTAGTAGGAGCCCTGGGGGCCTTCTACACTATAAATATGGATGTTTTGGAGCATTTTGAAGACAAGAAACAAGAGTATAAACTACAAGAAAGTTGTGTTCAATCAAATTCTATATAGCATTGCAAACTTCATACATTTGTGTTGTATTGGAGTTTGTGATTCACTTCTTGTGTTCTTCGTGTTGTTACACCGTTAAGGTGTTATTGATTTATTGTAAGGTCCTCCAACACCGACGCAAGTTGGAAATTTTAAAAGTCATCAACAAGTGAAGTTGGTGCAAGTGTGTGGCTATCCTTGGAGTCCTTAAGGCCAAGAAGACTCGTGAAGAGTGTGGGTAACTCGGGAAGAGTTGTGTGTGGCTATCCTTGGAGCCCTTAATGCCAAGAAGACTCATGAAGAGTGTGTTGCTCGTGAAGAGCTGTTTTACTCGGGAAGAGTGTGTTGTGGCTAACTTGGAGCCCTTAAGGCCAAGATCAAGATTGTTCTAGTGGAACATCGGTTAAACGTTTTCTAACCGGGAAGAGGAGACGTAGACGATTCATCGCCGAACTTCTATAACAAATTCTCTTGTCATTTATCGCTTTATTTAATTTACATATTTATTTATTACTTCATTTTATTTATTTGTCGATTGACATCAAGTCTTCCGCAGTGCAAAACTCGACTTTTTGTAAATTCATTTTAAAACGCTAAAGTAGCCAAGGAACCCCATTCACCCCACCTCTTCGGTTCCAACAAGTGGTATCAGAGACATTTGATTTTTGTTTTAAATCAAATTTTTTTATATGGCTAATCTAGCAAATGAGTTTGCTCAAGGTCAATCGACAAATCGACCTCCGCTCTTCAAGGGTGATAATTACGGATATTGGAAAAATAGAATTTCTCTATACATCCAATCCGTAGATTATGACCTATGGAAAATCATTGTAAAAAGTCCACACATTCCTTTGAAGGAAGTTGGGGGAATAAGTATTCCCAAAGAAATGGACGATTTTACAAGAGCGGATATGATTTTAATTTCTCAAAATGCTATAGCTATTAATATTTTACATTGTGCTTTAGATATGAATGAGTACAACCGGATCTCGATGTGCTCAACCACAAAGGAAATATGGGACAAATTGCAAATTTGTCATGATGGCACAAATCAAGTGAAGGAGACAAAGATAGATCTACCACCACTCAAGTATGAAACATTTGAGATGGAATTCGGAGAAGACGTTGACTCGATGTTTAGAAGAGGGGGAGAGCTTTTTATGCTTTACTTGGTATAACTTGTATGTGCTATGCAATTGTTAAGGTGGAGTTTTGTTTACTCACATTTCATGTATATTAGATATTCAAGTTTATCAAGTTTTGTGATCATCAAAACTCATAAATAATTCGGAGATGAATTAAGCATTAAACTCAACAATGCGTTTAAGGCTCAACACACTACTATGAAGCCAGCTGGCGTAACGGAGGAGCAAATCAAATTACGAGCCTTTCCATTCTCTCTAAAGGATGCTGCTAAGGATTGACTATTACCTACCCTCCGGATCTATCACCACGTGGACGGATTTGCAAAGAGTCTTCCTTGAGAAGTACTTTCCAGCTTCAAGAGCAACTAACATAAGGAAGGAAATCTACGGTGTGAAGCAGTACCACGAGGAGTCGCTGCATGAGTACTGGGAACGTTTTAAGAAGTTGTGTGCAAGCTGCCCACAACATCAGATAAGTGAACACCTTTTAATTCAATATTTCTATGAAGGTTTACTTTCTGGTGACAGGAACTTAGTGGACGCGGCAAGCGGATGAGCTTTTATCGACGAGACTGGAGGATTCAAGGAACTTGATAGCAAACATGGCGGCCAACTCCTAGCAATTTGGACATGTTCGCGCTTGATAGCAAACATGGCGGCCAACTCCCAGCAATTTGGACATGTTCGCCATGGACAACCGCCAAACACATCCAATCTAGAACAACAATTGATTGATATAAAGTTTCTTGTGCGTAATCTTGCAGGTGGCAATGTGGGGAAGATGAAGCCATGCGGAATCTGTCTGGCCGTGAACCATCCCACTGACGCATGTCCCTCACTACAAGAGACATCCACTGAGCACGTGAAAGCAGCAGGAGGATTCCCAGGTCCACCACAAAGGAGTTATGACCATCCAACCAGCAACTACAATCAAGGTTGGAGGGACCATCCGCAATAGGAATATGAGAATCAACAAATGAACCAACCTCCACCCTACAGACCGCCATATCAGAGACCTCCACCACCGCCATGCATGTTCCTTCTGACATGTTAGAGAATATTGTTAAAGTCATTGCTGAAAATAGCCTGCAATTTCAACAGGAAACGAGGGCGAGCATTCAAAGCTTGACTACACAAATGGGACAACTGGCGACTTCGCTCAACAAGATTGAAGCAAGAATATTCAACGGGCTTCCTTCATAGCCGGAGGTGAACCTGAGGGAAAATGTGATACTGACGCCACCCAAGAAAGAAGAGATGTAGGACACCGAGAAGGACGTTGAAGAGCTTATGCAAGAGGAGGAATCACAAGGTAAGTCCATCCACTCTGTGAATACAAAGTTCAACCATTCCCCCTTGCTTTTAAGGTGGACTGGAAGAACGAGGGCATCAATAGACTCTACAAGACTTCCGACGCTGTGAGGAAAACGCTCCACTACATGATGCCATAAAGAAAGTGCCTCGATATGCGAGATTCTTGAAAGAAGTGTGGAAAACGGATAAGAGTAAGGAACACAAAGGGTGCCCCAAGATTGAGATAGATGAGAATGTTTCGGGGTCATCCAAAGAAACATTCCTACAAAGTGTAAGGACCCTGGTATGTTTTCTATCCCTTGTATGATTAGAAATACTAGGATTGATAAGACAATGCTCGATTTAGGATCATCCATTAACGTCATGTCTTACCCAATCTACACTCAACTGAAACCGGGACCTTTGAAACAAAATAACACTGAGATTCAATTAGCTGATAGGTCCACGGTTATTCCTAGGGGGATAATAGAGGATGTACTTGTGCATGTAGAGAATTTGGTTTTCCCCACCGATTTCTATGTCTTAGACATGGAAAATGGTGACCCATATATACCCATTCATTTAGGGAGACCATTCTTGAAAACCTCTATATCTGTGATCGATGTGAATATCGACATGCTAACAATGGCGTTTAATGGTGAGGTTGCAAAATTCAACATCTATGAAACCATTAAAAGACATGAACAATCTAGTTATTCTATTGATATCCATGATGAAGTAGATTCTGATTTTGATAATAATGAATTGTGGGAGATGGGAAAGGCTACTGATTGCCTTGATGACAAAGGAGGTATGGACTCAAATCTTGTGCATAATTTGCTTACAATTGCTGCCTTATATACTCATGATACTTCTGACCCTCTTTCTTCTCACTTGCAGGATCATACTGTTGAAGAGAAACACCCTCCGGAGCTATCACAACAAGGAACAAATGAAAGAGGAGGAACACAGACTGGTGATGACCTCTCCAAGAAGAGCAAGGCAAACAAATCAAAGTTCAAGGGACTAAAGAAGATATTGAGGTGGAAGAAGAATAATGGAGCGACACAACATCACCCACCTTGATAGAGGACTGGCGTCGGGCCACCGACGTTAAACAGAGGCGCTGCTTGGGAGGCAACCTAAGGGGAGTTAGTTTCCCTTTTCCTTTTTTTTATTGCTTTAGTAGTTAGTCTTTTCTCTTTTCTATTTTCTTGTATTTTTGCCTTACATTGGGGACAATATAAGATTTAAGTATGGGGGATGGATTAGTGGTGTGTTATTGCTTTTCTATTACAAATACAAAAATATCAAAAAATTTGAAAATTTTGAGCTCATAGTTAGTAATGAATGCATGCTTAGAATCACTAGCCCATGATGAAACCTAAATGATGGCATGCATGTTTTTGAACATAGGTGAATTGTTAACCTTGGAACACTTTGAACTCTAATGCAAAGTGTGCTTTGACTTAGTAATTGAATATTTTGAGTACGATATTGTCATGACTCGTGAAGCGTGTATAACTTAGTGAAGATTGTGTGAATTTGTGATAGTCTTAAGAAGTCTCTAATACATGCTAGAACTTAACTACATGCTCGGCGTATATCTAGACTACTTGCGAACATGAAAGTGATATAGGTAATCTTTGATGCGTTTGAGCCTTTCAAGCCTACCATTTAAAGAAAATCAATCAACAATACCCTTTTTAGCTTTAATGTAAAAGAATGGTTGTATGCTAAGCAAACAACCCCCCTTCGATATTTTTTGACTAGCTTATCATCTTTTCCTAATGAGCCTAAATATGAATTTTTAATCCACACCTTTGAAGGGAGTATGATGTGTTTCATTCACATGCATTTAGGTATTCAATGATTCAAATGTTTGTGAGCTTCATTATCAAAAGAATGAAATGAATGAAAGAAAAGTGGTGTCTTGAGAAAATAGATAAAAACAAGATTTCGAGGGGAGCCAAGGCACAAAAGAGAAAAAGATTCAAATATACCTTGCAAAACATACAAGGTGTGAAAATGAACAAAGTTGAAAAAAATCATACAAGAAGAGAAGTTTTAATTGTGCATATCAGCATACTCTCTTGTTTGATGCATCTTTACCCTTCTTTCATAAGCCAACACCTAGGCTAAGCTACAAGCTAATAAAGACATACTTGATTTGTGTTTGCAAAGTGGCTAAGATAGCGGAGAAGAGTGTACAAGTGAGCTTATACTTGTGTTAGTGTATAACTTGAACTATTGTGAGTTTACATCTATTGGATCTATAATTTGTACATGACACTTGTTTATGACCACAAACGCACGTTCACTGCTTTGTTGGGTATGAAATGTTTAGGGATTGAACTTGTTCCACTGTTAACTTTTCACCGCCTTTCATTACTGTGCATGTTTAAAATTGTTGAGACATTAAAGTGAGGACAAGCTAGTTTGTTATGATACTATGAGCCAACAAAAAGATTTTAGTCTTGTCTGATTTGCTCGAGGTTGAGTAAAGATTAAGTATGGGGGAGTTTGATGTGACTAGAAATAGACACATCTATTGCGCTTAATTGTCTACGATTTGGTATGTTTTGATGGATAATTTAATACATATGCTACCTAATTGTATATTTGTGTAAATGTAGGTGAAATCGAAGAAATCGAGCTAAAAAATGCGAATAAAAATCAAGGGAAGCATTGGAGATGATAAGGACTCAAGATAGATTAAGAAAAGGGCTTAAAATGTAATTTTGGAGAAGATATCGATCGCATGGAAGAGGGGATCGATCGCCTATGGACAGAAAGTTGAGCAACAAAAATCACAAGCAAACGATCGATCGCTACAAAAGAGGCGATCGATCGCCAAAGTCTATTGGAGCCAAGCGATCGATTGCTACAAAAGAGGCGATCGATCGCCCGAAGAATCTGCCTGAAAAAAGTAAAGGAGCGATCGATCGCCAAAGAGTCCGAGAAAAAGGAAATATGATTTTTTTACCATCTTGGATATATTTTTACCTACTATATCCGATTCCCACCCTATTTGCATGATTGGGGACCTTAAGTCAGACTATCTTTCATTTATTTAGAGGATTCCAACATAGTTTAGACATTAGAATAAATTTTCTCTCAACTTTTGTGAAGAACGACTTGAAGAGCGAAGACGGAATTGACGCTCCAGAATCGTGCTTCCTGATAAGTGTGATTTTTACACTTAATTTTATATATGATTAGGAGTGTTTTTTTAGTAATTCCTCGAAATTATTACACGTTTTGGTATATATTTGTATATTTCAGGAATATAGGTCCAAATGCATAAAAATGGATGAAATGGGCTTAAAATGCTGAAAAAGGACCAAAGGGCTTAAAATGCTGAAAAAGGACCAAACTGAGCAAATATGGAAAAGGAGGGACAAAATCGTAAGATTGGAGATTTGAGATCCGCGATCGATCGGCAACTTACGAAGATCGATCGCCAGATTTCCGCAAGCGATCGGCAAATGACGAAGATCGATCGTGGATATGAAAAATTTGGTTATTTTGTCCAGAATGTTTCCGCGATCGATCGGCAAATGACGAAGATCGATCGCCAAAATCGAAAATTTTGAGATTTTGTTTCCTTCTTGGTTATTTTGTGTCCAAAACTTTCCAAACTCCTTCACCACTATATATATTAGGTCTTGGACGAAAATAAGGACTTTTTATCAGATTTTACATCCTATGAATAGCTTCCATCCACTCATCCTCCATATCACCATCATTCACCTCCATCTATCAACCATCATAGGATTTTGGAACACCTTCAACAAGGCGATTCAAGAGACGAACGAAAACGAAGCGAGAGAGGGAGCAAGGATCTACGAACGAAGTCGACATCGGGAGTTTATTCTTGTCATTTAATATTATTTTTGATTTGTTTTGATTTACTATGTTGCACTAATTTATTTATCGAGGCTAGGCGAATCCTTTGTCATTAACCTATGATTTGATGATTTATTTCATTGAATTCCTTTAATTCTTTGCGTATAATTTATTGATCTTCATGCTTTTGAGGGATTGATCACCCTTGAATGATTACTTTATTGTGTTGACTTGACCATATGATATTGCAATATGATATAATAAATTATACCGTGGGTTTTCGGTTGAGACGGACCAAGTAAAATCTAGCAGACGTGTGATAGCAATAGATTTACCAAATCGAAGGCTAGTAGTTTTCATAGATCTTTATTCGATATTAATTGTTCAATAAGGATACGGGAGTGGTTTACTGCTACACTAATATTAGACTTGTTATAACTGGACCAAAGTATAACGAATGCATTAGGAAAACTCGTCACCTTAGAAATATTTGGATATTCAATCGAGAATTGTAGGGATTTCATTTGTGAGCCAAAGTCTCGATAATCTTCTCTAGTGGATTTTTCTCGTTTACTTTTATTGACTTGGTTGGATTAGTAGTTAATTTAATTAATTAGTGGTTTAATTATTAATTCAATTTCGTAAGTTAAATATAGTTAAAAGCATCTTATTTGGTACTTGCTTGTTAGTCCCTGTGGGTTCGACAATCCGTATTCTTCCTATCTGTACTAAAACTTGACACCGTGCACTTGCGGTACATAAATCGCTACACTGGAAATAACTGTTTAAAATAAAAGCGATCAAGTTTTTGGCGCCATTGCCGGGGACTAATTTTAGTAATATCATACGAGAAGTTTTGACTGTAAGTTAACCATTTTTTTTCTTTTGTATATATTTAATTCAAAAAAAAAATTAAATTGTTTTATTTGTTTTCTTGCGAGGTACTTGTGATGCTTCATCAACAAGTCTTCACAAGATTTGTCCAACAATCAATATAGTAGCGTCATCCCACTAACTATATCCCACAATTCCGATTGTGTCCCTCATTGCATTCCACATGGAAGGATTCTCAACCAACGTTAACAATGATTTGTTGACACTCACGTTGGTACTCCCAACAAAATTGAGCTGTCCCAGTACAAGTCCCTCCAAACATTTAACGTATAAACGTTCTCGTGAGGTATTCCCTGCCTCAATCATCATGCCACATAGTGACTACAAGAGTCCACCATAAACCTCATCGTATCACCATACGATTCACCAAACTCGGATCCAACGAGCAGTATATTGGCTACAGTAAGCTCACTATAATATTGCAACAACACCTGGCTAGCAAATCCCTGCCTCCTTAGGTTTATAACAAACCTACCAATGTATCATACATCATCGCTTCGACGTGACGGCGGCATGTACCATCGCTTCGACATGACAACGGCATCATCGCTTCGACATGTCAGTGGTAATATTAGGAATGTATCACTTTGTTCCGCAGGCTCAAGAGGTATTCCCATGTACGTGCCACTTTGCCCCGTAGGCTCAAGAGGTGTCCCCCGTACATGTGCACTTTGCTAATTGGACTCAAGAGGTGATCCCCATTCCACAAGGTCTCATCCATATCCCATATGACCCTGCAACCACCATGGTTTGCAACAATATATTTCAATTATGAACACATATCATAAACGCACATAAGCAAAATAGTCCTGTCACACAACACTAATTACCCTCATGCATAATTATGTGCTACCCATTTCCATCAACATGTTCCTAGGCCCTCAACAGCCCCAAAGAGCAAACCACTGCTCTGATACCACTAATGTAAGGACCCCAATGCCCTTAACCCATTGCCAGTGTATTAACCCATGCAATTAGTGCATACAATTATGTTATCGGGGGAAAAAGACTACATGCAACCATGGCATAAAAACCATCTATAAAATTTCTTGCATCCTTTCATTAATATCCAGCTTTTCCCAACCAAGTCCATTTAACATATCATGCACCCTTGTAATATACTAACACGTTCTCATTCATTTTGCAATTCCTAATTAATTGCATGCAACACATGAATGAAAAGAGAAATGCCCTTGCCTTTTTATACAAACCATATACACATAATAGTGCTCACATGCGAGCATCAAATAAGTATATGTGTATCTAATGTATAAATATCATACTCAATACCAGCTCTGGTACTTCGATCCTAGAAGTACTTAAAATCAACAGCTCAAGCTCAACTCCAAAGCCATCGTTGTACCTATTCACCTGCCCCAACAGAGACATCCTAAGCATACCAATACCACCAATCCAATAATCATAATATTACAGTTCATAATTTACAGAATGTAAATGCCATGAATTTTAAATGATACTCCCTGGATGGTATCATCCTCATCCGGATCCCCTGTGTTGTTCTTGTTCTCAAAATAACCGAAACCATCAAATTCCCATAAGCCAGTTAAACTTCTCATTGATTAACTAAATCAATTCCTGTCATGCCAGTTTCATAATCAAATATGATTAAACCATTAAACAAATGACCGTAGATATCACATATATCTAACCAATGATTCCATAGTTCTATTTCATGGCTCGCTCCACAATAGCGGCATCATAACCGATGTTCGCCCCACAACAACAACATCCCAATCATTGCTCGCTCAAGAGCGGCACCATATAATTCCCAATGTATATCCATTTATTGCAAATACAAATAACCATGCATTTCACAGTTGCAATAATATAAAAGGCTATGCTCGTACATTACACGTACCTTATAGTTTCGTAGTCCGAATCAAAGCTTTCCTTGGTCCCGTGACCCGATGAATTATGTGCACTTAATAATCCACTATTAATTACAAGCATGCAACCACGTGCCCAAGCACGTTTACAATCCCCAAATATATCATCAATTAATGACAATTAACCATTTTAAAAGACCCGGGCGAAGCATGCATCGATTCCATAACATCAACACAAAATGTGCCAAGAAACAGGGCCTCTCGATATATCGGACATAAGCCCTCGATCGATCGAGAGCCACAACAAGGGTTGGCACCAAAATTATCCTCGCGCGATCGATCGGCGAGACTTACCAATCGATCGCCACGCGCCCGCGATCGATCGGTAATTTCGCTCGATCGATCGCCAACACTATTCATTGCCTTCCATTTTTGCCAACGTCACGCGATCGATTGGCACTCTCTTGCGATCGATCGGCGAGCTCTGCACCAGCCCAAAAATGGCTTTTTCGTGCAAGAACCCCTAGGACAACCATTCTAACACCTAAACTCCAGTAAACCCTCAACAAAACATCATAATAACCCCCAAACTTTCAAACCCCAAAATCTTTAAAACTTTCAAAACTCAAACCCAACATATATCACAACCAAACACTACCAAACTACTATCAAATCGAAGATAAAGACGAGGGAAGAATAATACCTTAATATCTTTGAGAAATTCGGCTCCCGAATCGAGCGTTGCTCGATTCTCCTCCAAGGGAGAAAAGAGGGGAAGGGGAAGTTGGGTTGGGCGTAGAGAGAGGGAAGAGAGGGGAGAGATTCCGTGCAATGACGGAATACCGAGTCCACTTGGTATATATAGTACCAAGGCTCCAAATACCAAGTCCTCCACAAATACATCATGACTCATTAAAAATCATCTGTTTTCAATATTATCTCTCCAATCTCAATTTCCAATATCAGCCCCAATACAAAGTACCCCGGACCTCAGATACCACCAAAAACCCAATTCCAAGGTTTTTCACCACGATGAGAATACAATCTCAACCTTTGGATCCAACGATCCAAAATACCCTATTTAACATCCTCGGGTGTCCCAATACCGTAATTTATTCATAATTGCCACAATTAAAATCCATTAATGACCATTACTACACCGGGATTAACACCATTAATTATGGGCATCACACATTATAAGCTTAAAAAGACATTTTGATCCAGCTATAGGGAATAATTACTGCAGAACTGCTTGAAAAGTAGGCTTATGGAGTACTTGATAGTAATCTTGACTTGAGTTTACTAGCATTATTTGATCTTAAAGATATGTATAAAACTCAAGATTGACAATAACACACACGCACCATTCGATTTTGTGATGTATTGCTTGGCTTAGGAGAAACACTTCTTGTTGATTTTTGGATTGACTCTTGTTGATGTGTTAGTGGGCTTTCTGAGCTTTACAATTGAGTTGCTAAGTTAGTTCTTTTAAAGTATTAAGGATGAACTCTACATGTTATCTTATTGCTTGCTCGAGGACGACCAAGTCTAAGTTTGGGGGAGTTGATAAGTGTGATTTTTACACTTACTTTGTTGTGAATTTTAGGTGTTTTTATATGGATTCCTGGACGATTTTACGTTTTTTGGTATATTTTCATTGATTTCAGGAATCTAGGTCCAAGTGCATAAAAGTGGGGTAAACAAGCTAAATTTTTTGAAAAATGACAAAAGCGAACGAACACGTTGAAAGAATGACCAAAATCTCAAGATTGAAGAATTTGAACTCCGCGATCGATCCGCAGCATTATCGTGATCAACAGCGGAGCTGTGTATTCTGAAGTCCAAATTTAATCAACTCGCGATCGATCGCGGTGATCAAGTACATTTTGGTGACCAATCGCCCAATGACCGCGATCGATCGCGGCTACACATCCTTTGAAAAATAAAAGGCAGATGTTCTGGCGATCGATCGGCTATTCACCCCGACCGATCGCCAGATGCGAAAAATCAATTTTTGTTTCCTTGTTGGGTATTTTGTGTCCAAAAATTGGTAAACTCATCCACCACTATAAGAGGATGAACTTGGACAACTTTAAAGGACTTTTGCTCAGTTTTATACCCTAAAACACAGCCTCCACCTCCATTCAACCTCAAACCATTGAAGAGCAAGCCGGAAACGAAGAGACGAGACGACGCCACGAAGTAAGGAGTCGACGTCTAGCACCTTTAGTATTTCTAATCTCTTGATTGTTATTTATTTTCAGATTTGGAATGTTTGATTTGTTGTTAAACAAGTTTTTGCTCGTTTTTTATTATTGTAGTTGGCTAATTTAATTATCTGGACTATGGGATCCCTTGTATGAACCCATGATTCAAGTTTGAGTTTTTTGTTTGATTTTTATATAGTTATTTGATTATGATTATGTTTTTAATGCTTTTGAAGGATTAGCTACCTTTGAATTGATGTTAGTAATTATAATTGACTTGACCATACAATATTATAATTTGACAAGATAATTCATACCGTGGGTTTTAGATTGAAACTGACCACGTAAAATCTAGCACAATCGTGATAGCTATAGATCTACCAAGATCGAAAGCTAGAAGTTTTCATAGAGCGTATGCAATATTGAATTTTAAATGAGTGCATGACCATTGACTTGTTACATTTTAATATTAGGTTTTTAATATTAGGTTCAATATAACTTGACCAAAGTATATTGGATAACGTAGGAAACCTCATCACCTTAGAACGTAGAATTTGAAGTCTTAACTAATAGGGGAATTGTGGGGAATTACATGGGTGACCCGTAGTCGTGATATTCGTCTCTATTGATTTTCGTCGCTTTTCATTTCTAGCTTGATTGGTTTGGCTAATTTTTTGGGTTTATTTTAATTAAGTTTCACTCGATAATCGTAGGGTAAATATAGTTAGGCAAATTAGATTCGGTAATTGCTACTATTCCCCGTGAGTACGACATCCCTACTTTCATATCATTATACTAAAAATTGACACCGTGCACTTGTGGTATAAAATCGTTATACTGGAAGTTTCTGTTAATATAAATAGAGATCACCAATCCCCCATGAGTAGCCTAGAGTCAAAAAATAAAAGGGTATTTAAGGATCATAGCTCAACCTGTATGTCATGTATCGATGTATGTATAGAAATGATGTGTGTTAATAAAACATGTAATTTATACAGGGTTATGCCAAATATGTGTCATGAATGCTACATGTAATTTAAATAAATCACATAGTCACGTAATTAATATAAATCACCGAATCGTATATAAAATTATAATGATATATGTCTTATGTTACTTGATCGCAATATATCTTAATTCTTTTGATTCACTCTTGATGGACTTCGATCAACAGGTAAACTTCAGATGCAGAAAATTAATCTACACAATTCATGTATCGTAGCATTCATTAAATTTACAAAGAGAAGAATTGGAAATTATTCCAATTTTCTGTTGGGAAAATAACGCCGTATTTTCTGGTCAGGTATGTGGGAGCAAAAATAAATGCGGAATAAAAAAAACACACGGTTTACTTGGTTCGGCAAAAATTAGCCTACGTCCACGGGGCTGCTGCAGATCTTTTATTGAAGAAAAATACAAGTGTTTACAAAACTCTGACAACACTCAATCTGAAAAACACTTAGAAAATTATATAGCAATTTTCTCTCATTAGTATTTTTACTCTGATTGCACTGTGTTATTTCTCTTTCTATAATTTGGTGTATTTTCTAAATGAAATTACAACTCTATTTAGAGTTTCTTCACGCGTTTCTCGCCAAAAAATCTTCACGTGTATCAGATTTTCTTCTTGGCCAGCCAAAAAAGGCATCTTTTTTGCTCCTCCTTTTCTTCGGTGCATTTTTTCAACTTTGTCTTTTTTCTTCTTTTCAAACTTGCCTTGTCTTTTTTTCTTTGGTGGGGAACACCCTTGTCTGTTGACTAACAATCTCCCACTTGAAGACTGATATCAATCTGTCTTCATACCTCGATCAATGCATCAGCCTCTCCTGGTATGTCAATCTAGCAAGTCAACTCAAGTTGAACACAACTTCAGTTTATCAACGGTCACCATATTTGTTAACATATATGCTGGATTTTTACTCCCTTGGATCTTCTCTAATGTTAGCACATCATCCTCAAGCATAGATCTGATGAAGTGATAATGGAGACCAATGTGTATTGTTCTAGAGTGGAATGCTGAATTCTTTGCCAGATGTATTGCACTCTGACTATCACTATACAAAACAATCTTCTCCTGGTTGAATCACAGCTCTGTTAACAAACCTTGAAGCTATACCAACTCTTTACTGGCTTCTGTCACTGCAACATATTCAGCCTCTGTAGTGGATAAAGCTACAATCTTTTGTATCGGCTACATCCAACTAACAGTGTAGTTCCAACAGTGAATACATAACATGTGGTGTTTTTTTAGTGATCGACATCACTTCCATAGTCTGCATCTTCGTAACCTTGTACTTTTAGTTTTCCTTTTCCAAAGTGCAAACACTTCTTTGCAGTGCCTCGTAGATGCCTCAAAATCCACTTAACTGCTTCCCAATGAGCCTTTCCTAGATTTGACATAAACCTTCTGACAACTCCCACTGCATGGGAAATGTCCGGCCTTGTACAGACCATCGCGTACATCAAACTCCCAATGGCTGAAGCGTAACTTTAGCCATGGATTCTTTTTCTTCCTCCGTCTCAAGACACTGGTCCTTGGATAGGCGAAAATGACTAGCCAAAGGTGTGCTAACAGATTTGGCGTTGCCCATGTTGAATCTCTGCAAAACACGATTGATGTACTCTGCCTGAGATAACTGCAAAATTCCCTTTTGCTTATCTCTTGTAATTTGCATTCCAAGAATCTTTCTTGCTGGACCCAAATCCTTCATGTCAAATTCTTTTGACAACTGCTGCTTCAAGTTTCTGATCTCGTCCATATCAGAACCAGCTACTAACATATCATCGACAGAAAGTAGAAAAATGATAACTTGACTTATATTTCTTGAAGTAGCAACAATGGTCGGCGTTGCACCTCTGGAAACTTTCCTTGTGCATAAAGCCGTCAAACTTTAAGTATCATTGCCTTGGAGCTTGTTTAAGGCCGTACAAGCTCTTTTCAATTGAGATGCGAAACCTTTTGGTTGAAACATATAGGTCTTCTTATCAATGTCTCCGTAAAGAAGCGCAGTCTTCACGTCCAATTGTTCAAGATGGAGATTTTCACTGGCAACAATACTCAATACAGTTCTAATAGTATTGAGCTTCACAACTGAAGCAAAAATCTTTGAGTAGTCAACTCCTTATTTTTTGCTGAATCCCTTTGACCACCAGTCGGGCTTTGTATCTCGTGGAACCATCATGATCTTCCTTCACCCGATACACCCATTTGTTGTGAAGTGCCTTTTTGTCCATAGGCAACTCAACAAGTTCCCATGTCTGATTGGACATCAAAGACTTCATCTCGTCTTTCATGGCAAGCTCCTACTTGCCAGCATCTTTGGTCTGACATGCTTCATCGTAGCATTCAGGCTCACATGCATCGGTTAGCAACAAATAGTTCATATACCTTCTGTTAGGTACATGAGGCGAGAACTTCTTCTCAATTCATGAACTGGAGCAGGAGATGCATCATGCTGCTGCTCACTGTCTTGATCAATTGATTCCCCTAACTGAGGAATCTCAACTATCAGTTCCACATGACTTTCTGGGACATCGTCACCTCTGCATACGCTGGTTCACTCTGTTATGAGTCGCTGCCAACTGTGTTATGCATGTCCTTATACATCACTCGTTCGTTGAAGAGTACATCTCTGCTGCGGATCATCTTTTTGTTTTGCATCACCCCAAATGTGGTAGCCAAACTCATCTTCACCATAACCAATGAAAGTGCACTTCTTTGATTTGGGATCAAGTTTGTTTCTGAGTGCATAACTGATATGCACATATGCTACACAGCCGAAAACTTTAAGATATGAGAGGTTTACCTCTTTTCCGCGCCATACCTCTTCTGGTATTCTGTGCTCCAATGGTACCGATGGACCTCGGTTAATCAAGTAAGCTGCTGTGTTGACTGCTTCTGCCGAGAACTGTTTTGGCAGGCCTGATTGTACCCGCATGCTTCTGGCTCGTTCTGTCAACTTTCGGTTCATACGCTCAGCTACACAATTGTGTTGAGGCGTACCAGGCATCGTTCTCTCCATTCTGATTCCGTGCTCATAGCAGAACTTCTTGAATCTTGTGTCTTCATATTCATCACCATTGTCGGTTCTGAGCTTCTTTATCTTCAAACCTGTCTCTTTTTCAACAATCGCTTTCCAAATCTTGAAAGCCTCAAATACTTCTGACTTATATTTCAGAAAGTAAACCCAAACTTTCCTGGAGTGATCATCAATAAAAATCACAAAGTAGTGTTTCCCACTAATGGATGAGACAGTCGTTGGTCCCAAACATCAGAGTGAACTAGTTCAAGTTTCACCTTCTTTGGGGTTCTGGTACTTGTCTGAAAGCTAACTCTTTTCTGCTTTCCAAAAATACATCCTTCACACGTGTCAATATCAATTGACTGAAGGCTCGGAAGTTTCCCTTTTGAGTGCATAACCTTCATTCCTTTCTCACTCATGTGGCCAAGTCTCTGATGCCACAGAGTAGGACTTTCTGTGTCTGCTGCAACTGCAATTGAACAGCGTGCTCCTACTGTCATGTAAAGAGTACCACTCTTATTGCCTCGAGCAATTATCATTGCACCTTTTGAGATCTTCCAAGTATCACCATGAAAGACTGTTGTATGACCTTCACTGGCCAACTGGCCAACATAGATTAAGTTCTTTCTCAGATCGGGAATATGTCTGACATCCTTCAGTTCCCATACAAACCCGTTCAACTTAATCTTTATGATACATTTGCCAACAATCTCGCAAGATGTTCATTACAAAGGTAGACATTACTAATGTCGCCGGGGACATATTTCTCGAAGAGTTCTCTCTGCGAAGTAGCATGGAATGATGCTCCGGAGTCTAACACCCAAAACTCTTCCTTGCACTCTAAGGAACATATTAATGCATCATTTCCAGAAGCAACGTTTGCTTCTGCCTTCACCTCTTGATTCTTCGGTGCATTTTGCACTGATTTTTATAATGTCCGAGCTACCCGCATTTCCAGCACTCGATATTCTTTGAGTTCTGAGAATTAGGGGGATTCCTAGATTTTGACCTCCTGTCCATTTGTTTGCCACGTCCACCTCCTCTGTTTGATTTCTACCTCTTGACTCTGTATGTAATACTGAAGAGGTTGATGATTCATTTGTATCTCTCCGTCTGATCTCTTCACTGAGAACCAGATCACGAATAGCGTCAAATTTCAACTTTGTACTTCCCGATGAGCTACTCACAGCTGTGACAGTAGCATTCCAGCTTTCCGGTAGAGAAGACAAAAGTATTAATGCTCGTACTTCATCATCAAAATCAATGCTAACTGAACTCAACTGTGTTGTCACCGTGTTGAGTTCATTGAGGTGTTGAGCTACCGATCCGCCTTCTACCATCCGCAAATGAACAACCGTCTCATCAAATGAACTTTGTTTGAAGCTGATGGCTTCTCGTACATGCTTGAAAGAGCCGCCATAAGACTCGTCGTTGTCTTTTCTTTTGCTATGTTGAAAGCAACATTGCGTTACAACGTCAGTCGGATAACTCCGAGAGCTTTTCTATCTAGAAGAGCCCATTCTTCATCTTTCACTCCTTTTGGCTTTCACACCCAAGAGAGGTTGATAAAGGCCTTTCTGGTACATATAGTCTTCTATTTGCATTTTTCAAAAGCCAAAATCTGAACCATTGAACTTTTCAATATTCATTTTTCCTTCATCTGCCGCCATTAATCCACTCGAACCAGACTCCCACTGGATTGCTGTTTGACAATTTTTGAAAATCACCGTCCTATTGAAAAACACTGTTGTGGACGAATTTGGTATCGCTGATCAAATTCTACTATTTTCGAAATCACTATTCACGGATTTCACTATTCACGAAATTCACATGAATAGTAACCCGACAAAAAAATTGACAAAATTAACAACCTGGCTCTTACCAGTTGTTGGGAAAATAACGCCATATTTTCTGGTCAGGTATGTGGGAGCAAAAATAAATGTGGAATAAAAAAAACACACGGTTTACTTGGTTCGGCAAAAAGTAGCCTAGGTCCACGGGCTGCTGCAGATCTTTTATTGAAGAAAAATACAAGTTTTTACAAAACACTGACAACACTCAATCTGAAAAACACTCAAAAAATTATACAACAATTTTCTCTCACTAGTATTTTTACTCTGATTGCACTGTGTTATTTTTCTCTTTACAATTTGGTGTATTTTCTGAATGAAATTACAACTCTATTTATAGAGTTTCTTCACGCGTTTCTCGCCAAAAAATCTTCACGCGTATCAGATTTTTCTTCTTGGCCAGCCAAAAAATTCATCCTTTTTGCTCCTCTTTTTCTTCGGTTCATTTTTTCAACTTTGTCTTTTTTCTTCTTTTCAAACTTGCCTTGTCTTTTTTTTCTTTGGTGGGGAACACCCTTGTCTGTTGACTAACATTTCCAATATTTTTTAAAACTAATGTATTTAGTTAGACATTTAACCACTATTTCTGTATCACATAAACTAGTCACATCTCAATGACATGAACTATAAGATGAATTGCGTTGGGGCATTCCCTACACAGAGACGCGCTGCACCGGATCCTGGGTGTAGTGATAAGTGGGCAAAGACTGCTAGGTCGTCGCCCATAAGCGACGCGCCACATCGACTCATGGGTGTGGTGTCATGAGTAAGGGCTCCCTCACCTCGAGCGAGTGGGGGTAAAGAAGTTAGCTTGAAACCAAGACCATAGGATTCGTTTAGCCTCTTGGAATGTAGGTTCTCTTACCAGTAGATTAGTAGAGTTAGTAGAGACGATGAGTAGAAGAAAAATTAGTATTATGTGTCTGCAGGAGACTAAATGGGTAGGTGAGAAAGCCAGAACTATAGCTCCTTGGGGCTATAAACTTTAGTACATAGGTAAGGAGAAGAATCGTAATGGGGTAGGTGTAATCGTAGAAAACAAACTACTTGAGTATGTAGTGGAAGTTAGGAGGAATGGAGATAGGATAATGTTAGTTAAGCTAGTTTTAGGCAATGATATTTTTAATATCATTAGTGCCTATGCACCCCAAATTGGTCTAGATAAGGCTATTAAACGTAAATTTTGGGAGGATCTAGACGACGTAGTACAAGGAATACCCAATAATGAGAAAATCTTCATCGGGGGAGATTTCAATGGGCACGTAGGTTCTGATCGGGATGGTTATGAGAGGATAATTGAATGTCGTTTAAGGAGGGAGGTTAAGATATCGGAGAACCAATTAGGGTTCATGCCAAGACAGTTTATAAGGTTGATTATTATGTGTATTTTTGCTTTGATATGTATATATTTTCGTGTAGATTCCGGAAAGATGTTATGCTTTTTGGTATTTATTTGGTTATTTCAGGAATCTAGGTGGAAAGTGGAAGAATTGAGCTAGAATGAAGAAAACGGATCAAATCAAGGCAAGAAATGAAGAATTTGAATTCTGGCACGACCGATCGATCGGACATGGAGGGCGATCGATCGAAGGAGACAGAAGTTTTTGCCAACAAAGAAAAGCAGAGCTCGATCGATCGGCAACTTGTGCTCGATCGATCGAGCATGGCAGAGACTTGGCAAGAAAAAGTGAAGAAATCTCGATCAATTGGAAGCTTACCCTCGATCGATCGAGCGAGGCAGAGAAAATCATATCCGAGAGCTGAAGGTGCTCGATCGATCGAGAGATATGCACCGATCGATCGAGACGCAGAATTTTCAGAAAATTAAGGACTTGATTTGGTTTGATTTTTGGAAACTCTTCCATCCACTCCCTCTTCTATAAATTAGGGAAGTAGGGCACGAAATTTGAGAGCGATAATCAGAGCATAATTAGACCCTAAAATATATTTTTGAGCCACCTATCATCTTCCAAGAACATGAGGAGTTTAGAGAAATCCATTGAAGTGCAAGGAAGGAAGCAAGAGAAGAAGTATCGGTCAACGCACGGATTCGCTCCTACGGTTTATCGTACTTCTAAACTCTAGTTATTTTGATTTTCAGATTTATTTGATGTTTATGAGGTTGAGAGACGATTAGACATCTTGTTAATTTGATTTGAATATAATTTAGTTTATTTTATCAAGGTTAAGTAAGATTGTGATTGAGTTATTGATTTGAATGTGTTTGAGTAAATTAATTCTTTCGTGCATGAATTATAATCTTAATGCTATCAAAGCCTAGCTAACTTTGATTGAATTTGTGAATTATATTGAGATCGAGAGATAAAGTTATAATACGCTATAATAATTCGTGTTGTATGTTTAAGATTTAGATCGAGAGATTAAATCACATACGTGATCACTTTGAATTGCAAGATTTAAAGTTAACGGGTTTCATCGAGATTTATTCACTATTAAATTGGTTTAAGTGAACGAGAGTTACTTGTGTCAATTTAATATTAGTTTCAATATAGCTTGAGAAAGTATATTGACTATATTAGGAAATCCATCACCTTAAGAATTGATTGATCAGTAATTGTTTTTAACAAACAAATCATTGACGATAATACAATCGAACAAATATCTTGATAAATTTCTTGAGCGGAATTCCTTCGCATCTTCAAAGGAGTTGTTTTATTTTTGAGTTTTTAAGTTTTCAGTTTAATTAGATAATTAATCATTTATTTCGTAGGCTAAATATAATTTTGCTAATTTTATTTGGTACTTATACGTTAGTCCCTGTGGGTTCGACATCCTTTCTTTTATATCACTATACTAAAACTTGACACCGTGCACTTGCGGTAGAATCGCTACACTGGAATTAATTGCTTGAAATAAAAGCGATCAAGTTTTGGCACCGTTGCCGGGGACTAATTTGTATAATATCATACGAGATTAGTTAATTGTAATTTAGCCATTTACTTTTGTTTTGTTTGTCACTTTTGACCGTTGGGTTTACTACATTCGTATTTATCCTTTTGGGTTGATTTTTACAGGTAGTCATCTTCTTGGTGCATGCTAAGGAGTAGCAACCCCACACTCGAGCCGTTTGACCCAGAAATCGAGCTTACATGTCTAAGGAAATTAGGGAAGCTCGAGCAATGGCTGATAACAATCAAGAAAGGGGAACAACAATGAAGCACTGAATCCAAGATCTATGATGGATTTTGCTCAACCAGCTTTCAATGGATCAATGTCAAGCATTACAAGGCCAAGTATTCAAGCCAACAATTTTGAGGTAAAGCCGGCTATAATACAGATGATCCAGCATTCAGTGATGTTTGGGGGAGTAGCCACTGATGACCTAAACGCTCACATCTCCAACTTCTTGGAGATTTGTGATACCTTCAAACACAATGGCGTTTCTGACGACGCCATCAGGTTAAGGTTATTTCCCTTATCATTAAAAGATAAAGCTAAAGCTTGGTTAAATTCTTTACCTGCAGGATCTATCACCACTTGGGAGGGGATGACACAAGCGTTTTTGTCTAAGTATTTCCCCCCTTCCAAAACTGCGAAGATGAGAAATGGAATCATCCAAATTTGCAATGGTCTAACCAAAACAACGTGTTGAACCCACAACAACAACCGGGAAATATGCCTAAGCTGAGTGTGGAGGAGCTCTTGACCAAGTTAATCTCATCGACAGAAACTAGGATGCAAAACCAGGATGCATCTATAAAAAACTTGGAAGTTCAAGTGGGGCAACTTGCATCTATAATTCATGGACGAGCTCAAGGGACACTACCTACTGATACAATGAAAAACCCAAAGGAGCAATCAAAATTGGATCACTGAGACGGAGGTGACAGTCCAGCTTGGGACTATAAATTAAGAACTTTCTATCTCTTTCCCTTGTTTGTTTTTCAATTTTAGTCTAAATTTATTTTTTATTTTCATTCTTGTTATTTTTTGAGCCTAACTCCGTGCGCTAATTTCCAAATGCAGAAAAAATGGAATGAGTCCGATTGGTGGGGCGGATCGAACATCGAATTTTTTTTATTTTAGTGAAAAAGGGTCTGGAACGATCGATCGATCGAGATTAAATTTCGATCGATCGTCCATGGGTTGCAAAAAGAAAAAGTTTTCTGGAGTCGTCGATCGATCGAGATATCACGCTCGATCGATCGAGGAAGGTCATAAAAAGAAAAAAAATTTTCTCTATCTCACTCGATCGATCGAGCAGCATCTCTCCATCGATCGAGTGACAGATAAATTGGTTTTTAAAATCGATTTCATCAGATTTCATACAGAACCCTATCGATGTTTTCACAGAAAAAAAATCGTTCCTTTTTACCAAATCCCCAATTTCCTTCTATAATCTTTCCCACAAACTCACAAATCTTGCAATCTATGTTTCAAAGGTTCTTCTAATTACAATTTTTGCAACAGATTTGAAGATCCAAAGCTGAATTGGGAGATTGCATCAAAAAGGAGGAACTCAAGCAAATTCCAAAACATCACCTAGATTTTCATGGTATTCGGTTTCAACTCTTCTATATATCCATGAATTAGTGAATACTTCTTTTGGGTATACAAGGATTGAAGTTTCTGGTGAATTTGGAAGTTGAGTAGTTAATTATTTGGGAATTATAGAGTTGGTTGGTAAGATTGGGGAATTCTTGTTGTGGTTGGTAATATTGGTGAGTTATTGTTGTGGTTGGGATTGAAGAGGTGAGAATTGTGAATTGATCAATGGCTCCAAAGAAAGAGCAAAAGCAAGTCGAAGCCACCACTTCGTCTCCAGATTATGATGAGCGGCGCTTTGTGAATTCCGTAGCGGCGAAATTGTACCCCAGCTATCACCGCAAACCCCTCAATCTCGAAAGTGGAATGAGTTAGATCGACTTGAATGCCTGTCATTCAAGAAGCAAGGCGACGAGGTTGGTTTGAATTCATTCAACAACCTATTGATGCGGTGGTCCCTGTTGGGAGGGAATTCTATGCTAATCTAAGGACAGTCCACCAGAATTCAAGGGAGGTTGTATTTGTAAGGGGTAAGGATGTTGAATTTGATCAATTCAGAATAAGTGCAATTTTTCGGATGCCCTCTATAAAGAACAGTGATTACAAATCCTTAAAGAAAAGCCTGATCAACTATGATGAGGTACTTTCGGTAATCAGTATTGAGGGGACTGACTGACAAAGGAACAACAATGGAGAGCCTCAATTGGTCCTAAAGAAATATCTGAAACCAGAGGCACAAGCGTGGTTCTCCTTCATAGCCTCCCGGGTCATGCCATCGACCCACACTTCTGAGGTTACCAAGGAGAGAGCTGCCCTGGTATTTGCCATACTCAGTGGCCAAACGGTGGATTTGGGGTACATTATAAATGACCACATCTGTGACATCGGCAATGAGTCCGCCCACCTCCGCATTACCTTTTACATCTACTATCACAGCTCTTTGCAAGAGAGACGGAGTGAATTGGGATGCCGACGAAGAACTCCTACCACCAAAAGGACCAATTGTGGTTGATGGACCTCCACCTCCTACAGGCCGACGTAGGGCCGAGCCACGACCTTTGAGCAGCAGACATGCTGGGCCATCCTCCTCTTCCGCTGCAGAGCATTCATCGATCACTTTGGCCTCCCTTCACAGGGATCTCCAAGACATCCGCCTGGAGCAGCAGGGCATCCAAAATTTGCAAAGGGAACTACAGTGGGGCCAAGCACAGATAAGTCAGCACCAAATGAAGTTCCTGCAATACCAATGTGCATGGAACAATGCCTTGGCCCAAGGTTTTCCAACTATTCAGTTCCCGCCTGAGCCGCAATTCAGCCATTCCCGCCATACCAACCACCACCACTTGAGTACCAACCATACCAACCACCACCACCAGATTTTCCACCATACCCACCATTCCAGCCAGAGGAGCCATACTATCCAGTACCCCCGCCGGAGCATGATGTGAGGGCTCAATCCTAATCATGTGATTAATGATCACACAATGATAATTATAGCGTAAACAGCGGAAGATTTGTTTAACATTTATTAACATGTGGCCCTAAAAATTTCGGCATGACCTCATCGCACGAGGAACATACCACCAACACAAATCAACATATACTGAAAATATATATCATCAGTCATATCCAGCATACACCAGTCAAACTACTAAACAGATAGCCACACTGGTGAACTAACTAAAATACACAAACTCCTCACATACCACAGCGATAAACCCCTGGTAAACATATACATGTAATACTGGGATAAACAAAAGTAAAACCTCAAGTGTGACTTCCACCAGACATGCCCTCTCTGGGTCCTGGCCACCTGTGACCTTCCATTGTCCACACACAAAGACAACAACAGCCCCACTTGGGGGTGAGCAAAAGCCCAATATAGAACGACCATGGAATATACAACATGTATCTATAAAATGTGATAAATGATGTAATGCAATGCATGTCGTGTCGGTATCAGGTCAATCACCCATCCATTGGGTATATCAGAATCAATCAAATCACTATCAAATCATAGTAGCTCGAGCCTGCCAAGCATAAGGGATCATCAGTGATGCGTCGTCAAAGCGTCATCACATCCCAAGCCTCGACATAGTCAGGGACATACACGGGATGACATCAGCAAGGTGCCACCAATCCCTCGTCTCAACAAATCATGGTAATCAGAGGAGACCACGATTCCCTATACCTTTCGGGCCATTTAATGCCGGTCATAGTATCGCGGTACCAATCTCCAATGATTATCCCAGAATCCAAAAATAAACAGGGTATTTAAGGATCATAGCTCAACGTGCATGTCATGCATCGATGTATGCATAAAATGATGTGTGTTAACAAAATATTTAATTTTCATACATCGATGTACCATTCATGCATGCTAATGAATGCCACATAATTTAAATAAAATCACATAATCTCACATAATTCACATAAGTCAACAAATCATATATCAAATGATACAGATACCTGTCGTATGTTACCCGATCGCAACACACCTTTCTTCTCGATACTTGAGCATGGAGAGTTGATGTATTCACTGTACACCAATATAAATTCACAATTCAATAAACCAATCATTCAAAAATGGGTTATCAATTTTAGTCACAGCTTAACCAATTTAAGGTAATTAAATTGATGCGATTACATCACAATTTAATTTGCTAAAATTATTTGTCACCAATTCAAATTATTATTCAACAATTATAGTCCAAATTAACTGGTAATTATCGAAGTAAAGTCGAAAAAATCGGATATCAAATTTTACCCAATTTCACACACAGTTCACGCACGCTTGTCAGCCGATTCCGGCGAGCTCCGGCGGCGGTAGAGGCGGCGACCGATGTAGAAAGTTTCGTCCAGATGCAAGGAAGAGATTCGATGCCTTGGCTTCGTCCAATTCGTGGTTGAATCGAAGAAATCGAACCAAAAGTGTTCAAACCCTAGTCTGCGCGAGTTTCATCGTTCCAGAATAAAATCGAAGCACTTTTCGAACACCAAAGTTTGATTATCTGGTATGGAAAGATGCGCCTCTGAGTTGTGAACACGGTGGTAGGTCGCTATCGTCGTTAGGTGGTCGGGATGACACTACTATACTGATTTTATCTCTTGGAGAGATTTGGATTGTACTGTCATGGAGATAGCTAGTATTTGTCGATGGTTGATTGTGAATCAACCATGGTAAGCATTACTAGTGTTGGACTAGGTAATGGCTTTATATTTTCGACGAGACGTACAAGGATGCGTCTCTGGGAGATGCTCGAGGTTTGTGGAGTACTATGGTATTAGTACAGAACATCGTTAGATGTGTATATGTTGTGTATAAGGATTCGATTTGGTAATAGTGGCATTGATGCACTATTCTGAACCAGCTGTGTATTTATTGGTTCCGAGATATATTTTGGTATAAATGTATCTAAATTTTCCGAACGGTGGTTCGAGATTGGAGGGTCATGGTTCATGACCCTTTCCTTACGAGGAAGGCGATATTAGTATACATAATGAGAATCTTTAAGAGATCCGATGAGTCAATTTGTGTGGTGTTGATGTTTGAATCACACAATTGGTCATTGGTCCATCAATCATTATTCTCCACGGGGTGAGAATAGCTGGGGATTGGCAATTGTAATTGGGACCTCTGGGTATGATTGGTGATACCCGAGTCGATTGCATTGAGTATGCATGTAGTATTGGTGCTTAGGCATGTATACCGGCGTGTATACCCGGCGTGTGTATACGAATGCCAGCATTTTTGATACTTGTCGAGCATCGGATTAGTATGCTTGGATGAATGAATCTCCGGTGAGAGATTGTAGCACCTTGAGATTGGTAATCTCAATGCCACGATGTATTCTGGGAATGATCGTGAGGCCTGGTTGACTTCCTCTCAGGAGGGATTGTTGTATTTGGGATCATGGTAGATCATTACTGGGTAATCTGATAGCATTCCTGTGTAAGGATTATTGAATCCTAGGGTAAACAAGGGATAACCAGGTTTTGGACTTGTTGGGTGTCGATGTCGACACGGATGGTGCGAATGCAATTGATTTTGTTTCTTGCATGTGTTCTCTACGAGAACTTGAGACCATATGGAGTCTCGATGGTGTGTTAGGACCAAGATACAATTTCTTGGAACACACGGATATAGACATCTTTAGAGATGTGGTTTGTGTTGATCGGTGGCCGTGAGTTGCCCGATCCGTGTTGCAAGTGGTGCAACTATTCCTCTGATGGAGATAGATTGGAGAGTGAAAGCCGAGTTTAGTGTGAGTACACTGTAGTGTACTGGCGGTTTTTTTGGTAACGATGTATGTCTAACATCGTTGGCTAAGTCATAGAGATATCATTGGGGCGATATCTATGTTGGAATCACGAATGATTCGTTTGGTTGGCAGTTAGGGTTGATCGACTGCTTTTTGGGAGGTTAACATCGGAGTATGTTGACGTTCTTCTGAGATGGTGATGATCTGAGAGATTTACTCCATTCCAGGTCTTGGCGCGAGATCGATGTCCTCGCGGTCACTGTGTCGTTCTTGATATGTTCACGACTCGACGATGTAGTTGGATTGTGTGATCTCGGCGATACGTGGAGTACGCCTTTGCAAATTTCGAAGATGGAATTTTATTAGTGGGGGATAATTATGATGCCCGGGGATTATAGGTGTAAATCCCAGAGTGGTAATGATCCTTAATGGATTTTAATTGTGGCAATTACGCATTAATTGCGGTATTGGGACACCCGAGGGTGTTAAAACGACATTTGGGATCGTTGGATCCAAAGGGTGAGATTTTATTCTCATCCTGGTGAAAAACCTTGGAATTGGGTTTTTGGTGGGATCTGGGGTTCAGAGTATTTTGTATTGGGGTTGGTATTGGAAATTGAGTTGGGGAGATAATTATTGAAAAAGATGATTTTTAATGAGTCATGATGTATTTGTGGAGGAATTGGTAGTTTGGAGCCTTGGTATTATATATACCAAGTGGACTCTGTGTTACGGGATAACACAAATCATTTCCCTCTCTCTTTCTCCTCTTATCCACGCCCCTCTCTTTCCCCCCAAATCCTTTTTTCTTCCCTTGGCAAAATATGGTTGGAAGCTCGGCTCGGGAGCCGGATTTCTCGAAGATAATAAGGTATTGTTCTTCCCCTCGTCCTTATCTTAGATTTGATAGTAGTATTGTAGAGTTTGGTTGAGTTTTGGGTTGGGTATGAAAATTGGGGATTTTTAAAAATCCAAAGTTGTGTTTTTGTTGTTTTTATTGGTTTTAAATGGAGTATTGGAGGTGTTGGAAGTGTAAGAGGTGTTGGTTTTGAGTTTGGGTGTGAAAAACACCATGGAAGCTTGAGTTTTTCGGAAAATCGCAGGTCGCGATCGATCCGGCTTGGCGCCGATCGATCGCGACGAGATTCTGAAAATTTAAGAAGATTTACAGTGCTGGCGATCGATGGCAAGGTCTCGGCGATCGATCGCGAGTGGGTTGGCGATCGATCGCGGGGACTCGCGATCGATCGCGGGAGGCTCTGGTTGGCCACTGGATTGCCCGATCGATCGCGGTGAAATCAGTGGTCGATCGCGGCTCGTAGGAAGAGGTTTTTTCGAAAATTTTAGAAAATATCGGGATTTTGAAATCGAGGTTTAGTTAGCCAATTTTCGGGGCAATGTCTACATTCCAATGGGAGTGCTATACCTTTAAAATGGAATGGTTGGAGCCAAGTTTTAATAAAGATTGGAATGCTTGATTTAATAATTGCTTAACTTTTGAACTAGTAAAATGGAATATTTTGTGTATTATGCATGCTTAGCCGGAGTCTTTTAAAATGGTTAATCGTCATGAATTGACAATGGGTTTAGAGGATTGTGAACGTGCTTGTGCACGTGGTTGCATGCTTGTATTTGATTATGAGTTATTTATGTGTTAGCACATAATTCATTGGATCACGGGACTAGGGCAAAGTTGGACTCGGACTACGAAATCATAAGTTACGTTTAACGTACGAGCATATCCCTTTCATATAATTGCAATTGTTGAATGCATGGTATATTATATTGCAATATATGGATAGACATTGGGAACCGAAATTTTTGTTTCGAAATTTCAAAACCGAAAACCGAACCGAAATTGTTCGGTTCGGTTTCGGTTTTAACCGAACTTTTTCGGTTCGGTTTCGGTTGGGTTCGGTTTTAACCGTAGTTTTTTTAAAAAAAAAAAATTCAGCTTTTTTTTTTAAATTGTATGATTAATTGATAAAAATTCAACGTAAATATAAACACTAATACATCATTCCTTGGATTCAAATGAATTCTAAACATTTGACCTTTTAATTTTAAACTTTTAATATTATTTTGAAGTTATTTAATACAAAAAATCGAGTTTAAATGGGAAAACAAAATAAATTATATTATACTTGAAACACATTGCTAATTTACGAGTTCTTATTAATACAATCAGGAGCGAAACCATTAAAAAAATATTTAAACCACAAAAAAAAGATCAATTTTTTTTTTTTTAAATTTTGGTTTTCGATTCTGTTCGGTTAACCGGGCCCTGTAACCGAAAACCAAATTTTTTTTTTAAAAAAAACCAAAAACCGAACCGAAATTTTTTTGTTCGGTTCGTTTTGAACTGAACTTTTTCAATTCGGCCCGGTTCGGTCGGTTAACCGAACCGGTGAACACCCCTAGGTGGTACAGGTGCAGCAATGGCTTTGGAGTTGTGTCCGAGCTGTTGATTGGAGGTGCTTCCAGGATCGAAGTACCAAAGCTGGTATTGAGCATGATACTTTATACATTAGATACACGTATACTTATTCGATGCTCGCATGTGAGCACTATTATGTGTATATGGGTTGTATAAAGAAGGCAATGTCCTTTCTCTTTTCATTTATGCGTTGCATGCAATTAATAGGAATTGCAAAATGAGTTGAATGCATGTTAGTGTATGTATAAAGGTGCATGTTATGTTTATGGACTATGTTGGGGGACAGTGATATAGAATAATGTAAGAAATTTTTTAGATGGTATTTAATGCTAGGGTTGCATGTAATCTTTTCCCTCTGATAACATGATTGTATGCACTACTGGCATGGGTTAATACACTAATAACGGGTTAAGAGCACGGGGGTCCTTACAGAAACTCAAAGTGGAAGAAAAATAAAGACTCTCAGAACTGACAGAGGAGGCGAATTCATCGGAAAATGCCTTCATGTAGTATTGCAGAGAAAAGGAATCTAGAGGAAGCTAACAACACAATATAGTCCCCAACAAAATGCAGTTGCAGAGTGCAAAATTCGCACTGTTGTTGAAATGGCTCGAAGCATTATGACAAAAAAAGACTACAAAGAGTTTCTGGGCAGAAGCAGTAAAGTCAACATTGTATATTTGAACCATTCACCAAAAAAGCTGTTCCAACCAAGACAGCATATATAGCGTGGCACCAAGCCACAAGTAAGAAATTTTAAAATATTTGGTTGCATTGCCTACTCTCAAATTCCTTCTCAGCAAAGAGAGAAACTTGATGATAAATGAGCGAAACTTTTTTATTGGCTAACACTACATCATGAGAGAGGATACTGTGCCTCTTGGGGTAGCTAAGATCTACATGTTTAAATAGCTTTGTAGAATCGGTAGACCTCATTCGTCTTGTCCTGGCTATCTACAAGTGTGCCTTAACTTCCAGATTGACTCTCGGGCGATCCCATGAAGGAAAACGGGCATAGTGATGAATCCAAGAGATATCATTTACTATAACCTAGGGGTGCTTAATTAAGGTCTCATACACCTTAAGCATTTATGTGGACATAAGTGTACTCAATTAAACAAGAAGAAATGAGGTTCTATATCAATAACACCGGGAATTCGATGGGTTTACAAAATTCACATTCAAATTGATTACATCTTCATTACAAGAATGTGATAATCTAGTAGCTCATCATACTAGTTCAAAAGATTCTATTCAAAATTTCATCGCCCTTCTATATCGACGAAGTCTTTACCCTCTAAGCCCATCAGACTCTTTCCTTGCCTCAATCTTCTTTGCCAAAAGTTCCTACAGGAATAACCCACCGTCCACGAGCAAATACATCGTTCATTAACAAAACTCAAGAGCAATAATATAAATAATTGCATAACACATTTATCATGTATACTCCCTAAAATGATGCATCAACATATTCTTGTCTGTCGTTCCTGTTCCATAACTCATGTACATAATCATCAGCTCAAAATATAAATGTTCAACTCCATAATTCATTCATATGTAACGATACATATTGGTATCCACAAATCTCACGCAACTATTCCGGTCTTGTTATAACAGCGGTAATTTAGTACCCCTCGCTTTGACATATAGCGGCACCCCTCGCTTCCACATGACAGCGGCATGATCATCGCTTCGACATGACAACGACAAGTATCATATTTCCATCGCTTCATATGACAGTGGCAAGTACCATATTCCTCGCTCGAATATAACAACCACACGGAACATCCAAACATACTCAAACACATATCAATGCACATTGCATAACTACAATAGCATAATTGCACCACCAATTGCACGTACGTCATTCTACGTACCAGTTTGTCATTTCCACAAAATATATGATAATTGAAATTATCCCCTTCGTTGTCCCTGTGCTTGGGAAGGCTCTACACAATCCAACAATAACATATTAGAAGCCAAATAATAGTCCAATACTAAAAATCTTATCAATTTAAACACAATCCAATAATTTCACCTTTCTATGCCTCGCGATCGATCGGCCCCAGTGCTTGATCGATCGCGAGGCGATCAAACTTGACACCAAAACGCTGACCTTCTCGGTCGATCGAGAAGACTCACCGATTGATCGAGAAGTCACCTCGATCAATCGGGAGCTGCGCTCGATCGATCGAGGAAGTGTTTTCTCCTCAGACAAAATCTCTGCTGCTCGCGATCGATCGAGGATTTTTGCTCGATTGATTGCCGAGCTCTGTTCTTCCGAGAAATCCCCATTTTCCTGCATATCTAACTATACCATGCACATATACATGTATAACTCAAGTATCTCAAATTCAATACACCAATACACCATATAATACTTCATTTTTCAACATAGATCTCCATTTTCTAACAAGAACTTCAATCTAAGTTCAAAAGAAAGTAGGGAGGGAAAATGCTAAGCAAGAATACAAACAACACTAAACACATTCTTAAATACATGATTCCATACCTCTACACTTCTTCAAATCCAAGTCCTTGGGGGAGGAAGTTCAAAATCTCAGCTAGCAAGAAGGGAGGAGGAAGATGGAGTGTAGAGATTTTTAGGTGAAAGTGGTGTGGTGTGTGTGAGAGTGCAGATTTGTGTGGATAAAAAGGGGCTTCATGTCCAATCTATTGCCATCCACTTTATCACCATAATGCTAGTCAATTAGGATTTAAGTTTAAGGGCTTAGCAACATTATTATATCAAAGATATGATTAGGCTTTAACTCCCATGATCATGTATAATTATTTCTAATCCCTTCCATTTCAACAAACTTCAAAATCATCAAGATTTTTATTCATCTATTACTCAAGTTCTCATTTGATTAATACAAGCCAATCCATACTCTGTTTACCTCCATATCGAGTGTACTTACAATTACATAATTATTCCATAATTACTACAATCAAGTCATAATTCATTTAGTTATTTCGAGTATCACACTTAACGGACCGGATCAATCCGGAATCGGCCCAGAACCGGACCAGTTTAGCCAAGTTCGGAAGGAAAACGAGCATAGTGACAAATCTAAGAGATATTGTTTACTATAACCTTGGGCAGCTTAACAGGCCTGGTTTAGCCCGGTTTGGAACCAAAAACGGGCTAACCGGTCCGAAACCATTCCAAAACCGATAATATACCGGTCCGAACCGGTTCTATGGTTCCAAAAATCGCTAGCTTACCAGTTCCATGACAACCGGTTCAGGTTCCAGAACCGGAACCGGATTTAATAAAAATAAAAAAATAAAAAAAACTAAACGTTGTGGCCAACGGGTGTTTCAGCCGTTGGATACAAAACTTTGTGCCAACGGCTAGTTGGCACAATTTTGTGTCAACTAGTCGTTGGTTTTTAATTTTTTTTTATTTTTTTTGTTAAAAAAACTTATATATATTTGGGTTGGTGTTGGTATTATCAATCACTTATTCATTCTCTCAAGTCTCAAGTCTCAAGTCTCAACTTATTAATTCTCTCAATTCTCTCGAGCCTTAATTGTTATTTATTCTCTCAATTATCAATTAAAGTTATAAAATGTTAATTACTATTTGTTAAACTAAATTTTAAAACCACAAAAATTAGTATTATCATTATGGCATCTTCATCTCGTAGCGGTGATCGCATCGGTGATCGCAGTGGTGGTCGGATCAGTGGTCACAAATCAGTTGGTTCATCGGCGATGAATTTGCCGGTGCCAATTCCCGAGTTAAATGAAGATTATGATTTATTTGCTGACATTGATGCTGCTTGTCCACATATGAACGTCGAAGATCAAGAACCCAAACAACATGTCCAAGTCCAACCTTCCGGTGTCCATCAGATACCACAAGTAAAGTCATCCGGAGCGACTACCGCAGCGTCAGCGAGTAGAATAATGAGTCGAGCCAAAAAAGAAGTAAGGTATGTGATCATTTCTGTATCGCTAAAAAACAAGGTACATATGAATATGTTGCGATTTGTAAATTATGTAAAACAACATACAGGTATAAAGCTGGTGGTTCAAGTGGAGGCACCGAAACATTTAAAAAAACACTTAGTAAAAACTTAATTTTGATGACGCAACACTAATTGGTAGAGAAGCAACATAATCACAAATTAATTTTAATCAATGGCACAAATTTTGTTTTAACAACTACAATTAACCGTAGGCCACTTGTTAGATATGCGATTTGATGTGAACTTCTGTTTTTTACAATGTGAACAGGATGGATTTATTGAATTTACTTTGTTTATACAACTTATGTTAAACATATTTCTATGCAGACATTAAAGAAAATTGTATGGAAATGCTTCTTGAATATAGAACTACCTTGATTGAGCATCTTTTTTCCAATTTTCCGTGTGGGATAAGTTTGACAGCCGATATTTGGACTAATGTTCAAATGGATTTATTTCTTGCAGTGATGTGTCACTGGATTGATGAAAATTGGTGTATGCAAAAATGAATTTTATCTTTAGATGCATTAGATTCTGCACATACTGGATATATAATTGCAAAATATATATTGAATGTTTGTAGAACATATGGAATTCAAGATAAAATATTTTCAATCACCTTAGACAACGCCTCGAATAACAACTCTGTGATGCGTGATTTAAAAGCTAATGTGAAACCAATGTTTGACGGTGTATTTTTTCATGTTAGATGTACATGTCATATTATTAATTTGGCCGTGAAAGTTGGTTATGAGGACTCTAAGTCACTGAATATTGAGAAATGAAATAATGTGCTAAACGGTTATGCACGAACCATATTAAGCGTGATTGTAAACAAACACGTATATCTAATGGTTTGAATCATCTTCTTTTTCCGTCGCCAAAAGCAACTCTTTGGAATTTTTTGTACGACATATTAAATTCTATGTTACCTTATAAAGAACTTTTTAACATAATTTTATAATTCAAACCAAAGAGCTGTCACTAATGAAAATATATATTTGGATGATGGTGATTGGGAGTTTGTTAGTAATTGTGTATCATTGATATGCTAAGTTTCCAACATCACACTCGACTCATCTTCCCATGGGAACTCACCGTATAACCTTTCTAAAGTAGGCTTAATCACTTGAGGAGGCTCAAGTTCCCTCACATCTTTCACCTGAGTAGGATCACTCCACTAAACTTGGTTGATGGAGTAGTCATCATCTGTTAGCATATATCGCGTACACCCAAATTAACCCTCTCAAGTTAATAGCAATAAGCAATGTAGTAGCTTGAGTAGGGATCGATCCAACGAGGAAGGATATATCTTTGTGTTAACTAGTGCAAATGAAAATAAGAAGGGGGTTTTGAAGTCAGTTGATTTACTATTATGATGCAAAATCTAAGAAAATTATGAACTAAACTAATATGCAAAGTTAAAGTAAGGTGAATAAATAATGAGAAAGCGCGATTCTTGTTTGTCGGTTGACTTTACAATTGTGGTTTACTATCTCGATCATCGATCTTCACAAACGATTCAATTTTCCTATGACTATTCATCGTTAGACGTTTAATCAAATAATTAAAGTCCTATCTCACCTTATGTTTAGTTAAGTAGCCCAAGCGTTCTAGTTTAACTCTTATCAAACTTTCAATCAAAATACAAACGATTATGATTTAAATTGATTATATCATATGAACTAGTGAGTAGGTGAAGCTAAACAACATAATCCAAAGGTCTATGTTTAATCTAGTCACTTGTTCTTCCTAAAAATTTAACAAATTCAAAAGCGGAAATTTATTAATCTTAGTTGCTTCGTAAATTAGAGGGATCAAATGATTCCGCATTTGATATCTAATTTAGCATTAAATTATATGAACAAAAGTTAGGTGATCAATCAACAATTAAACAACATAATCATGGCAATAAATTCAGAAAATATTGATACTCAACGAAAATCGACAATCAAAACTTAATCTCACGAGAAGCGTAAACTCCGATGTATCGTCTTCCTTAACCAATAATAACAAAGGTGTTTAACCAATCATGACTAAATCGAAAACACTAAAAACTAATCTAGAAAGCATTAAACAAAAGTAAAACAAAGAGTTACTAGAAAGAAGCACAATTCCGGAGCGTCAATTCCGTCTTTGTTCTTTATTCTTCAAGTTGTTCTTCAAAGGTTGAGAGAATATATTCTAACTCTAAAATATCATGCATAGTCCGATTTGAGGTCCCAAAATCGTGTATATAGGGTAGGAGTCTGATAGGGTAGGCAAAAATCTGTCCAAAGATGGAAAAAATCGTGTTTCCTTAACATTCAAGATTCTGCTGGCCATCGATCGCTGGCTTTCTGGCGATCGATCGCCAGCCTTTAGCTTTTTTATTTGTACTCTGTCTCCCGACGATCGATCACTGGCTTTCAGGCGATCGATGGCCACTCCTGAATATTTGTTGCTATTTTTCTGTCCATAGGCGATCGATTTCTCCTTCCGGAACGATGGATCTCGAGTCAAAAATCACATTTTAAGCATTCTTGGTCTACTTTGATCCCTTGTCAACTCCAATGCATTTCTTGATCCTTATTCGCCCTTGTTAGCTCGATTTCTTCAATTCCATCTATATTTACACAAATATACGATTAGGTAGGATATGTATCAATTTATCAATCAAAATATACCAAATCATAGACAATTAAGCGCAACTGATGTGTCTATTTCTAGTCACATCATCATCATATAACCAAACTTGATTTGTCACCTTTGGGTTTGCAGCAAAATCTAGTCACATCAAACTTCCCCATACTAATCTTTACTTGATCTCGAGTAAATCAGACAAAACTACAATATTTTGTTGGCTCATAGTATCATAACAAACTAACTCATCCACACCTTAGTGCCTCAACAATTATAAACTTTCATAATAATCAAATGCGGTGAAAAGTTTAAAGTGGAACAAATTCAATCCCTGGGCATTCCATACTCGACAAAGCAGCGAACGTGCGTGTGTGGTCATAAACAAGTGTCGTGCATAAATTATAGATCCAATCGATGTAAAACCACAATAGCTCAAGTTGTACACCAACACAAGTATAAGCTCACTTGCACACTCTTCTTCACTATCTTAGCCACTTGCAAACACAAATCAAGTAGGTCTTTATTAGCTTGTAGCTTGGCCTAGGTATTGGCTTATGAAAGAAAGGGTAAGGTGTATCAAACAAGAGGGTATTGATGTGAGTAGAAATAGACACATCTATTGCGTTTAATTGTTTATGATTTGGTATGTTTTGATGGATAATTTGATACATATGCTACCTAATCGTATATTTGTGTAATTGTAGGTGGAGTCGAAGAAATCGAGCTAACTAAGGTGAATAAAGGCCAAGAAAAGCTTTGGAGCTAATAAGGACTCAATGTAGATCAAGAAAAAGGCTAAAAGCGTAATTTTAGTTGAGGCGATCGACTGATCGCTTTTATTTTAAACAGTTATTTCAATGTAGCGATTTTCTACCGCAAGTGCACGGTGTCAAGTTTTAATATAATGGTTTAATAGTAAAGAGTGTCGTACCCACAGGGACTAGTAGCAATTACCACGATCGATTAGAATTTCTATATTTAACCTACGATTATGGAATGATTATTAAACTAAATTGACTTAAGCACAAAAATTAACCTAACCAGCAGTGATGAATAATTGAAGAGAATTTATAAACGAGTTATCAAGACGTCGGTTCACCCATGTAATCCCCCAAAAGTTGTCTATTAATTAAGATTCAATGTTCTATGTTCTAGGGTGACGAGTTTTCCTATTTCATTCGTTATACCTTGGTCCGGTTATAACAAGTCTAGCACTAATCTACAATAAATCACTCCCGTGTCTTTATTGAATGATTAATACCAAAAAATGCTTTGTGAAAACTACTAGCCTTCGATTTTGGTAAATCTATTGCTATCACACGTGTGCTAGATTTTACTTGGTCCGTCTCAACCTAAAACCCACGGCCTAATTTACTACGTCGTATTGTAATCTCCTATGGTCAATTCAATTACGATTACCAATATCATGCAAAAGGTAGCTAATCTTTTACAAGCATTAAAAACATAAATTATGCGCAAAGATCATAGAAATTAAATCAAAACCGTTAATTAACTCAAGGGTTCAAACATGGGATCCCCTATGTCTTGACAAATATCTTAGCCAACAACCATAATCAAATTATAATGCAAAAACATGTCTTTAAACAAATTTAACATCACAATCTGAAATAAAAATATATTAAGTTCAGAAATACTAAGATAACGAGGATGTCGCTCCGTGCGTCGCTCCGTTCTTTCGTTCCTTGCGTTGCTCTTGCTCTTCAATGATTTGGGGTCTTGCTTTGGATGGAGGAGAGGCTGTTAGGTCTCAGAAAATGTGTGCAAAATCCCCCTAAAACGTCTGAAAATCTTCTATAAATAGTGTGGAGGAGTTTTGCAAAGTTTGGACACAAAATCACCAAGTAGGAAACAAAATCTCGATTTTTCAGGGTTTGGCGATCGATCTTCGTCATTTGGCGATCGATCTCGGAAACATTCTGGATGGTGGCGATTGATCTTCGTCATTGGCGATCGATCGCGGACCTCAAATCTCCAATCTTGCGATTTGGTCCCTACCTTTCCAGATTTGCTCAGTTTGGTCCTTTTTCAGCATTTTTAAGCCCATTTCATCCACTTTTATGCATTTGGACCTAGATTCCTGACATATACAAATATATACCAAAACGTGTAATATTTTCTAGGAATCACTACAAAAGCACCCCTAATCATATATCAAATTAAGTGTAAAAATCACACTTATCAACTCCCCCAAACTTAAGCTTGATCATCTCGAGCAAGAAATAAAATCAAACAGTAGAGTTCAATATTAAAGATTCAAGTAAACCACTTCGCAGTCAATCATGTAACTCAGAAATCTCACTTACAGACGAACAAGAATCAATCAGAAAGTTTAACAAGTTGTTTTTCTCTTAGATCAAGCAACACGTCGCCAACTCAGAACGTGCGTGTGTGATATTGTCACTTTCAAGTTTCATGCAATTTCATAGATCAAATCATGCTAGTCAATGAAAAGTAATATTATCGTTGAGCACCCCTTAGTCCTATTTTCAAACACTTCTCCACTAATGTAGTCACTCCCTCACTTGGATCAATAGGTCTTTTTAAGCTTGTAGTGTTAGGCCTAGGTGTTGGCTTCAAAGAAAAGATAGGATAGCACAAAGAAGAGAGTATAATCATGTAAAATTCAATTTTTTTAGCACAACTTGAACTTTTCTTCTTTTTCTTTTAGCCTTGGCTACTTTGGGTCTTATTTAGTCACTTTTTTTTCTCAAGGCTTTATCTATCTTTTTCTTTTCTCATTCATCATTTTTTTCAACAATAAGCTCATCAACATATAGCAAATTATGTGCATCTAATGAGAATCATTATACTCCCTTTGGGTAAGGATAATTCTTTTCAATTTAAGCTCATAAAGGTGAGTATAATGAGTTGCCAAAAAAAAATGTTGAATGGGGGCTAATAGTATGTTAAACATACTCCATTCTTTTGCAATTAGGCTCAAAATGGGACACTATAGATGGATATATATCAGGTAAACTTGAAAGGCTCAAAAGGTCCAAAGATCGCCTAGATCATTTCCAAGTCGAGTTTATAACTATAAGATTTCGCCTCAAAGTGTCATCATCAAATAGTTTCTAAGGTACTCTAAGATGCTCAAAAACAATTCATTAAGTTCACAAAAAAAATTTCACTACTACAAGTGCAATTCACAAGATTGTGACTCAAATGTGCTTAAAATATTCCTCATCTTTGACATGCTACTCAAAACAAGATATTCACAAACAAGTCTTACAATCATCAAAACTCAGTTGACATGCATAGTGAGATTAATATCATCATGGAATTGAGACCACTACTATGATTTATTATTATCTTACTAATTGAACTCATTTTCAAGAAAATGTTTTGTTGGTGCTCAATAAACGATCCAGTTTCCAAATAAGAAGCATGACACAGTAATGCACTCCCCCAAACTTAATTCATGCATTGTCCTCAATGTACTAGGCATGGAAAATATGACAAAACATTTACCGTTGACAACGATCGTCAGTGATCGTTGTCCAATTCCTCATCAGCTCATGGGGCATAGTGTTGGAACACGTCACAGCACGCATGGAGTCTCACCAAAATCAAAAAAATAAAAACAAAACAAACCAAAATAAACAAAAAACAAAGCAAAGGGATAGGAAAAAGTTCTTGATTTATAGTCCCAAGCTAGACTTATTACCAACATCACTCTAACGGTTTGGAGTATGTGAATTAGTGTCATCCACGTTGCAGTGCCTTAACCGCTGATCATTTACCACGTAAGTGCGTAGAATAGGATCACTTACCTTAATTGCTCCATGAGCATAGACGGTGGTTGCCATGAATGGTCCAACCCATGACGCCTTTCGCTTGCTTTGGAAAATGCGAGGTGGTGGCGCTTTATGCAACTGCACTGTCCCTCCCTTCATGAATGTCCTTTCTCCTTGAGCTTCTTAGCCTTTTTTGACTTGACCATGTCATGGCTCTTGCCTTCCTTAGGCTCTAGCTCAGACTCCACGTTCACCTCATTAGTACCTTGCACCACATCAACAAGCAAAGTGTCAATCATGTTAACTTTTAGATAATCATGCTCGTTGTGTGCGTGTGTTGAAGATTTGAACATATTGAATGTAACACGATCCTCTCCTACACGGAGGATCAACTTCCCTTCTTCAACATCAATGATGGCTCTTCCAGTAGCCAAGAATGGGCGTCCCAGGATCAATGGCATTCTCACATCCTCCTCCATATCCAGCACTAGGAAATCCACCGGCAAGGTGAATTGATCTATCTTTACTAGTACATCTTCAATGATTCCTAGTGGGTAGGTGATAGACTTGTCTGCCATTTGCCACACTACCCTCGTGGGCTTCGGCTCTCCTAATCCAAGTCTCTGAAAAATAGACAAAGGCATCAAATTCACACTAGCACCCAAATCACATAATGATTTAATAGAAGAAATAGGCCCAACAGTGCAAGGAATAGAGAAACTCCCTGGATCTTGTAACTTGGTGGCTGATTTCTTTTGCACAATAGCACTACATTCCTCAGTCAAAAAGACAGTCTCGTGCTCTCCCAATTTCTGCTTCTTAGACAACATCTTCTTTAAGAATTTAGCATAATTTGGCATTTCTCGTAAGGCATCAATAAATGGTATATCTATATGCAAATTCTTAAGCATGTCTAAAAATTGGGCAAAGTTTGAATCAACCTTCGCCCTATTAATTGCTGCAGGGAATGGGAGAGGAATGTGTACTTTTTCTTGTGGTGAGATCGGTATAGTGGCTCCAATGGACTTACCCTTGTCGCACGGTTGCTCCTTCTCCTCTTGCTTCATCAAAATCTTTTCTGTTTCCTTCTCGGCACCAAGTTCCTTTCCACTCCTCAAGGTCATGGCATTGGCTTGCTCCCTTGGATTCTTCTCGGTGTCACTCGGCAGAGTTCCTTGTGCTCTTCCGGCCAAGATGGTTGCCAATTGTCCGACTTGAGTTTCCAAATTCTTGATAGATGCATCTTGGTTACTCATCCTTGTCTCAGTAGATGATATAAACTTGACAAGTAATTCCTCCATGCTCGGCTTTGGTTGGTAAACCGGTTGTGGTTGGGGGTTCAAAACATTCTTTTGGTCGGACCAAGAGAAGTTTGGATGATTACTCCACGGTTGGTTATAGTTGTTGGAGTAAGAATTACCCTGTTGTGGCCTGTTTCCTACAAAGTTAGCATTTTCAGTAGATTGCACAAAAGGATTACCTGCCTGGCATTCCGTGCTTTGATGGTTGCCTCCACACAAATCACATATGACCACTTGAGCTTGCATCGCTGTCATGATCAAGCCGTCCATTTTCTTATTCAACGCCTCCAATTGAGCTTTTATTGATGTTACCTCATCAACTTGGTGCACCCCAATCGGTCTTTTGGGCACATTCCTTTCGGACTGCCACTGGTAACTGTTGGATGCCATCTCTTCCAAGAGTGTGAAAGCTTCCTCAGGTGACTTTCTCATAATGGTACCTCCTGCTGCTGCATCAATCATGGATCTATTAGCAGAATATAAACCGTTGTAAAATGTTTGTACCTGAAGCCAAATCGGAAGGCCATGATGTGGGCATCTTCGAAGTAGATCCTTGAAGCGCTCCCAAGCTTCATATAGAGTCTTCGGATCATGTTGCACGAATGTGGTGATATCATTGCGCATCTTAGCTGTCTTGGAAGGGGGAAAGTATTTTGATAGGAATGATTGAGCCATCCCCTCCCAAGTAGTGATCTACCCTGCAGGCAATGAATTCAACCAGCTCTTAGCTTTATCGTTTAAAGAAAAGGGAAAAAGTCGTAACCTGATGGCGTCGTCAGTGACGCCATTGTGCTTGAATGTGTCGCATATCTCCAAAAAGTTGGAGATATGAGCATTAGGATCATAAGTAGGTGATCCTCCAAATTGCACAGAATGTTGAATCATCTGAATTATGGCAGGCTTGATCTCGAAGTTATTAGCCTGAATCCTTGGTCTAGTGATGCTAGACATGGTGCCTTGAAAAGATGGTTGTGCATAGTCCATCATGGATCTTGTAGTTGGCACTTCATCATTGTGTTGTTCACAATTCCCTCGATTATTCTCAGCCATCTCTCGAGTTTCTTTCCGAAGTCTTCTACAAGTTCGCTCAATCTCTAGGTCAAGTGGCTCTAATATAGGTCTGTCACTTCGTAGCATGCACTACAAAGACAACTCCCTGCAAAATTCAACACAACGAAGGAACAACAGTGGTGAAATCGTATAAACCGTAATAAAGTAAAAATAAAAAAAAATTATGGCTAAATTATAGTCAACTAATCTCCTATGATATTACTTAAACTAGTCCCCGGCAACGGCGCCAAAAACTTGATTGCTTTTATTTTAAACAGTTATTTCAATGTAGCGATTCTCTACCGCAAGTGCACGGTGTCAAGTTTTAATATAATGGTTTAAGAGTAAAGAGTGTCGTACCCACAGGGACTAGTAGCAATTACCACGATCGATTAGAATTTCTATATTTAACCTACGATTATGGAATGATTATTAAACTAAATTGACTTAAGCACAAAAATTAACCTAACCAGTAGTGATGAATAATTGAAGAGAAATTATAAACGAGTTATCAAGACGTCGGTTCACCCATGTAATCCCCCAAAAGTTGTCTATTAATTAAGATTCAATGTTCTATGTTCTAGGGTGACGAGTTTTCCTATTTCATTCGTTATACCTTGGTCCGGTTATAACAAGTCTAGCACTAATCTACAATAAATCACTCCCGTGTCTTTATTGAATGATTAATACCGAAAAATGCTTTGTGAAAACTACTAGCCTTCGATTTTGGTAAATCTATTGCTATCACACGTGTGCTAGATTTTACTTGGTCCGTCTCAACCTAAAACCCACGGCCTAATTTACTACGTCGTATCGTAATCTCCTATGGTCAATTCAATTACGATTACCAATATCATGCAAAAGGTAGCTAATCTTTTACAAGCATTAGAAACATAAATTATGCGCAAAGATCATAGAAATTAAATCAAAACCGTTAATTAACTCAAGGGTTCAAACATGGGATCCCCTATGTCTTGACAAATATCTTAGCCAACAACCATAATCAAATTATAATGCAAAAACATGTCTTTAAACAAATTTAACATCACAATCTGAAATAAAAATATATTAAGTTCAGAAATACTAAGATAACGAGGATGTCGCTCCGTGCGTCGCTCCGTTCTTTCGTTCCTTGCGTTGCTCTTGCTCTTCAATGATTTGTGGTCTTGCTTTGGATGGAGGAGAGGCTGTTAGGTCTCAGAAAATGTGTGCAAAATCCCCCTAAAATGTCTGAAAATCTTCTATAAATAGTGTGGAGGAGTTTTGCAAAGTTTGGACACAAAATCACCAAGTAGGAAACAAAATCTCGATTTTTCAGGGTTTGGCGATCGATCTTCGTCATTTGGCGATCGATCTCGGAAACATTCTGGATGGTGGCGATCGATCTTCGTCATTGGCGATCGATCGCGGACCTCAAATCTCCAATCTTGCGATTTGGTCCCTGCTTTTCCAGATTTGCTCAGTTTGGTCCTTTTTCAGCATTTTAAGCCCATTTCATCCACTTTTATGCATTTGGACCTAGATTCCTGACATATACAAATATATACCAAAACGTGTAATATTTTCTAGGAATCACTACAAAAACACCCCTAATCATATATCAAATTAAGTGTAAAAATCACACTTATCATCGACCGCATGAAAAAATCCATCGATCGCCTATGGACAGAAAGTTGAGCAACAAAATTCACGCTGCAGCGATCGATCGCGAGGATGAGGCAATCGATCGCCAAAACCCACTGGAGCCAAGCGATCGATCGTGAGAAAAGTGGCGATCGATCGCCTAAGGAATTTCGCCGAAAAAAAATAAGCTAGCGATCAATCGCTACCTTATGGCGATCGATCGCCAGCAGTGTTTTGGAAAGATCGGGGACTTGATTTCTTTCCTTCCTACATGGGCTCTAACCTACCCCATCGGCCTCCACACCTTTGGAGACTAAAAAATTAGTCTCTTGAAGAGAGAATTCAGACCTTAGAACATAGTTCTAATTTTTAGAATAATTTTCTTTCAATTTTTGTAAAGACGCTCGAAGAACGAAGACGAAATCAACAAGCCGGAATCGTGCTTCACTTTAGTAACTTTCTTTTCTATTGATTGTTTGATGCTTTTAATACATTTTTTGTTAGTTTTAGATTTAGTTATGCAAGGCTAAATACTTTGATTCTTGGTTGAGGGATACTTGCCATTGGAATAAAAATACTTGGGAAAATTTTGGTTTGATTGTTGAATTTTTAATTCAATTTCAATTTATTTTTCAGATTATGATTCTTATGATTGTTGTATTTGGTTGATAGATTGATCACCTAGTAATCACATACACTATCTAATGCTAATTGAGAAGCAACTAAGATTGATAATTACCTGTTGTTGGTGTTATTAAATTTTCCTGATAAACGATTGGATAATTAATTCTAACGGCTGTAGTTTTTATTGATTAGATTCATCAAACTTACTAGTTTTGAAACTATCATTGATTTAATCTTAACGATTGTATTTTTGGTTAAAGATTTGATAAGAGTCGAATTGAATGTTGTTTTCTTTTTTACCACGATTATGGTAGGTGATGAATTAATTTTTCAATTGATGAATAATTGAATGAATTCATATTGTCACGCCCCGCGCCCAGGCCCACGCAAGCGCGACTTCACAATGGGCTCTTATAGCAACTACTTCGTATCCGTCCTCGCTCTACTAAAATGGTTAACCCAAGTTGCTATAATAGCCCATTGTGCAGTCGCGCTTGCGTGGGCCTGGGCCCGGGGTGTGACAGAATGGTATCAGAGCCAGTCATCGGTAGAAAACACCAGGAGATAAGTGCTATACGGGGCAAAGTGCTACGTGCATGGGAGCCACCTCTTGAGCCTAAACGGGCAAAGTGCTACACGGTGGGGGCCACCTCTTGAACCTGCGGGGCAAAGTGCCACGTGCGTGGGAGCCACCTCTTGAACCTGCGGGGCAAAGTGCTACATGACGGGAGCCACCTCTTGAACCTGTAGGAGCCACCTCTAGATTCCTGGTGCCGGTGGATCGATGAGTTAGTCGCGACGAGGACGTCACGTTCTAAAAGAGGGGTGATTGTAATACCCTTGTCCCACATTGGTTGTGGATGAAAATTTAAAGTGGTTTATAAAGGCTTACAATGGACTATTAAAGCAACTTGGGTTAACCATTTTCGTAGAGCGAGGACGGATACGAAGTAGTTGCTATAAGAGCCCATTGTGCAGTCGCGCTTGCGTGGGCCTGGGCCCGGGGCGTGACACATATGTATAGTAATTTGATAATCAAGTGAATATTTTCCAAAGGTAAAGTTGACCGAAAACCAAGAATTGCTTTTTAATCTTGATAAACTAGTTAATTGTTTGCTTTTGTTTAATTTAGTTATAGTTAAAGAAATTTGAAAATCCCCTATTTTGATACTTGTTAGCATAAAAGTATTCACATCCCCGTGGGATCGATCCCTACTCACGCTATTGCATTCATAACTGTTATTAACTTGAGAGGGTTAATTTGGGCGTACGCGATAAACGCTACCAAATTTTGGAGCCGTTGCTGGGGAAGGCAATTACTTTTGTGTTAGAGTCACTTTATTTTATTTATTTCGTTTTATACTACTGTGGTTTGTTGATGAGTACAGGTGAACCCTCTGATCACGAAGAGAATTTTTACTACGATCCTGAGATCGAGAGGACACTACATCGGAGAAGAAGAGAAGCAAGATTACTTGAGGAAGAAGAAGAAGAGAGGAACATGATGGCTGCGAATCAAAGTTTGAGGCAGTTGGCGAATCCTAACTTGGATCAACAACCACTCTGCATCACTTTCCCTGCTCTCACGAATAACGTAAGTTTCGAACTTAAATCTGGACTAATTCACTTATTGCCATCTTTTCATGGTCTTGCAGGTGAGAACCCACACAAACACTTGATGGAATTCCTCGTGGTATGCACTACGCTGAAGCTGAGTGGAGTAACGGAGGAGCAAATCAAACTGAGAGCCTTTCCATTCTCTCTAAAGGATGCTGCTAAAGATTGGCTATTTTACTTACCCTCCGGATCTATCACCACGTAGACGGACTTGCAAAGAGTCTTCCTAGAGAAGTACTTTCCAACTTCAAGGGCAACTAACATAAGGAAGAAGATCTATGGGGCGAAGCAATACCAAGAGGAGTCGCTGCACGAATACTGGGAACGATTTAAGAAGTTGTGTGCAAGATGCCCACAACATCAGATAAGTGAACACTTGTTAATTCAATATCTATGAAGGTTTGCTTTCTGGTGACATGAACTTAGTGGATGCGGCAAGCGGAGGAGCTTTCATTGACAAGACAGCGGAGGAGGCAAGGAACTTAATAGCTAACATGGCGGCCAACTCCCAACAATTGGACATGTTCGCCATGGACAACCGGCAAGAAAAGAGGTAAATGTATCCAATTTGGAACAACAACTGATTGATCTAACTTTTCTTGTGCGTAATCTTGCAAGAGGCAACGTGGAGAAGATGAAGCCGTGTGGAATCTGTCTAGCTGTGAATCATTCCACTGATGCATGTCCATCACTACAACAGACATCCACTGAGCATGTGAATGCAGCTGGAGGATTCCCAGGGCCACCACAAAGGAGTTATGACCATCCACCAAACAACTACAATCAAGGTTGGAGGGACCATCCGAACCAAGGCTATGGGAACCCACAGATGCACCAACCTCCACCCTACAGACCGCCATATCAGTGTCCTCCACCACCTCCAGTGCACCCTCCTTCTGATAGGTTAGAAAATATTATTAAAGTTATTGCTGAAAATATCTTACAATTTCAACAAGAGACGAGGGCGAGCATCCAGAGTTTGACTACGCAAATGGGACAATTGGCGACTTCGCTCAACAAGCTTGAAACGAGCGTGTCAAATGGACTAGCCAATTGTGAACCCAAGAGAGAATGTGAGCGCCATCACTTTGAAGATGAGCGAAGATGAAGATGAGGAGAATGTGGTACTGACACCACCCGGAAGAGAAGAAGCGAAAGAGATTAAGGACATTGAGGAGCTTATACAAGAGGATGAACCATGAGGTAAGTCCCCTCCACTCCATGAGTACAAAAATGAACCCCCATTCCCCTTTGCATTGAAGGTCAACTGGAAGGACAAGGGTACCAAGGGACTCTATGAAACGTTCCAACGCTACAAGGAAAACTCCCCACTACATGATGAAATGATGAAAATACCTCGATGGGCGAGATTCTTGAAAGAGGTATGGAAAGCGGATAAGAGCAAGAAACGCAAAGGGTGCCCCAAGATCGAGCTAGGTGAGAATGTTTCGGCGGTCATCCAAAGAACATTCCTGCAAAATGCAAGGACCCTAGTATGTTTTCTATCCCATGTGTGATTAGGAGCATTAGGATTGAGAAGCCAATGCTCGATTTAGGATCTTCCATTAATGTCATGCCTTACTCAATCTACACTCAACTAAAACCTGGACCTTTGAAAAGAAATAACATTGTGATTCAATTAGCTGATAAGTCCACGGTTATACCTAGGGGGATAGTAGAGGACGTATCAATAACCGCATTCTGTAGAGTATCTTATACATTAGATACACGTTTATCCATTGGGTGCTCTCATGTGAGTACGTTTTTACGTGTATATGGAATGTATAAAGGGGCAATGTCTTTTTTCTCTTCATTTATTGTTTGCATGCAATTGAATACGAAATTGCTAATGAATATGAGAGCATGTTAGTGTATTATGAGGGTGCATGCTATGTAAGTAATCTTGTTTGGGAAAATTGAATATTATGTGGATCAAATGCAAGAAATTTTCGGGATAGTATATGATGTTATACTTGCATATGGCTTTTTCCCCCATGATAATATGATTGCATATTGGAGTGATGATTTTAATGCTTTGCCGCTAAATGTTGAAGCGATGGTAAAATTTCGCATGTCACATTTGAAGCGAGGTGCATTAAAATACACTCATGGTAATGTTTATTGGGATACAGATTATGCATTATGGTTGCATGCATGGCGTAGCGATGTGAATACTTGCCGCCTTCATGGCGTAGCGATGTGAATACTTGCCGATGTCATACCGTAGCGATGATAGAATATTTGCCGCTGATATGAAGCGAAGAACACGTCCGCTGTCATATTATAGCGAGGGATATTATTTGCCACTGGTATTGTCTAAGCGAGGGGTATTTCCGCTGTCATGTAACGCGAGGGGTATTTCCGCTGTCATGATAAAATGAGGAGTAGTGGCGCCGTTGTCAATACACCGCGATGAAGAATATTTTGCCGCTTAAGCGAGGGATATTATACCGCTAATATGGCGTAGCGCTGAGCTTTCCGCTGTCATATGATAGCGACGTAGGATATTTACCGCTTAAGAAAGGAATATTATGCCGCTGGTATGTCGAACCGAAGTAGCGAAGAGGGATATTTGCCGCTTCTTAGCGAGGGATAACATGACGCTAGTTTATTGGCGATGGTTCATGCCGCCGGGTATCTATATAGCGATGGTTCATTCCGCTAGTTTATTGGCGATGGTTCATGCCGCCGGGTATCTATATAGCGATGGTTCATTCCGCTAGTTTATTGGCAATGGTTCGTGTCGCCGGGTATCTATATAGCGATGGTTCGTTCCGCTAGTTTATTGGCGATGGTTTATGCCGCCGGGTATCTATATAGCGATGGTTCATTCTGCTAGTTTATTGGCGATGGTTCATGCCGCCGGGTATCTATATAGCGATGGTTCATTCTGCTAGTTTATTGGCGATGGTTCATGCCGCCGGGTATCTATATAGCGATGGTTCATTCCGCCTATTGGCGATGGTTCATGCCGCCGGGTATTCATAGCGATGGTTTATTCCGCTATTCTATTGGCAATGGTTCATGCCGCCGAGTATTACATAGCGATGGGTCATTCCGCTACATCTATGGCGATGGTTCATGCCGCCAAGTATCATATAGCGATGGTACATTCCGCTACATCTATGGCGCTGGTTCATACCGCCGGATATCTATAGCGATGTTTTATGCCGCTGACTCTATGACGAGGGATCATGCCGCTGATTCTATTGCGATGGGTTATACCGCTATGTGCGTAGCACTGGATTATGCCGCCTACGAGCGATGGGTGCTACTTGTGTACCGCTGGTGGACGATGGATACAGGTATGCCGCTATCTTGATAGCGATGAGGTATGGTATATTACTGTTTTGTTAGCATTATTGTGAATACCATGTGTTGTTATATGTCGTCATGTGTTTGACGATGAGATTATGAATGTCGTGTATCGACAAATACCATCAAGAGTCGACGATGTTATTTGGATGTCATATGTTGACATATACCATCACGGGATGATGATGACATAGTGGATGCCTATGTAGACGCGTAGCGTCGTTTCGAGGAATAATACATTATGTATATGTATTTAGCCGTATGGTTGGAGTGCCGATGGTGGGCACAGAGTAGTGTCTGGGTCACTAATTGACGAGACCATTATGCCGAGTAGGTTGCTCGATGAATTATTGGGTGCGCCCTACAGGAAGTGTACCGTAGCACATATTTGAGGTAAATATTTTACGAGTAATGGTACCTTTGGGTATACTCGTTGGAATGGCTAAGGCCAAGTGATTGGTGGCAAGAGTGGTCATTGAGGAAACTACTCGCTTGTTATTGTGATGTGTGGTAGACATGGTCACACCCACCCTGAGGGTGTGGAATAAGTTCTAATGGATTAGGATTGCCTCATGGTTGAGCACGGACACCGGGATGTCAATTATGCTTTGGTGTTTTAGAGAAATGTTGGGTGATGACCCACTACTCTAATGGTTTGTACGGTATGGCATACCGGGATGGAACGTATGGTACGTTGGTAGGTTTGGCACAAGCCTATGGGGGCAGTGTATTGCTAGCCAGGTATCATTGTAGTGCTATAACATGCTTGTTGGAGCCATTATACTGCACGTTGGGACCGAGTTTGGTGAATCGTACGGTGATACGATGAGGATTTATGGCAGACTCTTGTAGTCTCTATGTGGCATGATGATGGAGGCAGAGAGTGCCTCACGGGGATGTTTATACGTCAAATGTTAAGGGACTTGTTCTAGGATAGCTCAATTATGTTGGGAGTACCAACGTGAGTGTCGACAAGTCGTTGTTAGCTCTGGTTGAGCATCTTTGCATATGAAATGCAACGGGAGTCACAATTGGAATTGTGGGATATAGTTAGTGGAGTAACACTACTATATTGATTTTATCTCTTGGAGAGATTTGGATTGTACTGTCATGGAGACAGCTGGTATCGATCGTGGGTTGATTGTAAATCAGCCATGGTAAGCATTACTGGTGTTGGGACGAGTAATTGATTACTTACCTTTCGGTGAGACGTTCGAAGAAACGTCTCCGGGGGAATGCTCGAGATTGTGTAGTACTATGGTATTAGTACAGAGCATTGTTAGAATGAGTATACGTTATTTGGTCCTCGTCTAGCATCGGGTTGGTGTGCTTGGATGAATGAATCTCCGGCGAGAGATTGTATCACCTTGAGATTGTAATCTCGATGGCACGATTTATTCTGAAGAACGATCGTGAGTTTTGGTTGACTTCCTCCGAGGAGGAATTGTAGTACCTTAGGGTCATGGAAATTCATTTCGGGATAATTCGATAGCCTCCCTGTTTCTCTGATTGTTGAATCCTAGGATAAACGAGGGATGACCAGGATTCGGATTTGTTAGTGTCGTGGTTGACACGTGTGGCGGGAATGCAATTGATTTTCTTGCATGCCCTTTCGGGGAACTTGAGACCTTGTGGAGTCTCGATGGTGTATCTGGACCGAGATATGATTTCTTGGAACGTGTGGATGTAGACATCTTTGGAGATGTGTTTGTGTCAATCGGTGGCCGTGAGTGGCCCGATCCATGTTGCAAGGTGGTGCAACTACTCCTTTGATGGAGATGGAATTGGAGAGCGAAAACCGGATATGGTATAAGTACATTGTGGTGTACTTGTGGTTTCCTTGGTAACGATGTATGGTTAACATCGTAGGCTAAATCGTAGAGATATCGTCGAGGCGATATCTATTTTGGAATCACGAATAATTCATTTGATTGCAGTTATGGTTGGCTGACTGCTTTGAGATGGTTAGCATTGGGATATGCTGACGTTCTGTTACGGTTGTAATGGTTTGGGAGGTTTATCCCATTCTAGGTTTTGGTACGAGGTCGGTATCCTCGCGGTTGGTGTGTCGTTCATGATTTATTCATGATTCGACATTGTGGATCTGTTTGGATTGCGTGGTCTCGGCGTTACGTGGAGTACGCCGTGCGAATTTTGAGGACAAAATCTTCTAAGTGGGGGATAATTGTGAGGCCCTGAGATTAATGGTGTTAATCCCGGTGTAGTAATAATCCTGAATGGATTTTAGTGGTGGCAATTATGAATTAATTGCGGTTTTGGGACTCCCGAGGATTTTAAATCCTGTTTTTGGAGTCGTTGGATCCAAGGGATGAGATTGTATTCTCATCGTGGTGATAACCTTGGAATTTGGTTTTTGGTGGTACCTGGGGTCCGGGGCACTTTGTATTGGGGCTGGTATTGAGAATTGAGATTGGAGAGATAATTTTTGAAAACAGATGATTTTTAATGAGTCATTATGTATTTGTCAAGGAATCGGGATTTTTGAGCCTTGGTACTATACATACCAATTGGACTCGATGTTTAATCATTTTGGATCTCATCCCACTCTCTCTCACCAGCGTTCCCTTCCCCAAACCCTTTTTCCTTCCCTTTTTCTCCTTGGAAGCAAATCGATGGGGCTCATCTTGGGAGACGGATTTCTCGAAGATATTTTGGTAATCTCCTTCCCCTCGCTTTCATCTTTGTATTGTTTGTAATTTGGAGGTTTTTGGTTGAGTTTAGAGTTGGGTTGGATTTTGGGAGATTTTGTAAAATCTTGAAATCTTATGGGTTTTGTTTTAAAATGGTTTATAACCCTTGTTGAGTGTACTAGGGTATTTGTGTGTGGTTATTTTTGAGTTGGAGGAAGTTTGGGTATGAATTGTGGAGGTTTTGAAGCTTTTGAAGTGATTTTCGAGTTCGCACAGCGACCGATCGATCGGTAGCATCTTACCGATCGATCGGTGCAAGTGCGTAGCGTTGGGTGTTTATTTCAGTATTTACCGATCGATCGGTATGAGCGACCGATCGATCAATGGGTGGTTAGCGATCGATCGGTAGCTTGGACCGATCGATCGGTGCAAAGCCGTAGCTTAAATCGGATTTTTGAACAGTTGCCGATCGATCGGTAATGGTGACCGATCGATCGGTAGTGCGTTTGTGTAAAATTGTATTTTGAGTCCTCCCTCGGGTTTTGGGGAGCGGTTATCGACCATGTACTCTATAATCATCGTGTTGGGATGATTGGGGTCGGATTTCGTGCTTGTGCATATGAATTTGGGATTACTCATTGATTACGAGTTATTGATTTGTGTTTATCACATTTCTTCATCGGACCTTGGGACTGAGGCAATGTTTGGACTTGAACTATGGAATCATAAGGTAAGTATAACGTACGAGCATAGCCTGTTACAATGTTGCAACTGTGAAATACATGGTTTGTGGTATTTATAATAAATGTGTATTGAAATGCATGGTATATGGTAATTGCAATAAATGGGTATTGAAATACATGGTTTGTGGCAATGACAATAAATGGGTATTGAAATGCATGGTATATGGTATTGGCAATAGATTGGTATTGAAGTGCATGTTATATGGTACTTTGCAATAATTGGAAAGTGAAATGCATGGTATATGGTAACTGTGATAAATGGACATACATTGGAAATCATATGGTGCCGCTTTCGAGCGAGCAATGATTGGGACGTTGTCGCTGTTGAGCGACCATCAGTTGAACGCCGCTATTGTTTAGCGTACGTGGGGTTAAAATGCCGCTATTGTGGAGCGAGCTATGAGATGAAAATTTGGAATCATTGGCTAGATACATGTGATATCTGTGGTGCTATATTTGATGATTTAATCATATTTGATCTTGGAACTGATATAGTAGGAATGGTTTTAGTTGATCAATGAGATGATCAACTGGCTTTTGAGAATTTAATGGTTTGGTTATTTTGAGATCAGGGACAATACAGGGGATCCCGGATGAGGATGATACCATCCAGGGAGTATCATTTAAATTCATGGCATTTACATTCTGTAAATTATGAACTGTAATATTATGATTATTGGATTGGTGGTATTGGTATGCTCACCCCGTGTGGGGGTTGTCTCTGTTGGGGCAGGTAATACAGGTGCAGCGGTAGCTTGGAGTTGAGCTCGGGCTGTTGATTTGAGGTACTTCCAGGATCGAAGTACCTGGTTGATTGAGTACGTAGCTCCAGAGTTGAGATCAAGCGGTGCATGGGAGGTGCTTCCAGGAACGAAGTACCAATAACCGCATTCGGTAGAGTATCTAATATATTAGATACACGTTTATTCATTGGGTGCTCTCATGTGAGTACGTTTTTACGTGTATATGGAATGTATAAATGGGCAATGGCTTTTCTCTCTTCATTTATTGTTTGCATGAAATTGAATACGGAATTGCTAAATGAATATGAGAGCATGTTAGTGTATTATGAGGGTATAGTTCCTCGGTCTAGTATTGTTTGTTTTTGGGTAGGGGTAGGTCTGTTGTGGTTGGTTCCCTATAAAATTAACAGCTTCATTAGTTGTAATGTTACCTACTTGGCATTCCGTGCTCGGATGTCCTCCTTGGCAAAGCTCGCATGTAACAGTTTGAACTTGCATTGCATGCATGCTCAAACTATCGATCTTCTTGTTAAGCGCTTCCAATTGAGCAGCTATGGTAGTGACTTCACTCACTTGATGCAAACCGGCTTGCTTCTTTGGCACGTTCGTCTCAGACTGCCATTGATAGCTATTAGCTGCCATCTCCTCCAAAAGCAATAAGCCTCCTCAGGCGTCTTCCTCATTACAGTACCTCCTGCTGCTGCATTAATCATAGAACGATTATCAGAAAATAAACCATTATAAAATGTTTGTACCTGCAGCCAGATAGGGAGGCCGTGATGTGGGCATCTCCGCAGTAGATCCTTGAAGCGCTCCCAAGCCTCATACGGTGTCTCAGGATCATATTGGGCAAAGGTTGTGATATCATTCCGCATTTTAGCCGTCTTGGATGGTGGAAATAAATTTGACAAGAACAACCGTGCCATTCCATCCCACGTGGTAATAGAGCCTGCATGCAACGATCGTAACCAGGATTTAGCTTTATCTTTTAAGGAAAAGGGAAACAAACTTAACCTGATGGCATCGTGAGTAACGCCATTATGCTTGAATGTATCACAAATCTCCAAAAAGTTGGAGATGTGGGCATTTGGATCGTCAGTAGTTGCTCCCCCAAACTGGACCGAATGTTGGATCATCTGTATGATAGCAGACTTGATCTCAAAATTGTTAGCCTGTATGGTTGGTCTCGTGATACTCGACAGTGATCCATGGAACGCAGAGTGGGCATAGTCCATGAGTGATCTTGCAACTGGTGGTACCAGAATCTCCTCGGTATTAGCCATGTGTATTCTTTCTTGCCTTAGCCTCCTTTGACAAGTGTGTGCAATCTTGGGATCGAAGGGCTCAAGTGTAGGGTTGCTACTCCTTAGCATGCACCAAGAGATAACAATCTGTAACAATCAACCAAAAAGAACACAAACAGTAGAAGAGTAGAGAGAATGGAAAAAAAATCAAATAAATAAGAAAAATGAATGACTAAACTATAGTCAACTAATCTCGTTTGATATTATTAAAACTAGTCCCCGTCAACGGCGCCAAAAACTTGGTCGCTAGTATTTTATACAATATTTTTCAGTGTAGCGATTCTCTACCACAAGTGCACGGTGTCAAGTTTTACTATAATGATTTTAAAAGTATGAGTGTCGAACCCACGAGGACTAGGAAATAATTACCAAATTCAACTAGTTTAACTATATTTAGCCTACAAAAATTGGTTATGAATAATTTACTAAAGTGACAAATTAACTCAATATGTAACCCAAACAAACAGTAGAGAATGAGAATAAAATCAATAGAAAGTGTTTTCAAGACGTTCGGTTCACCTATGTAATCCCCCATAATTCGCCTATTAGTTAATAATCGAATTCAAACAATCTAAGGTGACAAGTTTTCCAAATTTATCTAATATAATCTCTCGAGTTATATTAAACCTAATATCTAATTGTAGTAAGTCACTCTCGTGTACTTATTTAACAACACAATATTGTATTAAGATCCGTGAAAACTTCTAGCTTTCGATTACTAGATATCTATAGCCATCACGCGTGTATTTGACTTCATCTCTCGATATCAGTCTGAAATCCATGACATAAATCACTATATAGAATAACAATTTTATCTATCGATCTCAATTGTAATTTACTATCATTCAAGGATGGCCAAACCCTTAAAAGCATGAAGAACAATGATTTATGCACTTAAATATATAAGAATCAATCAAAACATTCAATTTAAATCATGGGTTCAAAACATGCCCTAAGTCTTGACAATAAACTTAGCCTAGAAACATATTCAAAATTAAATGAAAAGTCGTGTTTTTCAACATCAAAAGCATAAAGAAAGCAAATAGAAACAAACAAAGTTTAGAAATATGCATAAACTAGCGATGCTGATTCGCGTCGTCGACTCGTAGCTCCGTCTCTCATTGTGTAACTTTGATGTACGTGTCCTTCTATATTTACGTGAAATATTTAAACATTGAAGTCTCTTCTTTACGTTTTCGTCCAGTAGAGAGTTATGTGCGAAGAAGTTTTCCTTCGTAACTCCTTTTTTTTGTTCCTTGCTTCCTTCACTCTTCTCTGTATCTGCATTGTTGTCCGCAATCTCACGTAACTATTGCTGACGTTTATCCTCAATCTCTTCAACGTTTTGTCTCTTCAGTCTTCGTTTTTTCTCAATCTGCTCACCTCTCACTTCAAACTGATATGGCAATCTCTTTTATCTGAATTTTTTCTCTTCCCACATCTCTTGCTCCGTAAACTTTGCTTCTCTTTGCTTATCAGATTGTTCACGTCAATTTTTTAGTCTCCAATATGTCGCTACTTATTGCTGCTCCCCCTCTGTCTGATATACTCCAACTGTTGGAAACTCCCGTCCAGAATTTTCATCCCCCTCTTTCACGTAACTCCTCTTTAAGTTTTAAATTTATGTAATTTGCAAGAGCGGGGAAGGTGATGCAAAGAGGCTGTTGATCCAAGGTAGGATTCACTAGCTGTCTCAAACTTTGATTCTCAGCCGTCGTGTTCCTATCTTCATCTTCTTCAAATCTCCTAGTTTCTCTTCTCCACCTATGCCCTAAGACAACTCATTATATGATTGATTTTGGCATAAAATGTAATATTATATTATACAAATATCTGTGTAATATGAATATATATATATGTTAATGTCCTTAGAATAATATTGTATTATTCTTAAAGATTGTCCCTAGTCAAGTATTATCATGAATTAGGATAATGATAATGCATTGAGACTAGTATGTATTGATTGATGAATTGTTCATGGATATGAGATATCAAATCAACACATGAGTACATGTTAGAGAACAATGTACTGGACAAACCCACCATGAGAATGCTACATGGATAGTTATATGAATGTCATAAGCAATTCTCATAGTGATAATAATGTATGTAATCCTTATGACTTGAGATCACCAGAGATCCCAACATAATGAGTTGTGTATCTTGATATTGTCAAACGTTACCTGTAACAAGGTAAACTATAAAGACAATCATTGGATACACCACAAATTATGTAGAGGGATGTTGAGTGATCATGATAGGATTTGTCCCTCCTATATAACAGGAGAAGTGTTTGGGCCCTTGATCAAGTGAGACTAAAATGCATGGCCATGCTCGAATGAGTTGATATGTGATATCGAGCTTATTCGTTTATTCTAGTCTACTTGGGGGTCAAGAAATAAAAGATTGAACTATACGAGTATGACTATTCCATGACTCGTGTTTAATCTAAACACATAGGACAAAGGGATTAAGTTACATGTTGAATATTATCACAGGCCATAGGTTATGTCGAGTCAATGACATTCTTGTAACTTGGGTAGCCTTGATGTGTTGCTAGATATAGCTCATTGCATGTGACATAAAATTAGATTTTATGTCACTGCCAACGTTGCAAGATCCTAACAAGTCGCACAAAAGATTAAATCGATAAAGGGTTATATAATTCATTGGATGAATTAAGTTGATTAGGAAGACTCCTAATCATATAATAATAATATATGATATTATTGAATGGTCCAAACATATATATATTAGATATATATATATAAGTTTGCTATAGATATATATATATATATATATATATATATATATATATATATATATATATATATATATATATATATATATATATATATATATATATATATATATATATACACGAGTATTAGATTGGTATGTTCTTAGGGTTTTCAAAAAGCCTTAATCTGATTAATTTAGCAGCCTAATCTTACCAGTATATATGTATGTGTATTAGGTTAAAGCATAATAGAGTTTTTGACGTTAATCAGATTAACTTAAAAAGGCTAAACCTAGCAAAAGCCACAGCTGTCACTTTGAGTGGTGTCGCTCATCCCTTTCATGGTTGAAGATCTAGTCTAGCAATTTGTTCTTCAACATTTCTTAGTCGATTTGATCGTGTGGAACCGTAGAGGCAAAACTAGAAAAGTTTTGCTACTGACTCGAGGACGTGTTGCTCGGAGAATCTGCATCAAACATGCTACAAAGGTATAATTCTCGACACCTGATTCTGAGAAATGGCAAGAGGCCATGAAATCTGAGATGAAATCCATGTATGTAAACCAAGTATGGTCCTTGGTTCACCCACCTGAAGGGGTAAGACCCACATGGTGCAAATGGATTTTCAAGAAAAAGACCGATATGGATAGTAATGTACAAACCTTTAAAGGACGAATGGTTGCTAAAGATTTCAAACAAATTCATGGTATTGACTATGATGAAACTTTTTCGCCAGTTTCCATGGTTAAATCCATTAGGATCTTACTTGCTATAGCTGCATTTCATGATTATGAAATCTAGCAGATGGATGTCAAAATAGCTTTTCTTAATGGAAATTTACTTGAGGATGTGTACATGACACAACCCGAGGGTTTTGGCGATCCAAAGGATGCTGGAAAGATTTGCAAGCTACAACAATCTATTTTTGGATTGAAGCAAGCTTCTCGGAGTTGGAATCTTTGTTTTGATGATGCAATCAAAGAGTTTGGTTTCATCAAGAACGTAGATGAACCTTGTGTCTACAAGAAGGTCAGTGGGAGCATAATTATCTTTCTAATGTTGTATGTAGATGACATACTTCTCATTGGAAATGATATCCCTGCCTTGCAATCTGTAATGATTTGGCTAGGGAATTGCTTTTCTATGAAAGACTTGGGTGAAGCCACCTACGTGTTAGGTATCAAGATCTATAGAGATAGATCAAGAAGATTACTTGGCCTAAGTCAAAGTACATACATAGATAAAGTGCTAAAACAGTTTAGCATGCAAGAATTGAAGAAAGGATTTGTGCCTATGACACATGGGATACATCTCTCGAAGGATCAGTGTCCTTTAACACAAGATGAGAGACAACGCATGAGTAAGATTCCATATGCGTCTGCTATTGGATCTATCATGTATGCCATGATATGTACTCGTCCCGATGTCTCGTATGCTTTGAGCATGACGAACATATATCAAATTGATCCAGGTGAATGTCATTGGATCGCTGTCAAGAATATCCTGAAGTACTTGAGAAGAACTAAGGATACATTCTTGATTTATGGAGGTGAGGAAGAGCTCAATGTAATAGGTTACACTGATGCAAGCTTCCAAACCATCAAGGATGATTTCCGATCGCAATCAGGATATGTGTTTTGCCCAAACGGAGGTGCTGTGAGCTGGAAGAGTTCAAAGCAAGAAAAAGTAGCCGATTCTACAACTGAAGCTGAGTATATTGCTGCCTCAGATGCAGCAAAGAAAGCCGTTTGGATCAAGAAGTTCATTTCTGAGCTTGGGGTTATGCCTAGCATACTAGATGCGATTGAACTCTATTGTGACAACAATGGAGCCATCACACTGGCTAAGGAACCCAGATCTCACCAGCGATCCAAACACATACTTCGGCGCTTTCATTACATTCGAGAAATCGTTGAAAGAGGAGATGTAAAAATATGCAAAGTACCAACTGATGATAATGTATCTGACCCACTGACGAAACCTCTGTCACAGCAGAAGCATGATCGTCATACTAGATCTTTAGGCATTAAGTACATGTTTGATTGGTCTTAGTGCAAGTGGGACATTTGTTGGGATATGCCCTAAGACAACACATTAGATGATTGATTTTGGCATACAATGTAATATGATTTTATTAAAAGGCAATTCATTATTATATATTATTCATATATCTGTGTAATATGAATATATATATGTTAATGTCCTTAGAATAATATTGTATTATTCTTAAAGATTATCCCTAGTCAAGTATTATCATGAATTAGGATAATGATAATTCATTGAGACTAGTATGTATTAATTGATGAATTGTTCATGGATATGAGATATCAAATCAACACAAGGTACATGTTAGAGAACAATGTACTGGACAGACCCACCATGAGAATGCTACATGGATAGTTATATGAATGTCATAAGCAATTCTCATAGTAATAATAATGTATGTAATCCTTACGACTTGAGATCACCATAGATCCCAACATAAGGAGTTGTGTATTTTGATATTGTCAAACATTACCTGTAACAGGGTAAACTATAAAGACAATCATTGGATACACCACGAATTATGTAGAGGGATGTTGAGTGATCAAGATAGGATTTGTCCCTCCTATATAACAGGAGAAGTGTTTGGGCCCTTGAACAAGTGAGACTAAAATGCATGGCCATGCTCGAATGAGTCGATATGTGATATCGAGCTTATTTGTTTATTCTAGTCTACTTGGGGATCAAGAAATAAAATATTGAACTATACGAGTATGACAATTCCATGACTCGTGTTTAATCTAAACACATATGACAAAGAGATTAAGTTACATGGTGAATATTATATCCTAACGCGTCGCACAAAAGATTAATTATATAAAGTGTGATATAATTCATTGGATGAATTAAGTTGATTAGGAAGAGTCCTAATTGTGATGCCCGAGGATTAATGGTGCTAATCCCGGTGTAGTAATAATCCTTAAGGGATTTTAATTGTGGTAATTATAAATTAATTACGGTTTTGGGACTCCCGAGGTTTTTAAATCCAGTTTTTGGAGTCATTGGATCCAAGGGATGAGATTGTATTCTTGTTGTGGTGATAACCTTGGAAATTTGGTCTTTGGTGGGATTTGGGGCCCGGAGTACTTTGTACTGGGTCTGGTAATGGAATTTGAGATTGGGAGATAATTTTTGAAAACAGATGATTTTTAATGAGTCATGATGTATTTGTGGAAGGATTGGTGGTAAGAGTAGTCATTGAGGAAACTACTCGCTTGTCATTACGATGTGTGATAGACAGGGTCACACCCACCCTGAGAGTGTGGAATAAGTTCTAATGGATTATGATTGCACCGTGGTTGAGCAAGGACACCGGGATGTCCATCATGCTTTGGTGCTTTAGAGAAATATTGGGTGATGACCCACTACTCTAAATGGATGTTACGGTATGGTACACCAAGTGGAACATATGATACGTTGGTAGGCTTGATATAAGCCTATGGAAGCAGCGCTTTGCTAGCCAGATATGGTGACAGTGATATAGTGTGCTTGTTGGAGCCATTATACTGCATGTTGGGACCGAGTTTGGTGAATCGTACGGTGATACGACGAGGGTTTATGGTAGACTCTTGTAGTCTCTTTGGGGCATGATGATTGAGGCAGGGAGTGCCTCACGGGGACGTTTATATGTCAAATGTTAAGGGACTTGTTCTGGGACAGCTCAATTCTGTTGGGAGTACCAACGTGAGTGTCGATAAGTCGTTGTTAGCTCTGGTTGAATGTCCTTGCATGTGGAATGTAATGGGGGGGACGCAATTGGAATTGTGGGATATAGTTAGTGGGGGTAACACTACTATATTTATTTTATCTGTTGGAGAGATTTGGATTGTAATGTCATGGAGACAGTTGGTGTCGATCGTGGGTTGATTGTAAATCAGCCATGGTAATCAGTACTGATGATGGACTGAGTAATGGCTTTATATTTCCGGTAAGACGTACTAGGAGGCGTCTCTGGGAGATGTTCGAGGTTTATGGGGTACTATGGCATTAGTACAGAGCATCATTAGAATGAGTATACGTGGTGTATACGAGTTTTGATTTGGTAATAGTGGCCTTGATACACTATTCTAACTAGTTGTGTATTTCTGGGTTCCGGAATATATTTTGGTATAAATATATCCAGGTTTTCCGAACAGTGGTTCAAGGTTGGAGGGTCATGGATTCATGACTTTTTCCTTGTGAGGAAGACAGTATTGATATACCTACCGATTGAAAATCTTTGGGAGATTCAATGAATCGGGTTGTGTGGTGTTGATATTGGAATCACACCATTGGTCGTTGGTCTGTCAATCATTATTCTTCGCGAGGTGAGAATAACTGGAGATTGACAGTTGTCTTGGGGCTTTGGGTATGATTGGTGTTAACCGAGTCAATAGCATCGAGTATGCAGGTTGTATTGGTACTTAGGCATGTGTACCAGTGTGTGTGTACGAATGCCAGCTTTTATTTAATCCTCGTCAAGCATCGGGTTATATGCTTGGATGAATGAATCTCCGGTGTGTGATTGTGGCACTTTGAGATTGGTAATCTTGATGGCACGATGTATTCTGAGGAATGATCGTGAAGGTTGGTTGACTTCCCCTGAGGAGAGATTGTCGTATTTTAGGCCATGGTAATACATTCCGAGTAATTTGATAACATCCCTGTGTTAGGATCGTTGAATCCTAGGGTAAACGAGGGTTGACCGTGTTTCGGATGTGTTGGGTGTCGTGGTTGGCACGTCAGGCGGGAATGTGATTGATTGTTTCGCATGTCCTTTCGGAAATTTGAGGCCTTGTGGAGTCTCAATGATGTGTTTGGACCAAGATGTGAATTCTTGGAACTTATGGATATATGCATCTTTAGAGATGTATTTTTGTGTTGATCGGTAGTGGTGAATTGCCCGATCCGTGTTGCAAAGTGGTGCAACTGCTCCTTTGATGGAGGTATAATTGGAGAACATGAACCAGATTTAGCATAAGTACACTGTAGTGTACTGGTGGTTTCCTTGGTAACGATGTATGGTTAACATCGTAGGCTAAATCGTAGAGATATCATCTAGGCGATGTCTATTTTAGAATCAGGAATGATTCGTTTGATTTGCAGTTAGGTTTGGCTGACTGCTTTTGAGGCGGTTAGCATTGGGGTATGCTGACGTTCTGTTGCTGTTGTAATGGTTTGGGAGGTTTATCCCATTCCAGGTTTTGGTGCGAGGTCGGTATCCTCGCGGTCGGTGTGTCATTCATGACATGTTCATGATTCGACGATATGGATCCGTTTGGATTGCGTGGTCTCGGCGTTACGTGGAGTACGCCGTGCAATTTTCGAGGATGAAATTTTATTAGTTGGGGGATAATTGTGATGCCCGAGGATTAATGGTGCTAATCCTGGTGTAGTATAATCCTTAAGGGATTTTAATTGTGGCAATTATGAATTAATTGGGGTTTTGGGGCTCCCTGAGGATTTTAAATCCAGTTTTTTGAGTCATTGGATCCAAGGGATGAGATTGTATTCTTGTCGTGGTGATAACCTTGGAATTTGGTCTTTGGTGGGATTTGGGGCCCATAGTACTTTGTACTGGGGCTGGTAATGGAATTTGAGATTGGGAGATAATTTTTGAAAACAAATGATTTTTAATGAGTCATGATGTATTTGTGGAAGGATTGGTATTTTCGAGTTTTGGTACTATATATACCAAGTGGACTCGGTATTCCGTCATTTGGCACGGAACCCTTCCTTCTCTCCTCTCTCTCTACGCTCAAAACCCTCCCCCTTTTCCCTTCTTTCTCCCTTGGTGGAAGAATCTTTGGTAGCTTGGCTCGGGAGCCGGATTTCTCGAAGATAATCAGGCTATTCATCTTCCCCTCACCATTGTCTTCGATTTGGTAGTAGTATTGTAGAGTTTGGTTGGGTTTTCAATTGGTTATGGAATTTGGGGATTTTTGGTTAAAATCAAATGTTAAGTTTTTGGAGTTTTTATTGGTTTTAAATGGACTATTTGAGGTGTTGATGGTGTATGGGGTGTTGATTTTGAGTTTGTGTGTGAAAAACACCATGGAAGCTCGAATTTTTCTGAAAATCGCAGGTCGCGATCGATCGCTGAGGAAGTGGCGATCGATCGCTGAGGAAGTGGCGATCGATCGCGACGAGCAACAGATTTTTGGTGACGATGAACAGTGCGGGCGATTGATCACGAGCGGGCTGGCGATCGATCGCGAGGATTGGCGATCGATCGCGAAGAAGCGCTGTTTGGCTACTGGATGGGGGCGATCGATCATGATGGAATCGGCGATCGATCGCCGCTCACAGAATGCTGTTTTTTTCAAAATTTTGGAAAATGTCAGATTTTGGAATCGTGGTTTAAGTGGCCCGTTCCGGGGCAATGTCTACATTCCAATGGGAATGCTATACTTTTAAAATGGATTGGTTGGAAGCCAAAATTTAATAAAACGGAATTCTCGGTTGGGTTTTTTTGGCTATCTTTTAAACTTATAAAATGGAATATTTTGGGTATTATGCATGCTTAGCCGGTGGGCTTTTATTTTGGTAATCGTCATGGACGGACGATAGGTTTGGAAGTTGTGAACGTGCTTGGGCACGTAATTGCATGCCTATGTTTAATTGAGAGTTATTTGCATGTTAGCACTTAACTCATCGGGTCGTGAGACTCAGACAAGGTTGGACTCGGGCTACGGAATTATAAGGTACGTATAACGTACGAGCATAGCATGTTATAATATTGCAACTGTGAAATGCATGGTATGTCGTAATTGCAATAAATGGATGTTAAAATGCATGGTATGTGGTACTTGTAATAAATGGACTGTGAAATGTTTAGTATATGGTAATTGCGACAAATGGAAATACGTTGGGAATTATATAGTGCCGCTTGAGCGAGCAATGGTTGTCGCCGTTAAGCGACCATCGGTTACGAAGCCGCTATTGTTGAGCGTGCGTGGGGTTAAAATGTCGCTATTGTGGAGCGAGCTATGAAATAGAACTAATGGAATCATTGGCTAGATATATGTGATATCTGTAGTACCCTATTTGATGATTAATCATATTTGATTATGGAACTGGTATAGCAGGGATGGTTTTAGTTGATCAATGAGATGATCAACTGGCTTTTGAGAATTTAATGGTTTGGTTATTTTGAGAACAGGGACAATACAGGGGATCCCGGATGAGGATGATACCATCCAAGGAGTATCATTTAAATTCATGGCATTTACATTCTGTAAATTATGTAATATTATGATTATTGGATTGGTGATATTGGTATGCTCACCCCGTGTGGGGGCTGTCTCAGTTGGGGCAGGTGATATAGGTGTAGCAGCAGCTTTGGAGTTGAGCTCGGGCTGTTGATTAGAGGTACTTCCAGGATCGAGGTAACAGAGCTGGTTGAATAAGTACATAGATCCAGAGTTGAGATCGAGTTGTGCTTGGGAGGTGCTTCCAGGATTGAAGTACCAGTAACGGTATCTGGTATAGTATTTTATACATTAGATACACGCTTATTCATTGGGGACTCTCATGTGAGTACTGTTTTTACGTGTATATGGAATGTATAAATAGGCATGGTTTTCTCTCTTCATTCATGGTTTGCATGCAATTAAATACGGAATTGCTAAATGAACTGAGAGTATGTTAGTGTATTATTAGGGTGCATACTATGAAAGTGGCTTTGGTTGGGGAAGTTGAATATTATGAGGTTCTAATGCAAGAAATAGATGGTATATGATGTTATGCTTGTATATGGTTTCCTTCCCATGATAATATGATTGTATGCACTAATGGCATGTATTAATACACTAATAACGGGTTTAAGGGCACGGGGGTCATTACACTAATCATATAATAATAATGTATGATATTATTGAATGGGTCGAACATATATATATTAGATATATATTGTTAGTTCCGAATTTTAACGATGACAAAACATATCAGACCGGATCGATAGATTTCAGACTGACCAGCTCGATCGCTCAAAACAGATCAAGCTGATATGGTATATCGTAAATCAGATCGGATCGATGGAAATCAGCTTGACCAGATCGAAGCTTCAGATCGATATCAACTACTTTCAGATCAGAGCAGTCAAGGCTGAATAAGAATTGGTTCTTCAGTCCGAATCATTAACGGCTATTTATTGAAGCATTTAATGTTGCAATTAATGCTGAAAAAGACCAAAGACTGAAGATTACCATAAAAGGTAAGAAGACAAAGAAGAGTTTACCTGACAGTCGCCGAAAGCATGAACCAGAACGGCAACTACCCTAAAGAAGAAGACTGCAGCTTACTCAGAGTTTAAGCAGAGTCAAGAGTTGCACATTAAGGGAAATAATGTCGTTGGTACATGCAACTTATAAGGATGCAACAGAAGAGCTCAAAAAAAGGAGGTTGACCGATCGAAAAACGCAAAAGAAAGCAAAACAGCACAAGCTTACCAGTTCAGACTTTCTCGAGCTGAAAATCTTCATAAGCACAAGCATATTGTAATATTTGATCACATTAGGATCATTGTGTACACAGACTAATTTAGTTTATCTTGTGTATTCTGTACTGAGATATAGAAGTGAGAATCAATTGTAACTGTCAGACAGAGTGTGTCTGAACAGATCGAGAGACTAGAGTTTCAGTCTGGTAGTGAGGTGAATCCAGCTGAATCGGGTTTGTACAACAGGATTGTATAAATCAAAGTCTTCTAGTGGAATCCTTCCTTAATTGGAAGAAGGGGAGACGTAGAAGGATTACACCACCTTCGAACTTCCAGAAACATATTCCGTGTTTTATCATTCTGCATTCGCTATACTATTCAAGCCATCGAGCCGTTCTTACTAATCCAAGAACAGACCGTTCAGCACTAAAATATCCAGTGGTCTGTTCTGCAGAAGAGTTGATTAAGAAACATATTTCCTTCACTAATCCGAAAGAAATCACAAGGGATTAATTTTTAATAGGAGTGTTCATTCACCCCCCCCCCCCCTCTAAACACTCCGGACCGATCCTAACAAGTGGTATCAGAGCAGGTCGTCTTAATCATCACAAAGACACTTGAGCTGATGGCATCATTCAACAAAATTCCTATGTTCTCAAAAGAAGACTATGATGATTGGAGAATCAGAATGCAAGCTCATCTGGCAGCACAGGATGACGATATGTGGTTCCGTCATCACTGATGGACCAATGAAGATTCTGAAAGTCAATACAGCAGCCTCCATCACTGGTGGTGAACCCCAAATGGCCGAGAATGACAGATCCCTCTCGACGAATGAAGAAAGAAAGAAAGCAAATCTAGACAACGTTGCTAAAGACATCTTGTTCAAGACGTTGGACAAGAATATGTTCAGTAAAATCAAAATAGTGCTCTACTGCCAAAGAAATTTGGGAGAAGATAGCACAGTTATGTGAAGGGAACGACCAGACCAAGGAAAACAAGCTGACTGTTGCTCTTCAAAGATTTGAGAGCATAAAAATGAAGATTGGAGAAACTCTAAATGAGTTTGATGAAAGAGTTACTGGTATCATCAATGAACTGAATGGTCTGGGCAAGGAATACTCAAACAGAGAGATCGCTCTGAAAGTAATGAGAGCCCTGCCAAAAGAATGAGATGTAAAGACCATCGCAATGAGGGAATCTAAAGATCTGAACAAAGTTGAACTTCATGATCTATTCGCAGATCTTAAGGCTTATGAGTTCGAACTGATCACCAGAGGTGAAGCAGAGCCATTCATCTCTCAACCAAACAAAGCCCTGGCAGCCATTCCAGACCAGACCGCCCCCACAACAGATCGATCTATCGAACAGATAAGTAACTGATGCTATGTCATTATTTATCAAGAAATTTGGTAAATTTACGTCTAAGAATAAAAGGAATTTTAAACCTTCTCATCATTATAAATCTAGAAAGGACGATGTTGTTAATGATCAGGCTTTGCTACAATTGTGGTAAGATCGGACATTTTATTGCAGACTGCACCAGACCGAAGAAAGAAGAGCGTAAAGAAAAGCATCGTGATGACAAGAAAAAGAAGCACTACAAAGATCGTAAAAGTCATCATGGGAAGTCCCAAAAAGTCCTAGTAGCAGAGGAAGGAAACAGCAAGTGGGCTCAGACTGATTCAGATTCAGAAAGCTCCGAATATTCTTCCAGCGAAAGCAAAGAAGATATTCAATGTCTAATGGCAGACGAAGAAATGAGTCAAACAGACGAGGTGTTTGATCTTGACTCATATGAATTTACACGTGAAGAGCTTATGTCCGCACTGCAAGACATGGCTAATGATTATAGAATCCTAGCTGAATCTTTGAGAAAAATAAAGCTAAAGCCAATGATCAATTGGATGAGCACAACAAACCAAGCTGCTCTGAGCAAGGTGAGTGCAATAATCTACAGATCGAGCTGAACAAGCTGAAAATCTCCTATAATCAGCTCCATGAAGAAAACAAGAGAATTAGCACACAAAATGCTAAGCTTTCTCATATTTTCAAAACATGGACAAAATCAAGAGCATCATTGGAAGAATTGCAAGAGGTACAAAGAAATTTCGATGATGTCACCGGCATAGGCTTTGATATCAAAGAATGCACCAAAGATGAATCTGAACTGTTGCTGGTAAAGAACAAAGTCAAACAAATGACATTTGTTAAATCCAGCACAGTATATGAGACTGAAGCACCTACAATTCAAACGGGAGTCTCCTTCGTGAATCAAGGTTTGAAAAGAGGAATTGGGTACGTTAACCAAGCCAAAGAAAATGCACCAGCAAGCTTTGTGTCCTTCAGACCAAATCTAAAGGTACAAGATCTAAGGCAAGGAAGACCATCCAATTACTACAACTCAAAACCAGTTCAACGAAGATATAGACTACCTCATAAGAATCAAAGGTTTCCATATCGCACACATTATCACACACAACATCGAAACAGACCAGCTCACAGCACACCGGACACACACAAGCCATTAAAGCTGATACAGGTGTGGGTTCCCAAAGGGATAATCCGTTCTGGACCCAAGTAGGATTGGGTACCAACAATAATTATGTTTGATGACAGGTACATAAGAATCTTGTATCAGACTGGTACTTAGACAGTGGGTGTTCTCGTCACATGACTGGAAACATCGAGCTGTTGTCTGAAGTCACAGAATGTACTGGACCCAAGATCATATTCGGGGATAACTCAAAGGGTAAGACCTTGGGCAAGGGTAAGATTGTCCATGGTAATATTATTATCAATGATGTGCTGTTAGTTGAAAATCTTTGCTATAACTTGATCAGTATAAGTCAACTATGTGATAATGGTTATACTGTAGAATTTTTCACAAACACACTTGCATTGTTAAATCGTCAGAAGGTAAGACCATGCTTGTAGGAATCAGAAATGGAAATACGTATAAGATAACTGGAATTCTGCTCAACCTGATAATCCTACATGCTTCATCGCGAATAATGATAATAAACACTGGCTATGGCATAAACGCTTGAATCATCTCAACTTTAAGACTATTTCTAGCCTGTGTAAACATGATTTAGTCGTCGGTCTGCCCAAGATCGACTTTGCTAAGGATAAGATCTGTGAAGCTTGCCAAATGGGCAAACAGATCAGATCATCCTTCAAAAACAAGAATGCCAAATCCTCCTCACGCTGCTTAGAACTATTGCATATGGACTTGTGTGGTCCTATACCAATAAGAAGTTTAGGGGGAATGTGGTATACTCTTGTTGTTATTGATGATTACTCACGTTTTACTTGGACTATATTTTTAGCAGTAAAGATCAGACCTGGTCCGAAATTGATCAAGCTGCTGAAACGCACTCAGAATGAGAAATCATCAAGCATAGACAGGATTCGAAGTGACAAAGGCACTGAATTTTCAAATCAGAATCTTGAATCCTTTCTAGAAGATCAAGGAAATAAGCATGAATTTTCAGGTGCTCGAACTTCTCAACAAAATGGAGTTGCAGAACGAAGGAACAGAACGCTTAAAGAGGTAGGAAGAACAATGCTTGCTGATTCTGGAATTTCGCAAAAGTTCTGGGCAGAAGCTGTAAATACTGCATGCTACACTCAAAATCGGTCTATGATTAACAAGAAGTTGAATCTTACTCCATATGAAGTATGGACTGGTAACAGACCGTCTATCTCTCATCTTCATGTATTTGGCTGCAAATGCTTCGTTCACAACAATGGTAAGTCTTACAGCATTTGAAGCTAAATCAGATAATGGGATATTTTTAGGATATTCATCAAATAGCAAAGCTTTTCGAGTTTTCAATAATCGCACTTTAACTGTAGAAGAATCAGTTCATGTAGTTTTGATGAATCTTTATGTATTGAGGGTAACAAGGAATCAATTCAAAATCAGATGGAAAATATCCATCTCGAAGCTAACAGTGATGATGAGATTGTAGCTAACAGGTCAAGAGACAATCCACCGGAACCTGAAGTACCAGAAAGACCGGATCAAGGCAATGAAGCTCCTTCAGATCGAGCCGATCCGAATGGTCCTAACTCTAATGTTAAAGCAGATGCTGATAGTACTGCTTCTACTCACCCGTCTGGACCAGATAATCCGGAATCAAGCTATCGATGGACAAAGAGGCATCCACCTGATCTAGTGATTGGAAGTCCTTCTGCACCTTATTAGAACCAGTGGACAGATGATGGACGAATTCACTCATGCCGATTTCATATCAAATTTGGAACCTAAAAAGATTGATGAAGCTTTGACTGATTACAACTGGATTAAAGCCATGCAAGAAGAGCTTAATCAATTTGAACAAAATCAAGTTTGGAGTCTAACCCCCAGACCAAGCGATCTGCCTGTTATCGGAACCAGATGGGTTTTCAGAAACAAGCTGGACGCAGATGGAGTTGTGGTTAGAAACAAAGCCAGACTGGTGGCGCAAGGATTCCGACAAGAAGAAGGAATTGACTTCGATGAATCTTTTGCACCAGTCGCCAGACTTGAAGCAATCCGAATATTTCTTGCTTATGCTGCTTTTAAAGACATCAAGGTATATCAAATGGACGTTAAGAGTGCCTTTCTTAATGGTAAGCTTCAGGAGGAAGTCTACATTGAGCAACCTCCTGGATTTCAGAACCACTCATTCCCAGATCATGTATATCTACTGAATAAAGCAGTATATGGACTGAAACAAGCTCCAAGAGCCTGGTATGACACTCTGTCTCAATTTCTGCTGAACCATGACTTTCAGATCGGCTCAGTGGATAAAACTCTGTTTAAATTTATTAAGGGGAACATACTTTGTTAGTTCAAATTTATGTTGACGATATCATTTTTGGGTCAACTAACCCCAAATTATGCGAGAAATTCTCTAAGTTAATGCAGGGACAGTTTGAGATGAGTATGATGGGAGAACTTTCATTCTTTCTAGGTCTCCAAGTCAAACAGCTCAGCAATGGCATTTTAATAAATCAAACCAAGTATACCAAAGAGCTTCTCAAGAGATTCGGAATGGAAACTTGTTCAACTGCATCAACTCCAATGAGTCCTTCAATCAAACTAGATAAAGACGAAGGGGGAACAGCAGTTGAAGTAACTATGTATCTAGGACTGATCGGATCGCTCTTATATCTTACAGCGAGCCAGCCTGATATAATGTTCTCAGTCTGTATGTGAGCTAGATTCCAGTCAGATCCAAAGCAATCACACTTTATTGCTGCTAAGCGTATTCTGAAATACTTAAAAGGATCTCAGAACGTTGGTCTTTGGTATTCCAAAGATTCGAAACTTCAGCTTAATCTGATATTCAGATGCTGACTATGCTGGATGTAAGATTGATCGTAAAAGCACCAGTGGAACTTGTCAATTCTTAGGTGAAAGATTGATCTCTTGGTTTAGTAAGAAGCAAACATCTATTGCCACATCTACAGCTGAAGCAGAATATCTTGCCGCTGGAAGCTGTTGCGCTCAAATGCTCTGGATTCAACACCAGCTCAAAGACTATGGTATTCAAGCTGTTGAATCTCCGATATTTTGTGACAACACAAGTGCAATTGCTATAACGTATAATCCAGTTTTGCACTCTCGAACCAAGCATATTGATATCAGACATCATTTTATTCGAGATCATGTTGGCAAAAAGGAAATTCGGATCGAGCATATTTCAACAGAACAGCAAGCAGTAGATATTTTCACCAAACCACTTCCTGAGGCTAAGTTTAATTATTTTCGTCAAATTCTTGGTTTAATAGACTTATCTTGATGTTTTAGAAGTATCCTTCTTTTAGCTTTTAAAGATTGTATGCTGGCACAGATCGATAATACAATGATCAGAACGACACAGACCGGTGCGAACTTTCAGACCGATCTATGTCAAATCTGATGATTATCCCATGATCTGTCTGGTTAACAAATCTTTAAATAAAGTAATTATTTAAAACAACCCAGGACTGATCGCAATTTTAACCGCCTTATCTCTCTTTCATCCTGTCCGTTTATTTTGAATTCTTTAATTATCAGTCATCGAGATAAAGACACGTGTCTTCTCTCTCCTATTTAGCGGGCTGAATATTTCACTTTCATTCACTTTTTACGAATTATTGATGTCTGCTCTCTACCTATCAAATATTTTTTTACTCTCCGTATTCTTCACTTCACTCAAATGGCTATTATCACTCACAATTCCCATTCTGTTGAGTTCAATGAAATATACAGGGCTGAAGATCCGGAAATGGTCTCTATGTTCAAATCCTTAGAGTCTTCTGGATTAAGGAACTTTCTGGAATGTGGAACGGTGGTTTACGAATCGGAGATTTGAGAACTGTTTGCAAATGCTATATCTCAGAAGACGTTCATCTCCACCACCGTCAAGGGCAAATCGTTTGACATCTCTCCGTCGACGCTGGCAAAGACCTTTGGTCTTCCCAACACCGGACTGATTGACTTTGGCCATATTCCTCAGGCCACTATTACTGATCTTCAGGGGAAGATATCCATCTTTGGCCATCCTCTGCAGCCGTCATTCAATAAGAAGGAAATGCTTTTTCATTTCCAAGTGTTATGCGAGATTGTTGGCAAGCCATTATTGGGCAAAGCCGGAAGCTATGATGCTGTTACTGCTGAGAAATTCTGGGCCATGTCTGCTATTCATTCAGGGCAGAAGATGAATTGGTCTGCAATTTTATTTGGAGTTTTGCTTGAGACAGTCATCACCTCCAAACAGGCTGTCTACTTTGCTGTTCCTCTAAGCAAGCTTCTGGAGACACTGGACATCCGAGCTGGGGAAGCCGTCTGCTCTGAGTCCGTTCAAAATTCTCAACCCTAAGGGATTGGCTCTCCTGAAGTCCAAAAGTGCTCCACCCACGCCTTCCGATCTGGTGGCTGTCAAGATCGAACAAGGAGAAGAACTGGCTACTGCTCGAAGACCTCGAGTCAAGCGCAAATTGACCATTCAGACTGACTCCGAGGAAACTCAGTCTGCTCCTTCGTCTCCAGCCAAGCCCCTTCCTAAAAAGCCACGAACCCAGATCACCAAGCCAATCAACACCTTACCTCTCAAAACCTTACCCATATTGCCTTCCACAAAAGCCACCCGTGCACCCCAAACTACAACCCAACCTTCAACAACTTCAACCACTATACCCAAAGTAACCATCAGAGTCCCCTCTGCCATTCCCGTGGTTAAAGGGATTGTTATAACTGAATTGGGAGACTGGCAAATCTGCTCCTTGCAGGTAAGAAGGAGAACTTTGATCCGAGCAACCCGACTGCCAAAGATGATGGTGTAGTCATTGCTCAGCTGGAAATGGATGTTCATGCTCTTAATTTGGCTGTTCGTTTTCAATGACAGAAGCTTAACATCTCTACTCCTGTTCCCAGCCCGGATCACCCGTCTGCGAGCAAGACTTTGGCTGAACCTTTCATAGCACCAATTCCCTCTGGAACAGCGGATCAGACAGCGGATCAGTCAGCAGAACAGACAGCAGAGCAGCCACTGACCAATGCTCCGTCTGCCGCAGAAACTGAAGCCATGAATGTTCTGCTGGATTCCCTAACAACTTTTATTCCTCTGGGATCTTCAGGCTCCCACACTCAGCACCGTCCAATCGCAGCACCTACAACAGTAATCTCACCAGCTTTCGTCGATCCAGATCTGGTGGTTTCTACCGTTGTTGCAGCTTTACAGGTTGAGGAGCCTTCGAGACCTAGCACTCCTCCAGACCAATCTGCTGAAGATATGGCATTCTTAGAAGAATTTTCTTCGGACTTGGTCACCTTGATCGGGTCCGAAACATTCAAATCTGCTATGTCTTCATTGATACCCATTGCCGCAGAAGCTGATCACACCTTCTCGTCATCTGATCACTCTTCAGACCATTTATCTGATGCAGCTCCATCCTTGGCAAGGTCCCTTCAGCACCTCTCTGAAAACTATCTATCTCTCTGTCAACGAGTCATAGAAGTTCATCAGAGTCAGAGGACTACATTTTTGGATTTTGAATCTTTCAAGGAGAAGATGGCATCAAGTATTAGCAGCCTTCAGCGAGGATTGAATGATCTGTTCTCTCAGCAAGCTACTTATAAGAACAGTCTGAGAAAAGAGCAGATCGAGCTGGCCACTGAAGTTCGAGCATCCGTAGCCAATTCCCTTCGTGCTCAAGACACTCGTCTTGATGCTATCTGCGCTCAGCTAGCACAGGTTGTCGATTTTCTTCAAAACATTGCTGCTGACAAAAAGGGGGAAAGAGTAAAGACTTAAAGCCACATCAGTCTTCAGCAAGAAAGTAGCAGCTCTTATTAGGCCAACCTTGTCTGTATTTGTAATAAGATTTTTTATCAATAAAAATCTACGTTCTTAGTTAAGTCCTTGTTCATTTATTTTGAACTAAATGGCTTAATCAATCCGAACTTCAACTTAACTATGTTCATTTATTTTGAACAAGAAGAAGTAATCGATCCGCAAGTATACGCTTCAGAGTTATTAAAAGACTGGATAAAAGATATAGAAGCAAGGTTTTGTCATCATCAAAAAGGGGGAATTTGATAGTTCGGGATTTTAACGATGACAAAACATAACAGACCGGATCGATAGATTTCAGACTGACCAGATCGATCGCTCAAAACAGATCAAGCTGATATGGTATATCGCAAATCAGATCGGATCGATGGAAATCAGCCTGACCAGATCGAAGTTTCAGATCGATATCAACTACTTTCAGATCAGAGCAGTCAAGGCTGAATAAGAATTGGTTCTTCAGTCTGAATCATTAACGGCTATTTATTGAAGCATTTAATGTTGTAATTAATACTGAAACAGACCAAAGACTGAAGATTACCATAAAAGATAAGAAGACAAAGAAGAGTTTACCTGACAGTCGCCGAAAGCATGAACCAGAACGGCAACTACCCTAAAGAAGAAGACTGCAGCTTACTCAGAGTTTAAGCAGAGTCAAGAGTTGCACATTAAGGGAAATAATGTCGTTGGTACATGCAACTATATAAGGATGCAACAGAAGAGCTCAAAAAAATGAGGCTGATCGATCGAAAAACGCAAAAGAAAGCAAAACAAAACAAGCTTACCAGTTCAGACTTTCTCGAGCTGAAAATCTTCATAAGCACAAGCATATTGTAATATTTGATCACATTAGGATCATTGTGTGCATAGACTAATTTAGTATATCTTGTGTATTTTGTACTGAGATATAGAAGTGAGAATCAATTGTAACTGTCAGACAGAGTGTGTCTGAACAGATCGAGAGACTAGGAGTTTCAGTCTGGTAGTGAGGTAAATCCAGCTGAATCGGGTTTGTACAACAGGATTGTATAAATCAAAGTCTTCTAGTAATCCTTCCTTAATTGGAAGAAGGGGTGACGTAGAAGGATTACACCACCTTCGAACTTCCAGAAGCATATTCCGTGTTTTATCATTCTGCATTCGCTATACTATTCAAGCCATCGAGCTGTTCTTACTAATCCAAGAACAGACCGTTCCGCACTAAAATATTCAGTGGTCTGTTTTGCAGAAGAGTTGATTAAGAAACAGATTTCCTTCACTAATCCGAAAGAAATCACAAGGGATTAATTTTTAATATGAGTGTTCATTCACCCCCCCTCTAAACACTCCGGACCGATCCTAACATATATATAAGTTTGCTATAGATATATATATATATATATATATATATATATATATATATATGGGTATTAGATTGTGTTGGGAAAACATTTCTAAGTTTTGGTGGTGACAAACATCAACCGGGTGACAAAGACTTACCGGGTGACAAACATCAACCGGGTGTCAAAGACTTACCGGGTGACAAACACCAACCGGGTGACAAACACCAACCGGGTGACAAAGACTTACCGGGTGACTAACACCTACCGGGTGATGGACATCAACTGGATACACAGACACCAACTGGTATCAGACACCTATTGGATGGACATCTACCGGATGGACATCAACTGGATGGACATCTACCGGATGGACATCAACTGGTATCAGACACCTACTGGATGGACATCTACCGGATGGACATCAACTGGATGGATATCTACCGGATGGACATCAACTGGATAGATATCTACCGCATGGACATCAACTTGATAGACACCTACCGGATGGACATCAACTGGATGGACATCTACCGGATAGACATCAACTGGATAGACATCTACCGGATGGACATCAACTGGACAAACACCTATCGGATTGACATCGACTGGATGGACATCTACTGGATAGTCATATATTAAACAAAGACATCTACTGGTTACAGAAGAATGAACGACTAGTTGAATGAAGAAAGCCAGCATAGGACTAACCATCCAGCAAGAGCTCAAAGCAACAAGACAAAACAAGTACAACCTATTCTGACAAAGGTACAACAGAGCGGCGCACCCTGCTATATCTCTGCCACCATTAGCGTCAGAATAAAAGAGCCGTTGCTAAACAAAATAGGAAAGAAGACAATCAGAATATGGAATGGTAACAGAAAGTCTCCCTTCCAAATATAGACAAGTTGCCGTTAAAGATCAAGGAGTCTATATATACGTCAAATTGAAGAATGAAGATGTTAGCTGAACGATCTATTCAAACAAAGAGAAGACACCTCAACGCAAAAAGAATAATCATCTCACTGATATTCTCTAAAGGTTCAGCAAGAGCAGACAAGCAGTATTACTATACTCGTGACAGATTATCCTCAACCGAAGTCTGCTGCTCAAGAACACTCGAAGCTAAACAATTATTTTTAAGAGTGTCATAGAAATTATTGTAATCAAATTAAGAAGTTGTGATTGCAACTAGGAGTTTAGGCCAAGCTGTGTGAGTGCCTAAGAAGGTTGTATACTGTAAAGTGTAAACCAAGTCTTCTAGTGTAACCTTCCTGCAAAGGAAGAAGGGGAGACATAGAAGCGTTGTGCTTCGAACTTCCAGAAACAATACTTGTGTCATTTACTTACTGCTTATTTACCATTCAGTTTTTATCCCTCACAAGTCCAGCAAACGTCTTCCGCACTATATTCAGTGTTTGCTGACTTGCTATATATTGAGAAGCTACTGCAGTACTTAACAGTCTGCAGTTAACCCGAGCAAAATCAAAATTGAATCTAGTGTTTATTCAACCCCCCCCTTCTAAACACTACCCCAATCCTAACAAGTGGTATCAGAGCTTAGGTCTTCTCAATCTTGAGAAACTACCAAAAACTGATGGCCTCATTCAGCAAGATTCCAATGTTCAAGAAGGATGAATATGATGACTGGAGAATTCGTAAGCAAGCACATCTAAGTGCCCAGGACGATGACATGTGGTTCGTCATCACTGATGGAACAATGAAGATCTTGAAAGTCAATACAAGCAGCTGCCATTACTGGTGGTGAACCTCAAATGGTCGAGAAGGACTGGTCCTTCTGGACAAATGAAGAAAAGAAAAAGGCAAATCTGGACAATGTGGCGAAAGACATACTGTTCAAAACTCTGGACAAAAATATGTTCAACAAGATCAAAATGTGTCCCACTGCAAAGGACATCTGGGAAAAGATTGCTCAGCTGTGCGAAGGAAATGATCAAACCAAGGAAAACAAGCTCACTGTTGCCCTACAGAAGTTTGAAAACATCAAAATGATGTCCGGAGAAACCCTTAGCGAATACGATGAGAGAGTAACTGGAATCATAAATGAACTCAACAGCCTTGGTAAAGATCTATCTAACAGGGAAATCACTTTAAAGGTCATGAGAGGTCTCCCAAGAGAATGGGATGTAAAAATGATTGCTATGAGAGAATCCAAGGATCTAAACAAGATAGTTCTACATGACTTATTTGCTGACTTAAAAGCATATGAGTTTGAACTAGGGATTCGGACTGAAGATGAACCCAGCACCAGTCAACCAACCAAAGCTCTCACTGCATCTGAAGCTCTACCTATCACAACAGAGATGACCTCTGAAAAAATATGCAATGATGCAATGGTGCTGTTTGTCAAAAAATTTGGAAAGTTTATGAAGAAGAGCCAAAAGACCTATCAATCTTACCCAAGAAAACAGAACTTCAAAAATAGATCAGATGAAGATGATCGTGTATGCTTCAACTGTCTTAAGCCATGACATTTTATCGCTGACTATCCTAAACCGAAGAAGGATGATCAAAAGAGAGGATCCAAAGATTATAGAAAGTCAAAGGAGAATAGAAGATCATCTAGAAGAGACAGAGAACAAAAAGTACTGGTGGCGGAAGAAAACAAGAACAAATGGGCTGACTCAGAGTCAGAATCAGAAAAGTCTTCCAGCTCATCAAGTGACAGTGAAGATGAAGAAGTTCATTGTCTAATGGCCAACGATGACTGTGAGGTAAATGATCCTAATCTTTCTGAATTTACACATAATGAGCTCACTGAATGCATTGCAGGACATGATAAATGAGTATCAGATGTTGTATGAATCTTTCGAGAACTACAAGACTGAACAGTTAGTCCAAACAGAACAGCTGAACAACGAATGTGATTGTGAATAATCAATTGAGTTGAAAAGCTTAAGGGATAAAGTAAGTCGGCTCGAGAAAGAAAGGGATGAAGCAACATGTGCACACCAGAAACTCAGTAAGCTGGTTCGCACATGGAATGCATCTACTGCCAGAAAAGATGAAATACTTGAGTCAATAAGGCTTGCTGGTGATCTTACCGGTATAGGCTATTCTAACAATGATAGTAATTCATCCGGCATCAAATCTCAAGTGTGTCTAGAAAGAAACAAGATTCAAACAATGAATTTTGTTAAATCAAGCACAGTATATGAACCAAGTGAGTTGGTTAAGGAATCTGTTGAGCCAATACTCTTCAAGGAACGGGCATCACACAAAGGTATCGGTTATGTGGAGCCAAAAGAGAAAGCTAGACAGGGGTAAAAGTTTAGAAATAAACATAAACCCACTGGTCACGCCACTCGCGAGGTAAAACCTAACTGGTATCATAATTGTATGCCTAAAGAGATATATGCTTCCAAACAGAAACCAAAAACCTAAACAACATGCATACACTCAGTATAGCACATATCACCCAAGAACATCCTTATCATATAATGCACACACATTTCAGGACACACACAGACCCAAACAACTCAGGGTTATACAAGTGTGGGTCCCGAAAGGACTAATCCTGTCTGGACCCAAGTAGGATTGGTTACCAATCATACTATCACTTTAATTGCAGAAAGCTAGAATTCATCAAGTTCGGAGCTCAGAGTGGTTTCTGGACAGCGGATGTTCTAGACATATGACAGGGAATGCATGCTTATTATCTGAATTGGTGGACTCCACTAGACCTAGAATAACCTTTGGAGACAACGCGAAAGGTAGAACCGTGGGTAAGGGTAAGATTATCTACGGTAACATTATTATTAAAGATATTCTGTTGGTTGAAAATTTATGTTATAACTTGATTAGCATCAGTCAACTCTGTGACAAATGGTCACTCTGTAGAATTCAACCAGCACTCATGCACAATCAAATCTACTGATGGCAGTGTATTACTTGTAGGAAGAAGGCATGATAACACTTATAAAATTGATTGGAATCTTAATCAGCCTACCTCCTCTACTTGCTTTGCTGCCCTGAATACTTCCAAAAATTGGCTTTGGCACAAACGATTGAGTCATTTAGACTTTAAAACTATTGCCAGTCTGCGTAAACTTGATCTAGTCACTGGATTGCCTCATATTGAGTTCTCAAAAGACAAGATCTGTGCAGCATGCCAGCTTGGTAAGCAAATCAGATCCTCCTTTAAGAACAAAGGGAGTAAATCTTCTTCTCGGTGCCTAGAGTTGCTGCATATGGATCTATTTGGTCCAATACCAGTAACAAGTCTAGGGGGAATGAAGTATACCCTAGTGTTAATAGACGATTATACTCGTTTTACGTGGGTCCTGTTTCTAAGTGGCAAATATCAGGCTACACTAAAGCTGATCAAACTACTGAAAAGACTCCAAAATGAGAAATCGTGTGGGATAGATAGAATTCGTAGTGATAAAGGTACTGAGTTTACCAATCAGTCACTATCATCATATCTAGATGACCTTGGTATTAAACACGAATACTCTGCTGCTAGAACCCCTCAACAAAACAAAGTTGCTGAGCGTAGGAACCGCACTTTGAAAAAAGCTGCGCGAACTATGCTTGCAGAATCAGAAATATCGCAGAGATTTTGGGCAGAAGCTGTCAACACAGCAGGTTATACGCAGAACATAGATCATGATCAATAAGCTAGCAAATAAAACCCCTTATGAGATCTGGAATGGCAGTAAGCCAAATATTTTCTTATTTCCATGTGTTTGGTTGCAAATGTTTTATTCATAACAATGGAAAGACTCATCTAACCGCTTTTGATGACAAATTCGATGCTGGAATATTTCTTGGATATTCTACAGTTAGTAAAGCCTTCAGAGTATTTAATAATAGAACTCTTACTGTAGAAGAATCTGTGCATGTAAAATTTGATGAACCTACTGACTGTACTGTATCTAATCTTCAAATCAACAATTTGAGCAATCGACTGGAAAGCACTTATATTGATGAAAATGTTGATGATGAGATAAATTACAGAAGCAGGACTGACTGCTCTTTAGAACCAGAAGTTCCTGAAGCTCAAGCAGAAGAGTCTGCTGGTCAACAAGGAATACATCCAGGCTGACAATGACACTGTTGATCATACTCCTGTTGCAGTATAAGGAACAAATGAAAAGGATGTGTCAATCAGATCTTCTGAGCTACCCACTCATATTCAGTCAAATGAAGAGCTCAATCCTCTTGGACCTCCGCTCTGGTGGATGAAGGATCATCCTCCCGAGCAGGTAATAGGTAACCCTGTAGCTCCTCTACGCACCAGAGGACAAATGATTAATGAATTTCTTCATGCTGCATTCATATCTCACTCAGAACCTAAGAAGATTGATGATGCTATGTTAGACCCAAGCTGGGTAGAAGCAATGCAGGAAGAACTAAATCAGTTTGAGCGAAACAAAGTATGGTATTTAGTACCACGACCACAACATCACACTATAATAGGTACCAAATGGGTATTTAGGAATAAATTAGATGAAAATGGAATAGTCATCAGAAATAAAGCAAGATTAGTCGCACAGGGCTACAGATTGGAAGCAGGCATTGATTTTGATGAAACCTTTGCCACTGTAGCTCGATTAGAAGCCATTCGCATATTTCTTGCATTTGCTGCTTTTAAAGACTTTAAGTCTATCAGATGGATGTTAAGAGTGCGTTTCTTAACGGCAAACTCCAGGAAGAAGTTTAAGTTGAACAACCTCCTGGATTTGAAAGCCATCAGCAGCCTTCCTATGTTTTTCGTCTAAATAAAGCCTTGTATGGTTTGAAACAAGCTCCCCGTGCATGTTATGAAACTTTATCAAAATACTTAACTGAGCATAACTTTACCATTGGCACTGTGGACAAGACCCTTTTCAAGTTTACAAAGGGTGATCATACTCTGCTTGTTCAAATTTATGTTGATGATATTATTTTCGGCAGTACTAACTCAAAACTTTGCGAAAGATTTTCTAAAATTATGCAGGATCAATTTGAGATGAGCATGATGGGAGAATTATCATTTTTCTTAGGATTGCAAGTCAAGCAATCCAATGAAGGAATTCTGATAACTCGGTCTAAATATACTAAAGAACTGCTGAAGAAGTATGGGATGAGTACCAGTTCAGCAGCCGCCACTCCAATGAGCTCATCTGCAAAACTAGACTTGGATAACTCAGGAATACAAGTCGAAGTGACAATATCGAGGAATTATCGGATAACTACTGTACTTGACAGCCAGCCGACCAGACATTATGTTTGCAGTTTGTATGTGTGCTCGGTTTCAAGCAAATCCCAAGAAGTCACACTACACGGCTGTCAAAAGGATCCTCAAATATCTGAAAGGTACTGAGAATTTCGGTCTATGGAATCCAAGAGACTCAACTTTTAATCTGATCGGATACTCAGATGCAGACTATGCTGGATGCAAGATTGACAGGAAAAGTACCAGTGGATACTGTCAATTTCTTGGAGATAGACTAATTTCATGGGGTTGCAAGAAGCAGACATCCATAACAACGTCTACTGCAGAGGCAGAAACCTTGCTGCTGGAAGCTGCTGTGCTCAACTGCTCTGGATTCAACAACAACTGAGAGATTACGGAATTGAATCCACTGAGGCACTCATATTTTGTGATAATACGTCTGCCATAGCAATTACGTACAATCCGGTTCTTCATTCGCGCACCAAACATATTGACATCCGTCATCATTTCATCAGAGACCACGTTATGAAGAAAGAAATTTGGCTAGAATACATATCTACCGAACAACAAGCAGCAGACATCTTTACAAAGCCTCTACTGGACGCTAAGTTTTCCTACTTTCGAAATATTCTTGGTTTAATTGAAATCAACCCATGATTGTTATTTTTAAGATTGATGAATTCAGGGGGAATTTCTCAGTAGAAATTGCATGGATTTAGGGGGAATTTTAGTTAAAATTTTATCGTGGTTATTTAAGCTCAGCTGGTAAAACAACAGCCGCTGCAGTAGGTGCTTCCGTACCAGTAGGACTCTACATACCAGTGGATGCTATCTTACCAGTCAAACCCTACATACCAGCAGACTTTACCAAATATGCTTTGACAAAAATAACCTTCGGTAACCATTAACCTACTGGAATGTCGGAATTCAAATTTATTTTTATGTAAAAAAATAAATTATTTCACTCCCGCCCAAATCATGTCCTTTTATTTATTTGTTAAATTTTTTTCAATCGTTAGATGATCGCCACGTACCCATGTGTCCGCTCATCTACAGTACGACGTTACATCTACTCTTTTCCTTTAACCGCCATTAATTTAATTTTCTAACTCTTATCTCTTCCAAAATTCACTGCGTTAACTTCCCTCCCAGAAATTTTACTCTACAGGACTTTTATTGCTTTTCTGCATCTTCACCAAAAATGTCGAAGAACTCACAGCCAAGTTTTATCACAAATGTTGTTCATGTGGATTTCATTCCATCTCCACATCCTTTGATGAAGAAACAAAGGAAGTCTTTCACAAATTGGATACATCGGGACTTCTAGTAATTCTCAGCCAGGCTCCGACTTTCTACAAAGCTGCTTTACATGAATTATTCACCACCGCTAAAGTTGAAGATGATTCCGTGGTGGCCTCTGTTTCTGGACAACTAGTTACCATCACTCAACAGGAATTCATCACTCACCTTTGTCTTCCATCCACTGGACTCACAGATTTCTCCACAGTTCCAGTGAATGTCAGGGAAGAAATGTGAATCATCTTCTCCAACTCAAATGATCGTCTCCGACGTCCTCCATTCAAGAAGGTGCTGATGAAGAGTCATTTCCGTCAACTGGCTGATGTTATTTCCAAGGGGCTGCTGTGCAAAGCTAGCTCCTTTGATATCATCACCCCTGAGAAGTTTGACGTCATGAGCGCCATCTTCAAAGGACTAGACGTCAACTGGTCAGTTGTTTTGTTTCAGGTCCTCACTGGACTCATCACTTCCGGAAAGGGACAATCTGGTTTTGCCCTACCTCTCAGCAGCATTCTTGATAGCAAAAACATTCAGGTAGGGGCCACCTCCGACCTTCATCCAGGCAGACTTATCACTGCTAAGTATCTTCAGATACACAGGCATCGGAGTGGCAGAGAGGTTGGTTTGACAAAGCGTCGATCGACTCAAGTTATAAGTGATTCTAAACAAACAATATCAGAATCCGCTGAGTCATCTCCTCCCCCTCCTCCTCCTAAGAAGCCCAGAACCAAAAAAAAAGGCTCCTCTTGCTCTCCGACAGACAGTCACTACTGCCTCTGATACCATCTCCTCTACGGTTCCAACAACAGTCATCCCTAGTAGGGAGCCCAGTCCTAAAAATCCTCCTCCCGAGGAACCAACTGCATCACCTGCTTCATTGGCCATGGTCCTCTCTGCATCAGTGGCTCCCTCTGATAAATCCTCAAAACTGGTGAGCTCTCAGCAAGCATCTGGCCCTATTAGTTTCTGGACACCCAAGTCTTTGTGTCCCTACTGTCATCCAAAGAACACCATCATTGGAAAAGGAAAGACCCTTATGGCACCAGTGTCCACACCCGTCAATTATGAGATACAAATGGTTATGGATGAAGTAGAAGCCAAGCTGCAGCCACAGCTTGAAATTTTTGATCGATGGGTGAAGGCACGCCTAAAAATTCGCTTCAATGACTTCCCTCCAATTCTTGATCAAGCACGGGAGGATGAGAACCTCATCTTATCCTATCTTCAAGTCACGGACACTGAGAAGAGTCTGAAGCTCAGGGATCTCTTCCGTCTAATGAACTATGTGGGCGAACTTCAAGCCCTTGTTCAGTCCCGTCTTCAGCAGTTCAATAGTGATTTTGGCACAGCGAACCATGACAGAGCAGTTCTGAATGCTCTAGGACCAAAACTGGATATGGCTGAGCATGCTCTTCATGATCTCCGCATATCAACCGGTCTTCACTCTTGCTCTACAGCTGTGAATAATGCAAGCCCAGCTCCAACTGACTAGGAAACAGGTCCAACTGATTTAGAGACAGCTTCAACTGACTTGGAGGCAACTCCTCCTGCCTTGGAGACTATCCCACCGACATTGGAGATAACTCCTCCTGCCATAGAGATCACCTCTCCGGCTGCTCAAACTTTCTCCTCCGCTCCCAGTCCGACAAATGATCAATCGCTCCAACTGATGGTTGTTGATCATGAGAATGTGGACAGAGTGATTCAGACTGTGGTTCATCAAGTTACCATCTCTTCTGGTAATAATGAACCCAGCGGGTCCTCCTCACACTCTGCTGATCACACCCATTCGTCTGTAGCTGCGATGGACCAAGCTACTGATAGCATGGTTGTTATTGTCACAGACGCAACTGCTTGAAGCCGCTGCTTTACTCACCACTGTTGTTATTAAGGGTCATCCCGTAGTCCTCACTACTGCTGCTGAGCCTCAAACAGATGCTCTGGATCAGTCGATGTCTCAAGACCCTCCTGAGGATTTCTTTGACTTCTCAACTTCTATTCCTCTGGAAGGGCCACCCAACATTGCTGATCAGCTAGTGAATCTGTCCAACGCAATTTCTGCACTAGCCAGTGATGTCAATAAGCTCAAACAGGAAGAGCGCACTGCGACTCTTATTCTAGGGAGCCATCAGCAGCACACTGATTCTCAATTCCAGCACGTCTATAGGGACATAAACAGTCTAACGACTACTGTCACCAGGCTTCAGACGTTTGCTGTGGATGCGTTTGCGGACTCACTTTCTCGGTTAGGGCAGGCTCGTCTCCAGATCAATCAACAAAATGAATCTCTTCTTGCCGCCACCTCACTGGCTCTTGAAGACAAGATAGAGGATGCTAAGAAAGCCTTATCCGATCAACTGGCATTCATGCAGGCGGCTTTTGCTTCTCAAATTCAAGACTTGAGCAACAGCCTGCCTGCTGCTCCTCAAATCGTTAGAAGACTGCCTGAGTCCAACCGCCCTGCTCCTCTGACCCAACGAGACCAGAGCCCAGCTCGTCGCTCATCCACTATAGCTGGAGCATCCAGTAGGTCAAGGCCACCATCTCAGCAAAGGTCCCACAGCTCCCGACACCCTCAGACTGACACTCCTCCATCCACCCGTGACTACTCCTCGCATTGGCTTGGGGGCAAACAATAAACTTTATTGTCCTTTCGTATTTATCATTATCTTTTTTTTATAAATATTCACAGTATTGTCATTTCATTTCCATCTTTATCTGATTTTTTTTTGCATGATATGACACTTCACACTTCAACTTGCTCACTTTTCGCTATAAATAGCATGCTAGTTCCCTAACTCAAAATCATCAATCATGCATCTCTTGTCGTCTTACTTGTCTTGCACCTGCTTCTATATGGATATCTATCCATTGGTTTATTACTTATCTAAATCAACCCTACATGGGCTGATTATTTATCTATCCATGTTCTCCACCAGCCTGGAATTCGGAACAGCAGATGCCTGGGTGCTGATGACAAAAAGGGGGAAGCAGAGATATAGTATTTTCATTGAAGACAGTCAGGGATCTTGCCAAATGAACAGAGGACTAATTTGAAGATAATGGACTCTTTCTAGGCCTTTCTCTGTTCTAAGATTTCCTGTATGCACTTTCTCTCCCCCTCCCTTTGTCAATAACCCTGAAACTAGCCAGCTCAGATCATTCCATACTGGCTATGTTTCTCCATTTGGATAGATTGTAAAAATAGGTCTGCTAAATGACTTGTAAGATGTTCCATTTAATGTTCTATGAAATTTGTAAGATGTATCATGTAAGTTGTAACCAGAATTAATTTTATATAAAATGATATTCATTTTGGCTCAGTTTGATTACTACTCGTAATCTGCTTATGTATTCTAACAAATTGTAAAGCCTTTGTGTGTCTCTAAGTCTTAACAGGAATTGCTGTTCGTTTGATCAAGCAAGAGTCTTCAAGTACTAAGTTTTGTCATCACCAAAAAGGGGGAAATTGTTGGGGAAAACATTTCTAAGTTTTGGTAGTGACAAACATCAACCGGGGTGACAAAGACTTACCGGGTGACAATCATCAACCGGGTGACAAAGACTTACCAGGTGACAAACACCAACCGGGTGACAAAGACTTACCGGGTGACTAACACCTACCTGGTGATGGACATCAAATAGATACACAGACACCAACTGGTATTAGACACCTACTGGATGGACATCTACCGGATGGACATCAACTGGATGGACACCTACCGGATGGACATCAACTGGATCGATATCTACCGGATGGACATCAACTGGACAAACACCTACCGATGGACATCGACTGGATGGACATCTACTGGATAGTCATATATTAAACAAAGACATCTACTGGTTACAGAAGAATGAACGACCAGTTGAATGAAGAAAGCCAGCATAGGACTAACCATCCAGCAAGAGCTCAAAGCAACAAGACAAAACAAGTACAACCTATTCTGACAAAGGTACAACAGAGCGGCGCACCCTGCTATATCTCCGCCACCATTAGCGTCAGAATAAAAGAGCCGTTGCTAAACAAAATAGGAAATAAGACAATCAGAATATGGAATGGTAACAGAAAGTGAATCCCTTCCAAATATAGACAAGTTGCCGTTAAAGATCAAGGAGTCTATATATACGTCAAATTGAAGAATGAAGAGGTTAGCTGAATGATCTATTCAAACAAAGAGAAACACCTCAACGCAAAAAGAATAATCATCTCACTGATATTCTCTAAAGGTTCAGCAAGAGCAGACAAGCAGTATTACTATACTCGTGATAGATTATCCTGAACCGAAGTCTGTTGCTCAAGAACACTCGAAGCTAAACAATTTATTTTTAAGAGTGTCATAGAAATTATTGTAATCAAATTAAGAAGTTGTGATTGCTAGGAGTTTATGCCAAGCTGTGTGAGTGCCTAAGAAGGTTGTATACTGTAAGTGTAAACCAAGTCTTCTAGTGTAACATTCCTGCAAAGGAAGAAGGGGAGACGTAGAAGCTTTGTGCTTCAAACTTTCAGAAATAATACTTGTGTCATTTACTTACTGCTTATTTACCATTCAGTTTTTATCCCTCACAAGTCCAGCAAACATCTTCCGCACTATATTCAGTGTTTGCTGACTTGCTATATATTGAGAAGCTACTGCAGTACTTAACAGTCTGAAGTGAACCCGAGCAAAATCGAAATTGAATCAAGTGTTTATTCAACCCCCCCCCCCCCCCCCCCTAAACACTACCCCGATCCTAACAGATTGGTATGGGCTTAGGGTTTTTAGAAAGCCTTAATCTGGTTAATTTAGCCGCCTAATCTTACCAATATATATGTATGTGTATTAGGTTAAAGCAGAAAAGAGTTTTTGACGTTAATCAGATTAACTAAAAAAGGCTAAACCTAGAAAAAGCCACAGCCGTCACTTTGAGTGGTGTCGCTCATCCCTTTCACGGTTGAAGATCAAGTCTAGCAACTTGTTCTTCAACATTCCTTAGTCGATTTGATCGTGTGGATACTGTAGAGGCAAAACTAGAAAAGTTTTGCTACTGACTCGAGGACGTGTTGCTCGGAGAATCTGCATCAAACACGCTACAAATGTATAATTCTCGACACCCGATATGAACACTCTGTATAGGTCCATGGAATCAAAATACTTTTATTCCGCTGCTTTGATGCATGTTGGATTCCTTACAGTGCCCTCTAAATCTCCTGATCGTTTGGAAATTATCTTCGTGATCGGAGGGTTCACCTGTATTCATTAACAAACCAAAGTAGCAGTGCGTGATAAAAAAAAAATTAACACAAAAATAAACAAAGTCTTCCCTGGCAACGGTGCCAAAATTTGGTAGTAATGTAGTAGTGTTAGTAGGGACCGGTACCACGAGGAAGGATATATCTTTGTGTTAACTAGTGCAAACGAAAATAAGAAGGGGGTTTTGAATTCAATTGAATTACTACTATGATGCAAAATCTAAGAAAATTATGAACTAAACTAATATGCAAAGTTAAAGTAAGGTGAATTAAATTATGAGAGAAGCACGATTCTTGGTTGTCGGTTGACTTTAGAATTGGGGTTTACTATCTCAATCATCAATTTTCACAAATGATTCAATTTTTCAATGAATATTCATCGTTAGATGTTTAATCCAATAATTAAAGTCCTATCTCACCTTAAATTTTTGTAAGTTGCCCAAGTGTTCTAGTTTAACCCTTATCAAACAATCAATCAAAATATAAACGATTAAGATTTAAATTGATGATAGCATATGAACTAGTGAGATCGATGAAGCTAAACAACATAATCCAATTGTCTATGTTTAATCTAGTCAATTGTTTTTCCTAAGAATTTAACAAACTCACAAGCGGAAATTTATTATTCTTAGTTGCTTCGTAAATTAGAGGGATCAAACGATTCCGTATTTGATATCTAATTTAACATTAAATTGTATGAACAAAAGTTAGGTGATCAATCCAACAGTTAAACAACACAATCATGGCAATAAATTCAGAAAAACTATTGATACTCAATGAAAATCAACAAGCAAAACATAATCTCACGAGAACCGTAAACTCCAACGTATCGTCTTCCTTAACGAAGAATCACAAAGGTGTTTAGCCACTCATGACTAAATCAAAAACACTAAAAACTAATCTAGAAAGCATTAAACAAAAGCAAATAAAGAGTTACGAGAAAGAAGCACAATTCCGGAGCGTCAATTCTGTCTTCGTTCTTTATTCTTCAAGTTGTTCTTCAAAGGTTGAGAGAAAATCTATATTTTAACTCTAAAATATAATGCATAGTCCGATTTGAGTCCCAAAATCAGGTATATAGGGTAGGAGTCTGATAGGGTAGGCAAAAATCAGTCCAAAGATAAAAAAAATCGTGTTTCCTTAACATTCAAGATTCTACTGGCCATCGATCGCTGGCTTTCTGTCGATCGATCGCCAGCCTTTAGCTTTTTTTATTTGTACTCTGTCTCCGGCGATCGATCACTGGCTTTCAGGCGATTGATCGCCACTCCTGAATATTTGTTGCTATTATCACATTTTAAGCATTCTTGGTCTACTTTGATCCCTTGTCAACTCCAATGCATTTCTTGATTTTTATTCGCCCTTGTTAGCTCGATTTCTTCAATTCCACCTATATTTACACAAATATACGATTAGGTAGAATATGTATCAATTTATCAATCAAAATATACCAAATCGAAGACAATTAAGCGCAATAGATGTGTCTATTTCTAGTCACATCATCATCGTATAATCAAACTTGATTTGTCACCTTTTGGTTTGTAGCTCTCATCTTTTTCTCTTGGCAGCTTGTTGACAATGTTTCCGTGAGGGTCACTAATTGCTGCTCCAAGCGACGTATAGTGTTGGTTTGGTGTTCTAGAATTTTTTGAGACGACGCCATGAATCTTAGTATTGTATCGTCCAACAGAGCAATGTCTCCTTCAGAACTATATCTCCTCTCTCCTTGAAGTTCAAATGGTTGGTGTGTATTATGATAGTATTAAGGTTCCGGTGGGTATTGGTGACTCCAACTTTGTAGTGAAGAATCCAATGCCAATGGTAGTCGATAAAGGTTAAATGTGAATGTTGTTTTCGATTTAACTAATCTTAAGGTGAGATAGGAGTTAAATCTTCAATGGTGATATTCATGTGTAAAAATTACATCTATAAGAAAATAGATGAATGAATGAGTGAACTCCAATGGTAGAGTCGATCGAAACCAAGATCTTTCTTTATTTGATTAATTCATCTCTTATTTAAATCCTGCATCCTATATAATTTAGATAAGTAATATCCACAAATCCCCCTTGTTTCGATTCTTGTTAGCATAAAAATACCCACTCCCTGTGGGATCGATCCCCACTCACACTACCACATTACTTTGCTATTAACTGAGAAAGGTTAATTTGGGCGTAAGCGATAAGCGCTACCAAATTTTGGTGTCGTTGTCGGGGAAGGCGTTGTAATTTTTGTGCTACTTTTTGTTTACTAGATATTGCTATTTGTTTTCGTATACTACTCCTTGTTTGTTCATGCACGTAGGATATCATTCGGAGGGAGACGAATATCAATACGATTTAGAGATTGAAAGAACCCTACATCGACGTAGGAGAGAAATTCGTAGGAGGCGAGAAGAAGAAAAACGGATTAACATGGCGAAGAACCAGAGTCTAAGATAGCTAGTGAATCCACCTTGGATCAGTAGCCCCTCTGCATCACTTTTCCATACTCTTGCTATTAATATTAATTTTGAATTAAAATCTAGCCTAATTCATCTCTTGCACTGTTTTCATGGTATTGCAGGTGAAGATCCGCATAAGTATTTGATGGAATTCCATGTAGTTTACACTATTATGAAGCCGACTGGCATAAAAGAGGAGCAAATCAAATTACAAGCTTTTCACTTCTCCTTGAAGGACGCTGCTAAGGATTTGCTTTTCTACCTACCATCTAGATCCATCACTACATGGAACGAGCTGAAGAGTATTTTCAAGGAGAAGTATTTTCCAGCATCAAGGGCAACTAACATTCCCAAAGAATATATGGCATGGCATCAGATAACTCTATAAGGAATCACTTCATGAATATTGGGAGGCTTCTAAAAGCTTTGTGCAAGCTACCCTCAACATCAGAGAAGTGAGCATTTACTTATTCAATATTTTTATGAGGGTATTTTGCCAAACGAAAGGAACTTGGTGGTCGCTCAAGTAGATGAGCATTTGTGGATGAGACACCAGAGGAGGCAAAGAACATAATTGCAAACATGTCAGCCAACTCTCAACAGTTTGGAATTGCTCGACCTGACCAAAAGCTTAGGAAGCAAAGTGAGGTAAATGTGTAGGACCCCATCTCCTAATCTCGACATTAGTGTATTATCATCGTCATTAGTGTATACAATCATATCATTAGGAAATTCTCATACAATGCTTCGATATTGTGGTATGACCTCTATAAAGTTTCTCGACCTAATTCCCCATAAACTTGATTCCCAACTCAACTCAACAATCATATGTATACACTTTATAATGCACTAATCATATTCTCAATTCATCATGCAATTATACTCTTAAATAAATTGCATGAAGTGCTCGAATGAAAAGAGAATGTCAAAGAAATTTATACAACCCATATACACAAGCCACTTTGCTCACAGACGACCATTAATAAATAAGCGTGTATCTAGTAGTATAATTCACATTGTTGATATCTCACTCTTAAGAGCATCATCGAACTCATTTAGTAAAATTGTTGTACATGTTTCATCTGTTTCAATAGAAACAGCCCCCACACAGGGTGAGCATACCAACAACAATATCTCAATATTAACATTTACACAAGCCATAATATATTTATTGTAATGCTATAACTTAAATAATACTCCCTAAATGCATCATACTCATATGAGATCTCCTGAGTTGTTCATGTGCTCACAAAATCCAAAAATCACCAAACCCCAAATCGATAATACTCTTATAATCGAGAATAAGAAAAATCTTTACATTAATTATTTATTGTAATCACAAGTATTTCGATTACCCATTTACATATTAAATCTCATAATTACACATTGCTAACTCAATAGTGTCAGTATCATAAATCGTTGCACACTCACTAGCGGTATCACATAAACCCTCGCACGCTCAAATGTGGCATCATTATAATTCATCGCACGCTCAGTAGCGGCATCGCATTAAACCATAACACCGTTAATCGGTGAACTCAAACCCTACTAACACATTTCTCAACAAATGTGTCAACAAAATATACTTTCAGAGTTTGTACATCATTACGTACTAATTCAAATAAAACAAGAATATCATTCTTTAAACACAACAATAATGCATTTACCTATGCCCGTACGTCACACATACCTTATGGCCGACGACATGATTAGACATTCTCGACTTCCGGAGGTTAGTACGGTATCTATATTGAATATCAATTCAATATTATCATTAATAATTCCAAACAACATCAATATTCATCTAACATATACACCAGCCTCCTATAATTATCAATTACAATTTACCATACTCCGTATACGAAATCATCCCATTTTATTCTTTATTAACTTGAGTTATCATCTAACTCAAACATGTAATATATGTCATACTAAGGTTCAATACTTGTAACCTTATCCCATTGTTAATAAAACTTCCCCAAAAGTCATAATCATCGTCAAATAGACTATACAAACTCATATCTCAAAATGCCCAAAACATAATAAATTTTCACAATAATTATGACTCGATCATAATTCTCAACCACACTCCATTTGTCTCGAAACCGAGTCAAATATAAAATGGTATTCATTCCCAATTATCCCTTCATTATTACAATGAACTCAATTTAATTCGGGTAATTATGTTTCAGGCATTACAATTCTCCCCTACTAATTAAATTTCATCCTCGAAATTTAAATATACACACTTATTAAAAGTGTTACAGTGACTCACATAACAGAAGTGCCGAAGATAGAGTCGACATACCGTCGAAATATCATACTGGACCACACGTGGTCTAACAAATTAGAGTCCAAATAGAACACACTACAAATGAAACATTAAACACTAATTCGCCCTCGAAGATTTCAAAACTTATAATATTTCCATTATACTCTATGTCAATATCATCATCTCATGAGGTAGTATTCAAAATTTGGCATCAAACATGAATTTCAAATTTTAACATAACAACACCTCATCGCAATAATAATCATCGGATTTCGATGTTAGACAGAGTTCATGCAAGACCCTTTTCTCCAATCACAATTACATGCATAGACATAACTACCTTATTTGTTACACAATTATCGATACGCATCACGAGTATTCAATTATAAGCATCTTATCACATCAATCCAAAACTCCACAACTAGTATGAATTCAGCTAGGTAGATTTAAAATCTAATATTTGTGTACATACGTGACATTCTTGGCGTACTAAATCAACATTCGAGCACTGTCATTTCTACAGTTTCAATGCATTTAAAATCATTATTCAAGAGCTAGTGGCAAATAACCCCCTTGTGGTTTGCCAAATAGGCAAATTACTTCTCTATGGTTTGAAATAGACATTTTACCCCATGTGGTTTACAAAATAGGCAGTTTACCCCCTGTGGTTTGTAAATAGGCATTTTACCCCATATGGTTTGTGAAAATATGCATTTTACCCCCTTATAGTATGTGAATATGTGTGAAATAAACCCTACACATAAGGGGTAAAATGCCTATTTTATAAACCATACAAGGGTAAAATGTCTATTTTCACAAATCACAGAGGGGTAAAATGTCTATTTTCAAACCACATGGGTAAACTGCCTATTTTGTAAACCATAGGGGAGTAAAATGCATATTTTCAAACCACAGGGGGGTAATCCGTCTATTTGGGAAACCATAGGGAGGTAATCTGCCAAAAACCCCATTATTATTCAAAGATCTAACATATACATATATTTTCATTGATGTCAATCATTTCCAGTTCACTCTAATCTTTTATTCCACCATTTCTTTCAACGTTTCGCATAACAATTCATCATCTCATTATTCAATATTAAACAGAGTTCTTATAAGATCATTTAAATTTTCATACACATGTGCATACTCTTCTGTTACGTAGCAATAGACATTATCTCACATGATGCCACATTTCAATTATCACATGCCCTCAACACATCATTAGTTTAACAAACTCATAATGATCTTATTTAGAACAAATTTTTTGTCTAATTTATATCACTAACTAATCGAAATCATTACTCATTTGGATTTGTGTCAACACACTCTCATTATTTGATATCACTTATGGATCCTTACTTATCTATGTCTATACATTCATATCCTTTCAGTGATTCCTTTGTTTTAGACACTTCATTTGTCATGTATACATCGTCATCTCATAACAATATAGATTTGGATGTACTCACAACATCACCACTATCTTTATATCTCAATTGATATACCATCAATTATTAAAACCATCATCAATAACTCATGAAGGCGAACATTTATAGTTCTAATCATCAATGTTATAATATCGCTTCATGACATATCAACACTCAACATTCCTCGGTAATAATTTTCCTTTTTATATTTTCACATCATAGCAACAACATAACATGTTGTAATTGCCTTATACAAGGAAATTTATCCATCCTATGTCGCAATGTCATTTTCGTATGAACTTCATATTATTTCATTCTCAATATCACCTTTATAACACTGCAACAAGATTAAAATCGTATACATAATGTCATACATGTGTAGATGCAATCAACGACAATGTGCACCAGCACCATAAGATCTTGCTCATCACAGTATTCACCCACTATAAATCATCAATCTATCCATATATCTCATCATCCTGGTATTTTCTGGTGTAAAATAAGTACTAGAACAAGATCATTAGTACTTCTCATATCCCCGTATCATAATCACACACCTGATTAGGTTTGAGGATTATTTCGAAAATTGGAAGAAAAAGGGAAGAATTTGGGGATTATTGGTGAAGAGGAGATGAAATTTGGGGAAAATAGGGGAGGGTTTCGGATTTTTTTTTAGTGAGTGTGTGTTTGAATCTGATAAAAAAACAAAAAATTTCGCCCCGCGATCGATCGCGGATTTGTTGCCGATCGATCGCGAGAATTTTCTGGAAGGGTGCAATCGATCGATCGCGATTGCCTTATGTTTTTTCTTTTTCTTTTTTCCGAAAGCCGCGATCGATCGCGAGTTTATGGAGATCGATCGCCAAAACACATTGCCCAAAATTTGTTTTTTTTTTTTCAAATCAAATCAACACTTCTTCTCCTGGGATTAGTTCTTCTCCACCCACTTTGCAAAATCAACACACGGAGTAAATCATCGGACAAAAATTTTAAAATAAAACAAAAACTAACTAAAAATTAAAACAAAAGAGAAGGAACAAAAATTAGTTCTTGATTTATAGTCCCAAGCTGGACTTCTTACCAAATCGCTTTAACGGCTCGAAGGATGTGGATTAATGACATCCACTTTGCAGTGCCTCAACCGCTCATCATTTACCACATAAGTGCCTAGAATATGATCACTTACCTTAATTGCTCCATGAGCATAGACAGTAGTCACTGTGAATGGCCCAACCCATGAAGTCTTTCACTTGATTTGGAAAATGCGATGTGGTGGCGCTTTATGTAATTGGACTGTCTCTCCCTTCGTGAACGTCATTTTATCATTTTGCTTCTTCGCATTTCTTGGCTTCACCATGTCATGACTCTTACCTTCTTTAGTCTCTAGCTTAGTATTCACGTCCTCATTAGTACCTTGCACCATATTAACCAGCAAAGTGTCAATCATGTTAATTTTTAGATAGTCATGCTCGTTGTGTGCGTGTGTTGAAGAATTAAACATATTGAACATAACCCGATCCTCTCATACACGGAGGATCAACTTCCCTTCTTCAACGTCAATTATGGCTCTTCCAGTAGCTAGGAATGGGCGTCCCAAGATCAATGGCATTCTCACATCCTCCTCCATATCCAACACTAGGAAATCCACTGGGAATGTGAATTGATCTATCTTGACTGGCACATCTTCGATGATTCCTAGTGGGTAGGTGATAGACTTGTCCGCCATTTGCAACACCACCCTTGTGGGCTTCGGCTCTCCCAGTCCAAGTCACCAAAAAACAGATAAAGGCATTAAGTTCACACTAGCAGCCAAGTCACATAACGATTTAATGGAAGAAACAGGCCTAATAGTGCAAGGAATAGAGAAACTCCCTAAATCTTTTAACTTAGTGGCCGATTTCTTTTGCACCATAGCACTACATTCCTTAGTCAAAAAGACAGTCTCGTGCTCTCCCACTTTCTGCTTCTTAGATAACATTTTCTTTAAGAATTTGGCATAATTAGGCATTCTCATAACGCATCAATAAATGGTATATCGATATGCAAATTCTTAAGTATGTCTAAAAATTTGGCAAAGTTTAAATCAACATTTGCCCTATTAACTGCTGCAGGAAATGGGAGAGGAATTTGTCCATTTTCTTGTGGTGAGATCGGTATAGTGGCTCAAGTGGACTTACCCTTGTTGCATGGTTTCTCCTTCTCCTCTTGCTTAATTGAACTATTTTCAGTCTCCTTCTTGTCACCAAGTTCCTTTCCACTCCTAAGGGTTACGACATTGGCTTGCTCCCTTGGATTCTTCTCCGTGTAACTAGATAGAGTTCCTTGTGCTCTCCCAGCCAGGATAGTTGTCAATTGCCCTACTTGAATCTCCAAGTTTTTTATAGATGAATCTTGATTATTCATCCTTGTTTCAGTTGAAGATATGAACTTGGTCAGTAGCTCCTCCATGCTCGGCTTTATTGGATAACCCGATGGTGATTGCGGATAGTATCTCAACCCTGTATTGTATGTATTGGAGTAGGGGTTGTTTTGTGGCCGATTTCCTACATAATTCACAGCTTCATTAGTTTGCATGAATGGGTTACCTGCTTGGCATTCAATGCTCGGATGATTTCCTCCGCATAGGTCACAAGTAAGCACTTGAGCTTTCATCGTTGTCATGCTCATGCTGACTAATCTCTTGTTCAGTGCCTCAATTTGGGCGGCCAAAGCAGTAACGTCGTTCACTTGATGGATTCCAGCTTGCTTCTTTGGCACATTCCTTTCAGACTGCCATTGATAGCTATTAGTAGCCATCTCCTCCAAAAGTGTATAGGCTTCTTCCGGTGTTCTTCTCATAATTGTACCTCCCGATGCTGCATCAATCATCGACCGATTAGAGGAAAATAAACCATTATAGGATGTTTGTACCTGAAGCCAGATGGGAAGACCATGATGTGGACATTTCCTCGACAAGTCCTTGAAGCATTCCCAGGCCTCGTACAGTGTCTCTGGATCATATTGCGTGAACGTGGTGATATCATTACGCATCTTAGCCGTCTTTGAAGGGGGGAAGTATTTTGATAAGAAGGTTTGAACCATCCCATCCCAAGTAGTGATCGATCCTGCAGGCAATGAATTTAACCAGCTCTTAGCTTTGCCATTTAAGAAAAAAGGAAAAAGTCGTAATGGCGTCGTCAGTGACGCCATTATTCTTGAACGTGTCAAATATCTCCAAGAAGTTGGAGATATGAGCATTAGGATCATCAGTAGGCGAACCTCCAAATTGCACAGAATGTTGAATCATCTGAATTATGGCAGGCTTGATCTCAAAGTTATTAGCCTGAATCCTTGGTCTAGTGATGCTAGACATAGTGCCTTGAAAGGTTGGTTGTGCATAGTCCATCATAGATCTTGTAATTGGCACTTCCTCGTTGTGTTGTTCACCATTCCTTCTTTGATTATTCTCAGCCATTTCTCGAGTTTCTTTCCGAAGTCTACGGCAAGTTCGTTCAATCTCTAAGTCAAGTATAGGTTTGTCACTTCGTAGCATGCACTACAAGGACAACTTCCTGCAAATATATTGCTAAATTATAGTCAGCTAATCTCCTATGATATTACGTAACTAGTCCCCGGCAACGGCGCCAAAAATTTTATCGCTATAATTTTAAATAGTATTTTTCAGTGTAGCAATTGTGTACCGCAAGTGCACGGTGTCAAGTTTTAGTATAGATTATAAAAAGTACGAGTGTCGAACTCACGAGGACTAGTAGCATTTACCAGAATTAATTAGCCTATCTATATTTAGCCTACGAATATTGAGTGAAATTTAATTATTGCAAACCTAGAAATTTCGCCAATCCAAATAAACAAGCAATAAAAAGATACGAAAATTGATAGATACGAATATCCAGACTTCGGTTCACCCATGTAATCCCCCACAATTCTCCTTTTAGTTACGACTTTAAATTCTACGTTCTAAGGTGACGAGTTTTCCGATTTTATCCAATATACTATGGTCAAGTTATATTGAACCTAATATTGAATTGTACGAAGTCAATGGTCATGTACTCATTTAACATCCAACATTGCATACGCTCTATGAAAACTTCTAGCTTTCGATCTTTGTAGATCTATAGCTATCACAATGTGCTAGATTTCACGTGATCAGTTTCAATCTAAAGCCCACAATATGAATTATCGTGTCAAATTATAATATCGTATGGTCAAGTCAATTATAACTACTAAAATCAATTCAAAGGTAGCTAATCCTTGAAAAGCATTAAAAACATAATCATATGCAAAGAATTGTAGAAAAATCAATAAAAAACTCAAACATAAATCATGGGTTCATACAGAGGATCCCCTAGTCTTGATAGAGAACTTAGCCAACTACTATCATCAAATAATAATGCAAAAAATATGTCTTTCAACAATATTAACATCAAAATCTAAAATTCAAATTTAAATAAGTTCAGAAATACTATATAAACGCGGGTGTCACTCCGTGCGTCGCTTCATAATTCCGTCTCTTGTGTTTCTTGCTTCTTCAATGAATTGTGGTATTTTTGCTGTGAATGGTACATGAAGGAGCTGCTCTTAGGTCTGATAAAAGAGCTGCCAAGGTTTTTTTTCGTGCATTAGGTCTTCTATATATAAGGAAGGAGGTGCATGGAGGAGTCCATCGTAAACCAAACTCAAAAAGTATTTTTTTTCCATGAAACTCCTCTCCGCGATCGATCTTCATTAATTCCCGATCGATCGCTGAACCCTACTGGACGCTGACCACCAAAAAGCACATATCCGCGATCGATCTTCATTCCTTACCTATTGATCGCGAAATATTTCTGGACATTGGTGATCGATCGCGGCTGGTTACTGATTGATCGCCTATAATCTGTTTGGTTCCTCGATTTACAGCTCCGCGATTGATCGCGGCTGGTTATGCCGATAGATCGCCTAGCTGCATAATTTCAATCTTTGAGATTCCGGTCCATAGATCATGATTAGAAGCTTGATGAATTACAAAGAAGTAGCTTGAAAATATCAAGCTGGACCAAGATTGAAATCCTGGCGTAGCGGATTGCTTCGATCATATCCCATCTCGGATATCAAAATGGCGTACTTTCAAAGAGTTTGAACAACCAACTCAAAATACTAAAAGTCATATTTCACAACAGATCGGCTAGTTCGAAAGTTATCAAGGAGAAAAGACACCCATAAGATCGAGCTGTACCACGAAGAAATAGCAAGCAACTGTCAGTCTGTTGGGCATAACTCTTAGCTTGCTTATTGGAACGAGACGATTCAGTATGGGTTGTAAAGCTAAGAAGAATACCTATAAGTCATCTTCAGTAGTCAAGAGCTGAATCGGAGTTTAAGAAGGCCAAAAGATGTCTGCAAGTTGAAGATCCTGCTGCTGAAACATGGAATGTTTCAGCATGCGCATGGTCTGACATATCAAGCATCCGATCTCATACGAACTTGGAATCAAGTGATTCTTGATTATTTGGAAAGCTAAGACAAAGGTATACAACTTTCATGTACATCACTTTGCCCAGAAATCAAAGAATCAAGAGCTACAAGCAACAGATCGGAAGAGCAAGTTTATCAAGCTGTTTTGTATCAAGCTTGTCTTGCACCAGACTGATCCTGCCAGACTGATCTGTCCAGAAGACTGATCCAGCCAGACTGATCTATACAAGATTGATTTGGCCAGTTCGGTCCGAAATACAAACAGCCCAGAAACCAGAATATGACTGTTGCAAGCTCGGGAATGGTTCAGAACCTTTTCCAACGATCATATTCTTGTGTCTAACGTATATATCATTGTTTGGGGCTATATATACAAGTCTTGTAAGCTCAAATAAGGTGATTGAAGATCAATCCAAGCAAGATAAAAGCAAACCCACTTGGGAATCAAAATGGGCGGCTTACAAGAAGAGAACAGCTTGAAAGAGAGCAAGCCCAGATTTTAGCACCACTTACATTTCTATATCAGATCTATTGAGAGATCATTCGTGCCATATATATTCACTGTATTCATTGTATTTGAGATAGATGAGTGAATATCATTGTAATGGTTGATTATTCATCACAACCGATGACATTAAAGAACATACTAGTTGAGTCGCTAGGAGTTCTAGTTGGATGGAGAATGTCCAAATGGATCGGGTTTGTACACCGGGATTGTATAAATCAAAGTCTTCTACTGGATTCTTCCATGAGGTGGAAGAAGGGGAGACATAGAAGGATTACACCACCTTCGAACTTCCATAAGCAAATGCTTGTTTATTTACTTTACTTGCATATCTTTAAAATGTCTTTCAAATGGTTAATCAGTTATAGAGTAGGTTATTTTGAGTGTATTCCGCTCGCTTTTGTAACCGAACTCGATATAATCTCTCGGTGCAATTATTTCAAAAACACGAGCTATTGAAGCTCAAGTTAGTTGAACTCGAATGTGGACTAGCCACCCACCCCGATCGATCCTAACACAATCCCTTTTTGTATGGGGAGGGCTTTAGGTATGGTGGAGGTGGATCTTGGGCTGCTTGGTGTGGAGGGATGGTGGAGATGGGTTTAGGGTTAAAGACTTTAAGGGGTTTGGTAGGTTGGGTGCAGGGTTTATTTGGTGGAGGCTTGGTGATAGGTGAGGTGGCTGAAATAGAGGGATTTCATCGGAGTCAGTCTGGACCACCACAAGCTCTCGTTTGGCCTTAGTCTTCGTCTGTTCCGGCCTGTTCTGCTTCGATTTCCATTTTTACATCCAGCAGCTCAGAAGGTGTTGGAAGAGCACTCTTGGACTTCAATATAGCAAGTTCTTTGGGATTAAAAATCTTGACGGCGCTAAGTACAGTAGTCTTCCCCAACCGACCTTCATGCTCTACATCAGTCTGCTCAGAGGGATAGCAAAGCAGACTGATTATTTTGCTGGGTTGATGATTTCCAACAAAACACCAAAGAGAATAGAAGACCAGTTTACTTTAGTGCTGGAGGAGATCACCCTCCGAACTTCTCAACGGTAACGGTATCAAAACTTTCAGCTTTGCTCAAAATGGGGTTTTTCGACGATATCACAGAGCACTTGGAAGTGAAAGAACATCTACTTTTTTTCTTGAAGGCAGGTTTGAGTGCGAGACCAAATATTGAAACTCTTCTCTAGAACTCATCGAGTGTTTCCTTGGAGAGTTGGGCAAAATCAGTCAGTCTTGTAGAAGGTAGACCGAACATCTCCGCAAACTGGTCCTGAGAAAATTCAACAACTTTGTCATTAAAAGTAGAGGAGACCGAGTTGTGGCTTGAAGTTGCATTTGAAAAGAATTATTGAATCTCAGCTTCGTAAACCACGGGTTAAAATAAGGCGGTTTAAAGTAAGTCAGTCCGGGCTGTTGATAAGAATTCATTTGATAAAGACTAAAAGAATGTTTTGAGTCAGACTACTAGATAACATCAGATCGAGAAAGCTCGGTCAGAGGATTAGAACGATTATTTATCTTATTGACTTTTGTATTATCAGTATGCTCTAGTAAGCAATCTTTAAAATTAACAAAGCTAAGCGCACATTGAATTAAAATAGTTTAAGATAAATCTATTAATCCAAGAATTTGACGGACATAGTTAAATTTAGCAGCAGCGAGTGGTTTAGTGAAGATATCTGCAGCTTGATGATCTGTTGAGATGTACTTGATCCGAACAGCTTTCTTCATGATGTTATCTCGAACAAAATGATGTCTGATGTTAATATGCTTTGTTCGAGAGTGCATGACCGGATTATACGTGATTGCAATCGCACTTGTGTTGTCGCAAAAGATTGGTGACTCAACAGCTTGGATTCCATAATCTCTGAGCTGGTGTTTAACCCATAGTAATTGAGCATAACAACTTCCGGCAGCAAGATACTCTGCTTCAGCTATTTCACCTATGAATTGACAGGTTCCGCTGGTGCTTTTGCGATCGATCTTCTATCCTGCATAGTCAGCATCTGAATATCCAATTAAATTAAAATTTGAATCTTTGGGATACCAGAGACCAATGTTTTGTGAGCCTTTTAGATTTTACTTCTCTTTTAGCATCTATGAAGTGAGTTTCTTTGGATCAGATTGAAATATGGCGCACATGCAGACTGAAAACATTATATCAGGCTGGCTCGCAGTTAAGTATAACAGCGATCCGATTAGACCTCGATACGTTGTTACCTCAACTGATGTTCCCCCTTCATATTTGTCTAGTTTGATTGATGAACTCATTGGAGTTGATGTAGTTGAGAAATTTTCCATACCAAACCTTTTAAGTAGTTCATTTGTACTTGGTTTGATTTATGAAGATTCCATTGTCGAGCTGTTTGACTTGCAGACCTAGGAAGAATGATAATTCTCTCATCATGCTCATCTTGAATTTACTCTGCATTAGCTTAGAAAATTTCTCACACGGTTTGGGGTTAGTTGACCCAAAAATAATGTCATCAACATAGATCTGAACTAACAACTTATGTTCCCCCTTAGTAAATTTAAATAGAGTCTTATCTAAAGACCCAATCCGAAAATCATGTTCCAGGCTCTTGCTGCTTGTTTGAGTCCATACATTGCTTTGTTTAACAGATACATATGATTTGGAAAGAGTGCTTAAGAAACCTAGGAGATTGACCGATGTAGACTTCCACCTGAAGCTTACCATTTAAGAATGCACTTTTCGCGTCCATCTGATATACTTTGAAGTTTCTGTAGGCAGCATAGCCGATAAAAAATTGAATCGCTTCAAGTCTGGCAACTGGTGCAAAGGATTCATCAAAGTCGATGCACTCTTCTTGTCAGAAACCTTGCACAACCAGTATGCCCTTATTTCTAACTACCATGACATTTGCATCGAGCTTTTTTGTGAACACCCATCTGGTTCCAATGACAGACTGATTGCTCGGTCTAGGAGAGACTGATTTTATTCAAATTGATTCAGCTCTTCTTGTATAGCCTCTATCGAATTTGAATCAGCTAAAGCTTCATCAATCTGTTTGGCTCTAAGTTGGATATGTGCGGCGTGAGTGAATTCATGCATCACCTGTCCTCTTGTTCTGATAGGAGCAGATGGATCTCCAATTACTAGTTTAGGTGGATGTTTTTTGTTCAGTGGTAGTTTAGTCCAGGAGTGTCTTGACTTTGTTGAGGAGTAACAATGATGTAATCAGTATCAGATTTGACATTTATGATTGTTACCTCCGGATCTGTAGGTCCAGCTTGATATGGTAGAGTTTCAGTGATTGTTGCTGGTATGTCTGGTACTTCAAGTTCTGGTGGATTGTCTCTTGACCTGTTTACTTCAATCACATCATCATTGTTTGCTTCGAGATGGATATTTTCCATCTGATTCTTATTAAGTATTTGTGATTTTCAATATCAAAAGACTCATCAAATACAACATGTATTGATTCCTCAACAGTTAAGGTACGAGTATAGAAAACACGAAATGCCTTGCTAACAGAAGAATATCCGAAAAATATACCATTATCAGACTTAGCATCAAAGGAAGTACCATTATTATGGATATAACATTTGCATCCAAAAATATGAAAGTATGAAATATTCGGTCTGTTTCCTATCCATACCTCATACGGTGTTTGGTTTAATTTCTTGTTTATCATAAACCGGTTTTGTGTATAGCATGTGGTGTTGATATCTTCAGCCCAAAACTTTTGAGATATACCTGATTCAGCCAGCATGGTTCTTGCTGCATCCTTAAGCATTTTGTTACATCGTTCTGCAACTCCATTTTGTTGAGGAATGCGAGCTGCTGAGTATTCATGCTTGATTCCCTTATCATCTAGAAAGGATTCAAGATTCTTGTTAGAGAATTTAGTGCCTTTGTCACTTCGAATTCTATATATCTCAGCGGATTGTTGTTATGTATATGCTTTAGCAGCTTGATTAATCTCGAGCTAGTGTGGTCTTTGCTGCTTAAAAATATGTTCCAGGTAAAACGTGAGTAATCATCTTGTAACATGAGTATACTTCATCCCCCTAAAAATATAGTCTGGTCTTTGGGGACCCACATCTGGATCAGTCTGATTTGCTTGTGTGTGTCCTGTGCGGTGTGTGATGGTCTGTGTATTCTATGATGTGTGTGATAACGAGTATGTTGTGCTTGTTGTCTGTACTGTGTCCTGTGATGTAGTGGTCTTTGATTCTTATCAGACAATCTATATCTTCGTTGGACAGGTTATGAGTTATAGTAACTGGGTGGTTTTTCTTGCCTTAGATTTGACACTTTTGACCTTGGTCTAGTAGCCTTATAGCTCACTTGTGTCTCTTCTGCAACTTGGTTAACATACACAGTTCCATTTCTTAAAACCTTGTCTATAATGAAATTATTGTTGAATTATTGGCACTTCTGGTTCATATTTGTACTAGATTTAACAAATTTCATAGATTTTATTTTGCCTGTTTCCAGTAACAACTCAGTTCCATTTTGAATGCTTTAATTGATACCTAGACAAGTGACATCACCAATGTCTCTCTGTATCTCTTGCAACTCATCGGATGAAACTTTTGATTTGTTTCATGCCTTGACAATACGAGTAAGTTTAGCATTGTGTAAGCTAAGTCTCTGATTGTCTGCATGAAGCTTTTTATAGGAGATTTGTAGCTTACTACTTTTGTCTTTAGACTATCACATTTACCTTGCTTAGAACAGCTTGGTTCATTGTGCTTATCTATTTGACCTTTGTTTTCGGCTTTGAATCTCTCAAATGATTCAGGTAACAATTTATAATCATTTGCCATGTCATGTAATGCACATACTATTTCTTCTCGTGAGAATTCATCAGAACCAAAGTCAAACACCACAGTCTGACTTGTTTCTTGGTCTATTGTAATGCCTCGATATGAATCATATATGCTTGATGTGTTTATTGCGTAATTATGTGATAATTACGACATGATGTGGACTCGAGTTTGGGTTGAACCTAGTGTGATAAATAGATGACAAGTATGAAAAGACATTTTATATGTTGAGTTGAGAACATAGACATATAATTATGTATTGGCTTGCCATGGTGCATGTCTTGTTGTATGGACAAGAGAACTTCGATGCATGAGGTGGGCTACTATATTGATGAATTTCACATGCATTTGAGCAAAGTGTACCTGGATTTGTATTTGCATTTGAGGTTAGAATTTATAGCCAAATCAGATATGAAACGCGTACAAAACACCACATCTCACTCACAAATCTCTACACAAGCTCCTCCCAAACCCTTGCTTGATCTTGCACTCTTGTCTTGGAAGTGAGCTTGCAAGGAACTTTGTAGACAAAGAGGAAGTAAATTAATTAGTAAGGAGAGTAAGAATTCAATGGTTTAGCATGCTAGATAGAGTATTTCTTTGGTTGTGTTGAGTTATGAAGAAAGAAAGCATGTTATGTTGATATGTTGAAACAAGTGAGATTTAATCAACAAAACAAGTTGTAATGTGATGCAATGTGATGACCAGGGATTATAGGTGTTAATCCCGTAGTGTTAATAATCCCTAAAGTGGTTTTACGTGGCGATTTGGAGTTTAATCGAGGTGTTGGGCCTTCTGGGCTCGTTTATATGGGTAGTTGGGATCGTTGAATCCAGAGGTTGAGATTGTATTCTCATTTGGGTGAAAAACCTAAGAGTTGGGTTTTTGTTGTGTCTCGGGATCTCGGGTGCTGTGTGAGCACCGGTAGGGGGTTTTAGAGTTAGAGAGAGAGTTTTTGAAAACAGATGATTTTTAATGAATCATGATGTATTTGTGGGGCTATTAATTTTTCGGGGTATTTTTGCTATAAATACCAATTGAACCCAAAAATTTGCATTTAATTTCATTTCAGCCCCAAATTTCTCTCTCTCCCCGCCTGCGATTTTCCCGTCGCCCCCAGCTCCCGCCGCTTCAGGCGCTTCGCCCGCCGCCGTCCGGCCGCCGTTCGGCGCGTGCGACCTATCACCGGCTTCGTCTCGTCGAGGCGCAGCTATCCCCTCCGTCAATTCGAAGTTTCGTCGCGTTTTGAAGTCGGATTTTGCAGATGAGCGTCGATCCCCAAAAGCTAGGGTTCATCGATTTCGAACGTTTTGCTTCCAATTTTCGATTGGGTAACCTTCCTTACCCCTTTTTCGTCATTTTCATGTATTTCCCTGCCATTATTGTGTTCGAATTTGAAGAATTATAAGGGTTCGAATTTAAGGGCTTGTTTGGGTTCGAATTTAAGGGGTTTGAGTTCGAAAATTGGGGGTTTTTGGCAAGGGGTGTTGATTCTTGCTTGGATAGCTTAATTCACATTTTAGATGAATTATGGTATTTAATTGGGTTCGAAATTGTGAGATTAGGGTTCGATTTTGTAGGGTATTCTTGAACAATTTCGACATTGTCTCATTTATTTCCCTCCCTGCATGTACCCTGCCCCGGGTCTTTTAAATGATTTATTGTCGTGTGTTGACAATATTTTGAGGGTTATGGATGTCCTTGAGCATGTGTTACATGTTCGTAAATAATTGTGAATTATTTATCGTGTTAGCACATCGTTCCTCGGGGCATGGAACTCGAGCAAGGTTTGGCTTGGACTTCGAGGATTTAAGGTACGTTTAGCGTACGAGCATAGTTTAAATGATGTTTTACAAGTATGATGCATGATTTAAAATACATGAAATGTTTTACTATGATGGTACCGGGACTTGGTTACGTTATGTTGATTCACATGGTGAAATGCTTGGTGCCGCTATGAAGCGAGCAATTGATGGGGTGTGGTTGCTACGGAGCGAACACCGATAGTATGACGTTACTTGGAAGTAAGAAATGAAAATGTGGTATTTGATTAGATATCTAGGATATCTGTATTTTATTCCCTATTGGTAATGAATAGGTACAGAGACGTAGTTAATCAGAGAAGTGATTAACTAGTATCGAAGTTAAGGAAATCTTAATATGATATCTAGAATTATGATAATTGCTAGATAAAGAAAGATGTTATGAAATGTTGTTAATTTGAAACCGGCTAGGGTTAACCAATGTGATGATTAACTGCATATTCAGGATTTGATGCTTTATCTGTTTTGAGAACAGGGTTATCACAGGGGTACGCTAGGATGAGGATGATACCATCCAGGAAGTATCACATATGTTCCACAACATTTACATTTTTGTAAATTATGTATTATGTCATTATGATTATGAAATTGTGGAATTGGTATGCTCACCCCGTATGGGGGCTGTCTCTGTTGGGACATGTTAACAGGTACATCGATGGATGTGGAGCAGAGCTCGAGCTGTTGATTGGATGTACTCCCAGGATCGTGGTACCAGGGCTTGATGGAGCACGGTATCGTATAGAGTACCTATATACCCATGATGGTTATATACATATTCATGATGCTCGCATGTGAGCACGATTATACTTGTATATGGATTGTATATATAAAGGCATGAGCCTTTCTCTCTTTCATTTGAGGTTGCATGCAATTAGAGGTAGAATTGCTAAATGATATGAGAGTCATTGGTGTATTATGTGGGTGTTGAAACCCCCTTTTGTCGTCATATGTGTGGTGTCTTCCCTGGCTGGGAATTTACTTGTATTACTGCTTTCTGATGAGTATTATGTGTTCCCTGGACGGGAATTGAGTATTAAAGGAAAATTTTGTAATTGACATTCAATGGTAAAGTATCATCTGAGCTTCCCTATTGACTTTTTATTGAAAGCATGTGCCACACATAGTGGTTAATACACTAATCAGGGGTTAAGGGCTAAGGGGGTCCTTACATTAGTGGTATCAGAGCAGTGGTTGCTCATTGGGGCTGTTAAGGGCCTAGGAAGTTATTGATAACACATATTATGCATGATGGCATTAATGTTGTATGACATAACAATTGTTTATGTGCTATTATGATATGAAAAGTGGTATTGCTAACCATTGTGGTTGCAGGAATCGTGTGGGACACGATAGGATGGCATTAACAGTGATGTCTGGCACTCCGTGTGTTAAGTGCCAAGGAATCTGATTTTGTAAGAGAATCAGGTAAAAAGGGATATTTCCGAGGTAACATGTCTTGGTATACGTATTGACATGCAAGTGGTTGCATATATGTATTGAATGTTTGATGCATAGCGTATATGGCTATTGCTGTTAACCCTGATGGTTGCAGGTTACAGGAAATATGGAGTACGAAAAGGAATGATGATTATACATATGTACGGGCATCCAAAGGGTAACATGTATTATGTGTTTAGTCATTTAACACAAGGTAAATCAAGATATGCATAAGATAGTGCATTATGATGATGATAATGATAAGTAAGTTTATTATGATGTTTATGATGAGTAAAGATGATATGATGTTTATGATGATGATAATGATAAGTAAGTTTATGATGATGTTTATGATGAGTAAAGATGATATGATGTTTATGATGATGATTATGATGATGATTATGAGGAATAAGTTTATAATGATGATGTTTATATGATGTTTATACAATGATATAATGTTATTTGTGGTAAGATGCCACGGGGTAAGATGCCCCACATGGTAAGAGGCCATGCGATGTTATTTGTGGTAAGATGCCACGGGGTAAGATGCCCCACATGGTAAGAGGCCATGCGATGTTATTTGTGGTAAGATGCCACGAGGTAAGATGCCCCACATGGTAAGAGGCCATGCGATGTTATTTGTGGTAAGATGCCACGGGGTAAGATGCCCCACATGGTAAGAGGCCATGCGATGTTATTTGTGGTAAGATGCCACGGGGTAAGATGCCCCACATGGTAAGAGGCCATGCGATGTTATTTGTGGTAAGATGCCACGGGGTAAGATGCCCCACATGGTAAGAGGCCATGCGATGTTATTTGTGGTAAGATGCCACGGGGTAAGATGCCCATATGGTAAGAGGCCATACGATACTATTATGTGGATTTACGATGACTCACTCTTTTATGAGGATTGGCGATGATTTATGCCGCCGGATATGATGATAGCGATGCCCCATTCCGCTATTTTACGATGACTCATTCTTTTATGAGGATTGGCGATGATTTATGCCGCCGGATGTGATGATAGTGATGCCCCATTCCGCTATTTTACGATGACGCATTCTTTTATGAGGATTGGCGATGACTTATGCCGCCGGATATGTTGATAGCGATGCCCCATTCCGCTATTATGTGGATTTACGATGACTCATTCTTTTATGAGGATTGGCGATGATTAGTGCCGCCAGATACGTTGATAGCGATGCCTCTTTCCGCTATTATGTGGACGATGATTCATGCTCAGGTGTATAGCGAGGTTTCATGCCACTTATTATATGACGAGGTATTATGCCGTCGATTCTATAGCGATGGATTGTGCCGCTATGTACTCAGCACAGTATTATGCCGCCTTCGAGCGATGAGTGCTGATTTCGCACTATTATCGAGCGACGGAGACAGGTATGCCGCTATATTATGAGGTATGAGATATTGCTATTCTATTAGCTTTATTGTATCTGGCATGCGTTGATATACATGTTTTATTATGCCTATTTTACTAGCATGATAGTGGATGACATACGCTGATGTACATGTATCGTCACTAGTTGGCGATGTCTTAGATGCCATGAGTTGGCATGTGTCGTCACAGGATGACAATGACGATGGTGTAGGAGATGTCTTATTAGACATGCATCATCGTTACGATGGTCGATGCGTTGAGTATACGTATTCAGTGGTATGCCTTGGGTGCCAGTACCGAGCACAAGGTGGTGTGTGCGGCACCGATGGACGTGACCCTTAAACCGAGCGGGTTGCTCGAGGAATGGTTGGATGCGCTGTACATGTGATTGTACCGCAGCTTACGTTTGGGGTGATCATATTACGAGTGGTGATACCCTTGAGGTATGCTCGTTGGAATGGCTTTTGGCCATGTGATTTGACGACAGGAGTAATCATGGAGAAAAGTACTCGTTTTCTGTCAATGTGACATGTGGTAGACATGGTCACACCACCCTTGAGGGTGCAGGATGGGTCCTAAGGGAGTAGGATCAGGTTATGTTAAGTACATAGGGACATTGGAGTGTCCAGGGTGTATCGGCATTAGAGGAATGTTGGGTAAAGACCCACTACTCTATTGATTTTCTTCCCACAGTATGGTATGCCGTGCGGAAACGTCCGTCTTATTGATAGGTTTGAGGTGAACCTAGAGGTTTGTCTGCCGTGTGTGTACATCACCATGAGGGGCTTACTAGAGCCGTTATACTGCTCGTTGGAACCAAGTTTGGCAAATCGTAAGGTGATACGATGTGGATTGTGGTGGACTCTAGTAGTCACCATGTCATTTGAGGTTGAGGTTGTGCATGCCTCACTGAAACGTGTATACGTTTATGTTTAATCTTGGTGAGACTTGTCTGGGACAGCTCAGGATGTAGGAGTACCAACAAGAGAGTCATCAGGTCGTTATTGACTCAATCTAAGGGAACCCGTGTATTAGGGATACAATGGGTGTTATTGTATCCAGTTTTTCCGAACAGTGGTTCGAGACTAGTGGATCTCGAGTTCGATGGCACTTCCCTTGTGAGGAAGGAGGTAGTATTATACCTATTTGGGAATCTTTGAAAGATTCGGTGAGTTGGTGCATGTGGTGTTGATTTTGAGAATCACACCGTGTTATTGATCGTCGATTTTCATTCTCCTTTGGATGGGAATGACTCAGGATTGACGGTTGTGTTTGGGGCTTAGGGGTATGTTGCAGATACCCGAGCCAAGTGCATTGAGTATGCATGCGATGTCAATACTTAGGCAGGTATACCGGTGAGTATACGGATGCCAGTTGTTGATTTCCTTTTGTCAAGCATAGAGTTATGCTATTTTAGGATGGTTAAATCTCTGATGAGAGATATGGAACACCTTGAGATTGGGAATCTCCATGGCACGATGATTATGAGGGATAATCGTGAAGTTAGTTGACTTCCCTTGAGGAGGGATTATCTTGTGAGGGTTAAGGTATTTCATTATTGGTGTTTCCCTCCGAGTTATGCGATAGCCTTCCCAAGTTTAGATTGTTAAATCCTAGGATTATCAAGGGATGGCAGGAATTCGGATTGGTTTGGTGTCGCTGTCGACACAAGCGTTGAGGATGCAATAGGTTTATTGCATGTCCTTTCAAATTTTGAAACTCTGTGGAGTCTCGATTGTTTATTACGACCAGGATGTGGTTCTTGGGATATCCGGAGGTGGACATCTTGTGAGATGTCTTTTGTGTGGATCGGTGGCCGTGAGTTGCCCGATCCGAGTTGCAGAGGGTGCAACTGCTCCTTGGATGGAGGTGGTCTGTATAGCGGGAAACCAGGTTTGGTATGTGTACACCGTGGTGTACTAGTGTTTCCCTCGTAACGATGTATGTTAGACATCGTGAGTCCTGGTAAAGATGTCATTGGATGATATCTACGATAGAATCAGGAGCGATTCGAATCCTTACAGTTTCAGTTGACTAACTGCTTTTGGATTGTTAGCGTTGAGCTGTGCTGACGCTCTTTGACGTTATGATGGATTTGGAAGTTTATTCCACTCCAGAGTTTGACACGAGGTCAACGTTCTCACGGTTGAGGTGTCATTCAGGATGCGTTCTTACTAGTTGTATTAGAACTAAGGATGACTGTCCGATCTACAGTCGTAAGTATAGGTTATTTTGCAGTCATGAGGGACTGACTTTTGGGATGAATCGCACCGAGGTACGTTTTGCCTCTTGGGTGATAGGTTGGTTTTGGTAAGTCGCTCTGTTTCAGAGTTTGATGTGAGGTAAGTATCCTCGCGTTTATTAATACGATTCTGATATGGTCAAGAATCGAGGTTATGGCTTCATGTTGTTGTGTAGCCTGGGTGTTACGTGATACACCAGTGCTAATTTCGAGGACGAAATTCTTTTAGTGGGGGATATTGTGATGACCAGGGATTATAGGTGTTAATCCCGTAGTGTTAATAATCCCTAAAGTGGTTTTACGTGGCGATTTGGAGTTTAATCGAGGTGTTGGGCCTTCTGGGCTCGTTTATTTGGGTAGTTGGGATCGTTGGATCCAGAGGTTGAGATTGTATTCTCATTTGGGTGAAAAACCTAAGAGTTGGGTTTTTGTTGTGTCTCGGGATCTCGGGTGCTGTGTGAGCACCGGTAGGGGGTTTTAGAGTTAGAGAGAGAGTTTTTGAAAACAGATGATTTTTAATGAATCATGATGTATTTGTGGGGCTATTAATTTTTCGGGGTATTTTTGCTATAAATACCAATTGAACCCAAAATTTTGCATTTAATTTCATTTCAGCCCCAAATTTCTCTCTCTCCCCGCCTGCGATTTTCCCGTCGCCCCCCAGCTCCCGCCGCTTCAGGAGCTTCGCCCGCCGCCGTCCGGCCGCCGTTCGGCGTGTGCGACCTATCACCGGCTTCGTCTCGTCGAGGCGCAGCTATCCCCTCCGTCAATTCGAAGTTTCGTCGCGTTTTGAAGTCGGATTTTGCAGATGAGCGTCGATCCCCAAAAGCTAGGGTTCATCGATTTCGAACGTTTTGCTTCCGATTTTCGATTGGGTAACCTCCCTTACCCCTTTTTCGTCATTTTCGTGTATTTCCCTGCCATTATTGTGTTCGAATTTGAAGAATTATAAGGGTTCGAATTTAAGGGCTTGTTTGAGTTTGAATTTAAGGGGTTTGAGTTCGAAAATTGGGGGTTTTTGGCAAGGGGTGTTGATTCTTGCTTGGATAGCTTAATTCATATTTTAGATGAATTATGGTATTTAATTGGGTTCGAAATTGTGAGATTAGGGTTCGATTTTTGTAGGGTATTCTTGAACAATTTCGACATTGTCTCATTTATTTCCCTCCCTGCATGTACCCTGCCCCGGGTCTTTTAAATGATTTATTGTCGTGTGTTGACAATATTTTGAGGGTTATGGATGTGCTTGAGCATGTGTTACATGTTCGTAAATAATTGTGAATTATTTATCGTGTTAGCACATCGTTCCTCGGGGCATGGAACTCGAGCAAGGTTTGGCTTGGACTTCGAGGATTTAAGGTACGTTTAGCGTACGAGCATAGTTTAAATGATGTTTTACAAGTATGATGCATGATTTAAAATACATGAAATGTTTTACTATGATGGTACCGGGACTTGGTTACGTTATGTTGATTCACATGGTGAAATGCTTGGTGCCGCTATGAAGCGAGCAAATGATGGGGTGTGGTTGCTACGGAGCGAACACCGATAGTATGACGTTACTTGGAAGTAAGAAATGAAAATGTGGTATTTGATTAGATATCTAGGATATCTGTATTTTATTCCCTATTGGTAATGAATAGGAACAGAGACGTAGTTAATCAGAGAAGTGATTAACTAGTATCGAAGTTAAGGAAATCTTAATATGATATCTAGAATTATGATAATTGCTAGATAAAGAAAGATGTTATGAAATGTTGTTAATTTGAAACCGGCTAGGGTTAACCAATGTGATGATTAACTGCATATTCAGGATTTGATGATTTATCTGTTTTGAGAACAGGGTTATCACAGGGGTACGCTAGGATGAGGATGATACCATCCAGGAAGTATCACATATGTTCCACAACATTTACATTTTTGTAAATTATGTATTATGTCATTATGATTATGAAATTGTGGAATTGGTATGCTCACCCCGTATGGGGGCTGTCTCTGTTGGGACAGGTGAACAGGTACATCGATGGATGTGGAGCAGAGCTCGAGCTGTTGATTGGATGTACTCCCAGGATCGTGGTACCAGGGCTTGATGGAGCACGGTATCGTATAGAGTACCTATATACCCATGATGGTTATATACATATTCATGATGCTCGCATGTGAGCACGATTATACTTGTATATGGATTGTATATAAAGGCATGAGCCTTTCTCTCTTTCATTTGAGGTTGCATGCAATTAGAGGTAGAATTGCTAAATGATATGAGAGTCATTGGTGTATTATGTGGGTGTTGAAACCCCCTTTTGTCGTCATATGTGTGGTGTCTTCCCTGGCTTGGAATTTACTTGTATTACTGCTTTCTGATGAGTATTATGTGTTCCCTGGCCGGGAATTATGTTATGTGTTGTGCTTTTTTTTTGGGATAGATCTATTTATGGGGAGACTCTGCCCAAATTTTTATAAAAGTTCACAATGTGAAAAGTGGCACCAAGGGGTTGGTAAAGGGCAAACATATGAGTCTTTTATTGTTAGGATGATGATCTTATAACATTGAGTATTAAAGGAAAATTTTGTAATTGACATTCAATGGTAAAGTATCATCTGAGCTTCCCGATTGACTTTTTATTGAAAGCATGTGCCACACATAGTGGTTAATACACTAATCAGGGGTTAAGGGCTAAGGGGGTCCTTACATGCAAACATGTTCATATGTGGTCATAGTATGAAGTTATCACATTTTGATGCTAGGAATTGAGGTGTTGGAGAAGCACCAAGAAGATAGACATGACATCACCATGTTCTGAAAATTTCAGACATTGGGGATCAATCGCCGAAACAGAGTAAAATTATAAGGCGGTGAAATGGCTTGGCGATCGATCGGTGAAACATGGCGCTCGTTCGCGAGTGAACAGAATATTTTGGCGATCGATCACAAGATAGTGGCGATCGATCGCAATGAAACAGAAAATGTTGGCCATCGATCGGGAAAAATGGCGATCGATCACTATGGTTAAACTTTTGAAAAATGATAGATTTTTGTGGAATTTGATATTGAAGCTTATTTTGACATGATACATTGTTGGTATTCATGTAGCATCATCACAGGGGACATGACATAGGCGGTTAACTATTGACGCCTGAACTTATATATTTTGTATCGCACGACAGGTACATGTTGACGTACGAGTATTGAGTTTGATTCTGTGATGTTGCTTATCTATAATGAGATTGAGCTATATGATTGTTGGAATCATATTAGTATACATCCATGTTGGTATATATTCATGTTGTTGAGGTTGATGCCATGAGAGGTATGCTACTGTTGAGCATATGCTTTGGCATGAGAGGTATGCTCTTGTTGAGCATATGCTTTGGCTGTTATAAAGTATGAGGACGAAAATATGATATGTGCTCTTAATATGGGACATGAAGGCTGAGTCACTGACATATTGAGCTGAGAGGCGTATCATATATGTCCCGTATAACAGGATGATGGTTGAGGCATATCATGACATATTTGCATTTTGAGATGCATGTCACGGAACAATCACAGTTGAGATTTTACGATGGTTATTTATCGTATCATGTTGTCTTATTGATATAGAATTGAGATGGTTGTCTCTCAATACTCATAACGTGTGATTGTTTCTGTAGGGACTCATAGAAGTGTGAGGACGGGATTGTGAGTCGACTTCTGCTGTGAGCTGAACCACTGATTAGGAGTTAAACTTATTTAGGTTGTTCATATGTACATGTGATGTATATTATGTCATGATTTTTGTACATGTTGTAATAACTGGCATAGTAAAACTCTTAATCAGTGTGTGTCATTACTTAATCCTTACTCACAAATGTAGAATGATTGGATACATAACGGATTAAGTAGCGAAGACCACACATTAGTGGTATCAGAGCCGTGGTTCGAGAACTGGGTGAACAATGGTAGATGAAGTGACTTTGGGAGTTACCTAATCACTTGAAAGCATGTTGATATCTTTGATATGATGGTATACAAACATGCTTTATATATTTGAATGTTGTTGTTAACCCTTGTTATGCAGTAATGACAGACATATTACCTCAAGATGACATTGGGGATGTCATGAGTGGCAATGCTAGTGTTGGTTTGGCGTCTGTGCCACCACCACCAGTAGGCCAAGAGCCAGTAGAATGGGTGGTGTTACCTGGAGAGTTGACACTGACTCAATTTTTGAGTTATCAGCCACCTCGCTTTGAGGGTACTGAATCTGGAGAACAGGTTCAGGAATGACTAGAACCTATTGAACAGATATTTGTGTCAGCACCGTGTGCTAAATGAGCCTGGTTGCGTTTGGCTGAGTTCCAATTATCAAAGAAAGCGATGATGTGGTGGAAAGAGACATTGTTTGAATTGCTAGCTCAGAGGCAGACTATGGATTGGGATGTGTTTCGAACCCGCTTTTTGGATCATTATTTCTCTGTTGCTGCAAGGCAGTTGAAAGAAGATGAGTTCAATAATATGAAACAGGGAACAATGAAGGTGTCTGATTATGCTTTGCAGTATTATTCGTTATTACGATATGTACCGCATATTGCTGCAAACACTAAGGCAAAGATCAGACAGTTTGTAAAAACCTTACGGCCTGATTTGTGTGATAGGGTTATTTCTAATAACCCTACTTCATTTGAGGAGGCGTTGACGAGGGCTGAAATGGCTGAGATTGGCATTGGGGCTTATAATGATGTAGGACAAGTTCAGAAACCTGCATCAGATAGCATGAGACCCAGGAGATCAGTTTAAATCATCACGAGGAGGTGCATCTTCCTCGAGATTTGGTGGTAGACGATTTGATACTCTGAAAGAGGGCGAACGAGTTGCCAAAGGAAAGTCTCAAGGCAACAGTAGTAGCAGTAATAGAGGCTTAAAATGCTTTAATTGTGGTGGACCACACTTTATACGCGATTGTCCACATATTGAGGATCCAGTTTGTTATGGATGTGGGAGACCAGGACGCATGATACGAGATTGTCCTCAAGCTGGAGGACAACAGACCAGAGGGAGTGTATCAGACAGTACAATGCAGCAGAGACCACAGTTTGTACCTCGGACTGGTGGGGACAGAGAGCAAGGCCACCCCAAGTTCAGGTTTATGCACTGAACAATGAGCAAGTAGAGGCAGCTCCTGATGATGTGATAGCGGGCAAGTGTTGTTTATTTACTTATCCTGCTTTCTTATTGATTGACACTGGTGCATCCCATTCCTTTATTGCACAAGCTTTTATTGATCGGTATCATATATGCTCGTCTCCAATGTTGATGCCTTTGTATGTCTCGACACCCATGGGAACTACTGTGATGACTTGTCAGCTTGTATATGCTTGCTCTATTCAATTTGATGATGACTATGGAATACAGGTAGATTTGATTGAATTAGATATGAATGATTTTGATTTTATTATGGGAATTGATGTGTTGAGTAAATATCAAACTGTTGTAGATTGTTGTCAGAAGACTGTTCGATTTCAGACTGATACTGGAAACCAATGGATCTTCTATGGACTCGTGCAAAGATTCCTTTGATATCTGCGATTAGAATGTCATGGTTATTAGAACGTAGACATACGGGATTTTTGATTTACGCTATTGATGTAGCTGAAAAGAAAGTGGAAAGAAACGTAGAGGATATACCAGTGGTTGCAGAATACGTAGAAGTATTTCCAGATGAAATTCCTGGATTTCCACCAAGTCGCGAGGTGGAATTTGGCATTGAATTGCTAACCTGGTACTTTTGCAATTTAACGAGCACCATATCGTATGTCACCAACTGAACTGAGAGAGATGAAAAATTAGTTGCAAGATTTACTTGACAAGGGATACATACGTCCTAGTGTATCGCCTTGGGGTGCTCCGGTATTGTTTGTTAAGAAGAAGGATGGGTCGATGCGACTGTGCATTGACTATCGATAGTTGAATAAGGTAATGCTTAAGAATAAATATCCTCTTCCCCGTATTGATGATATGTTTGATCAGTTACAGGGATCAATGATCAATTCTAAGATTGATTTGCGATCTGGTTATCATCAAATACGTTTGAGGGAAGGAGTGTACAGAAGACAACATTCAAAACTCGTTATGGACATTATGAGTTCCTAGTTATGCTACTTGGTGTGACGAATGCTCCAGTTGTTTTCATGAGTTTGATGAAGCGAGTTTTTCAGGAATACCTTGATCAATTTGTCATTGTATTTATCGATGATATACTGATCTATTCTTAGATTGAATCAGAGCACGTCCAACATTTGCATATGGTGTTGCAACTTCCGAGAACACATCACTTATACGCCAAACTCAGCAAGTGTGTGTTTTGGTTGAATAGTGTTGTATTTTTAGGACATGTGATCTCTAAAGATAGAAGCAGTATTGAATTGGTCAGCACCTACTTCTGTGCATGAGTTTCGTAGTTTCTTGGGTTTGGCAGGATACTACAGACGGTTTGTTGAAGGCTTTTCAAAGATTGCCATACCATTAACACAGCTGACATAGAAGGGAGTACTATTCAGATGATCAGAGGTGTGAGCATAGCTTTCAGGAATTGAAACATCGGTTGACCACTGCTCCGGTGTTGATTATTCCATCAGAGCATGACAGGTTTGCTCTTTATACTGATGCATCATTACTTGGTTTAGGTTGTGTATTGACATGTTGTGGCATATACATCAAGACAACTGAAGACACATGAAACAAAATATCCAGTGCACAATCTGGAGTTGGCAGCCATAGTCTTTGCGTTGAAGATATGTCGACACTATTTATATGATACGTCTTTTACCATATACACTGATCATAAAAGTTTGAAGCTTTTGTTCACTCAGACAGAGTTGAACATGAGACAAAGGCGATGGATGGATATCTTGAAAGATTATGATTGTGGGATCGAATATCATCCAGGAAACACCAATCTGACAGCTAATGCCTTAAGTCGAAATGTGCAATACACTGCTAATGATATGATTAACTTGTCAGCTTTGATGACTTCTTGTTGTACATTGTGATATGAGTTTGATGAAGTGACAGTGCCAGTAAGGGTATCAACACTGTTGGTTGAACCCGATATCTTTAAGAAGATCAGAAGAAGATCAGAAGGTCACAGACTACCGATGATGAAGTACATCATTGGAAATTGATGATAAGTCAAGGAAGAATATCTCCTTTTGGAATAGCAAGTGATGAGAGTGTGAGATATGAAAAGCGTTGGGTAGTGCCTACTTCTTTGGGACTACGCCAAGAACTACTACAACGTGCACATTGTAGTAGATATAGTATACATCCTGGAGGAAAGAAAAATGTACAAGGATTTGCATACACAGTTCTGGTGGAAACGCATGAAACAAGATGTGTTTGAGTTTGTGAAACAATGTTTGACTTGTCAACATGTGAAAGCAGAGAGACATAGACCATGAGGTAAATTGATGGTTTAGAGATTCCTCAATGGAAATGGGAACATATCACGATGGATTTGTGACCCATTTGCCAAGCACTTCTTCTGGCTCTGATGCTATTTGGGTAGTCGTTGACAGACTGACAAGCTCACTCAATTTTGACAAGGTGGTGCACTAAATTATCACAAGTGCACCTCTTGAGTCTACCGATGCACATGTATCATACGTGCACCGGTAGACTCAAGCGGTCCACTTGTTAAAACACATAATTTTTAGGTTTAGATGGTGATGCACTTGCTTATATTTTGTGAAGCACTTAATTTTAATAAGTTGGTGATTTCTACAAGATGGTGTACTCGATTTTAACAATGTGATGCACTAACTTTTCACAAGTGCACCTTTTGACTCTAATGTTCACGCGTATCATAAGTGCACCGGTAGACTCAAGTGGTGTACTTGTTCAAAACATAAACTTTTTAGGTTTAGATGGTTGTGCACTTGCTTATATTATGTGGTGTACTTGATTTTAACAATGTGGTGCACCTAATTTTAACAAGTTGATGATTTATGCAAGGTGATGGACTCAATTTTAACAAGGTGATGCACTAAATTTTCACAAGTGCACCGGTAGACTCAAGCGGTGCACTTGTTGAAAACACAAACTTTTTAGGTTTAGATTGTTGTGCACTTGCTTATATTATGTGGTACACTTGATTTGAACAAGGCGGTGCAGTTAATTTTAACAAGTTGATTTTAACAAGGTGGATGACTCGATTTTAACAAGGTGGTGCACTAAATTTTCATAAGTGCATCGGTAGACTCAAGCGGTGTAGTTGTTCAAAACATAAATTTTTTAGGTTTAGATGGAGGTGCACTTGCTTATATTATGTGGTGCACTTGATTTTAACAAGGTGATGCACTTAATTTTAACAATTTTATGGTTTTTACAAGGTGGTGGGCTCAATTTAGTGCACTCAATTTTGACAAGGCGGTGCACTTAGATTTTCACAAATGTACCTCTTGAGTCTATTGGTGCACACATATCATACATTTACCGGTAGACTCAAGCGGTGCACTTGTTCAAAACATACACGTTTTAGTTTTAGATGCTGGTGCACTTGCTTTATACAATATGGTGCACTTGAATTTTACAAGTCCGCTTCAAAAAGTTTATTACTAAAAAGACATTTTGACAAATATATAATGTACACTAGAATTGAATTTTTTTTTTTAATGCTATCGAGGCACAAAATCTCATAAAAACAGAAAAAATAAAAAGTCCCAAACATGTTGAAGGCAGAAGAAGGAAAACATTCAAAATTAATTAAAATATCTAAAAGGAAACTGAAGGAAAAAATTGTGCATATTAATTTACTTCCACCTTGCACCCGGCAATACATTTACTGAGCCAACCTAAATTTTCATATTACAAAACTAATATGAAACAAAAAGAACCATAACTAAGAAAAGTGCTGAGATCAATCATAAACCTCCCTCAATCTTGTTGGAACCGATGAAGCAATATAAAGCATCGTCACTTTCAGGATTACTCTTTGGAAGCAAGGAATTCAATATAAGTGAATTTAAACACTCCAACTTCTAGTCCAAAACCAGTAGATATCTCTTTTTTGAGCTCGCCTTGGCTTTCTTTTTGCCCCGAGATTGGGAGCCATTGTAGAGATAAGGGTTTAACGATTCAAATTTTTTCTTTGGTAAAATAATATTATTTGACCTAATTTTATCGTATTCAGGGGTAGTTTCGTAAACAAAAAACAGGGACAAAATAGGCTAAAATTTTGGATCTATGTGAATATAGTTTCTTCAAAAATAGATTGTCAAGAAAAACCGATTTTTCACCGATTTAGTTAGGTTATGGTTTTTAGGTTATACTTGTTTTTAATTTTCTCAATTGATAAAGGATTTTAGTTAGTTGAACTAGGGAGCCCAATATTGGGGATTAATACAATGATTTTGGAAAATGGGTAGGCTAAGCAGTCGGCCCAAATTCAGGCCCAAGTCAAGGAACAGCAGTAGTGGAGGAAAATGGTCGAGGAGGGGCAATCTCATTGTTCAGCTCTCGTTCTCCACAGAGTGACCAAGCGAGAATCACCAAAAGAAACTTTTGGTATGCAACATCTTACTCAAATCTACTGCTTCTTCTGATTCTACAGTTACATAGATGCGCATATATATACGTAGCTCTCTCTTTTGATACATCTGACTTTTTTTGTGATTTTTACCGTCAATAGAAAATTCTTCCATTTAGAGGGTTTTCTGAGGATTGATTTGTCCATAAGAGGTTCATTTGACTTATATAAATTTCTGGGTTCTTTGTTATCTGGACGCTGCTTCGAGTTCCGGAGTTAAGGGTTTTTCCTGCTCAATTAAAGGATAGTTGGGTTTTCATGTTAGGGCTTAATTGTTTTTAATTGTAAGGATTTATTTCTTCTTCATTTTAATAAGTTATCTAGGGGATTGGGCTGTTGCAGTGTGGGAAACGGCTGAGATGCGTGGAGGGGTGGAGGTTTAATTTATTAAGTTTTCACAAAGATATGTACGCCCGTGCTAGTCATTTTCACTTATAAACATGTGGATTTTTTTATGGGTATTACAAATTATAGACCGTGGGAATATTCTTTGCAATTAATTTCTAAACACTCTGAAGATGTTTTGATATCTGACTTCCTTGAGGGCTATTCTATTACTTGAATATGTTCTTCCTCTTCTCCCCTGTATCTTACACATTTGTCCAATGGCTTGGGGAAATATGGGAGGCCCTATTGTCTCTACTGGTACAAGGTGCTACTTTTTTTATCCTGGGTTTAGCTAATAAATTCCCAAATTCATCAGTTGTCCCGGCTGTTTCTTTTCTTCCCTTGCTGAAATTTATGTAGTGAGAGCATGACAAATTAGAAGAGAATCTTCTTGTTTGCCTATTGGTCCATTAATACCTGATTCCCTTCAAACCTGAGATTTAACTTACAACATCAGAAGACATCTAAACAGTCTTGCAGTCCGGAAATATTTCGTCTTTAGCAGCCTGGAACGATGATTTTCAAAATTTTATAGGGAAGTGCCTTTCAGCCCATGCCCATGAACTCTGCAAATGGTTTACTCTTTTGCTGCTGCATAATTTTGATGTAAGCCTGCAGATTCTAATGGTGGACTCAAGGTCTCAAATTCTGTTTATTGTGTGACAAGACCTTGAACTTAAGGCAATCATGGCAGAAAACACTGAAATTGAGGACCAGGTTGATCTTGATGATGACAATTATACTGAAGAGGATGACGATGTTGAAGAACCCGTGGAATATGAAGGAACTGGAGAAGGTGAAGAAAATGGTGAAGAGCTTCAGGACACTACAAGTGATGATGGTAGGAAGGATCATTCTCCCCTCCATTTACTGGGGAATGATAATAGCACCAAGCCTGTGGGATATGTAGAAAACTCAGATCAAGATCATGAGAAAACAAAACATGCGGAGCTTCTTGCTCTTCCTCCTCACGGTTCTGAAATTTTCATAGGAGGTCTTTCTCGAGATGTTTCTGAAGATGACTTATTGGAACTTTGTGAACCATTTGGTGATATTTTCGAGGTCAGTAATTTTTCAATTAAAACTTGTGTGTTGATACTTACGTTCTTTTCTTTTCTTTTCCACATTTTCTAATTTTTCTTATAGCTTCATAAAATGGCAGGTTAGAGTAATGAAAAATAGAGATACTGGTGAAAGCAAGGGCTTTGCTTTTGTCACCTTCAGAAGAAATGATGAAGCACAAAAGGCCATTGAAGAATTATGTAACAGAGAATTTAAGGTAGAGTTTGAGACTTTTGTCTTTAATATTTTGGATTTTTTTTTGGTAGTGTAGAGTGCTTTTGCATTTATTTGCCCTACTAGTGCTAGTTTGTGGTTAGTTCTTTCTTAACTGTCATTTGTTTCTTGCTGCAGGGAAGAACATTACGCTGTTCACTCTCTGAAACTAAATACAGATTGTTTATTGGTAATGTACCTAAAGGTTGGACTGATGACGAGTTCAAAAAAATCATTGAAGTCACCGGTCCTGGTGCTGAAACTATAGAACTCATTAAGGTCTCTTATGGGTTTTTTAATAATTAAATTGTAAACATGTGTCAATTTGTGAAGAATTTATTTTCTTATCACCTTTTTTTATTTACAGGATCCTCAAAACCCAACTCGTAATCGAGGTTTTGCGTTTGTGGAATATTACAACAATGCTTGTGCTGATTATTCTAGGCAAAAATTGTCCGCTGTAAGTTTTAAGCTGGAAGGCAGTACACCAACCGTCACATGGGCCGATCCAAAGATTACTCCAGATCATTCTTCTGCTGCCGCTGCTCAGGTATCACCAAATGGCTGACAATGCACCATGTATTATTCTTTAAATTATGGAAATCTGGTACTCTTTTGAACTAATTTTTGTGTAAAGGATTTTTGTGCTTTTGATGGCTGAACTCTGAATATTGAAAATTGTTGCTTTCATGCCGTAGTGTAGTCTATTCTGCCATTTATTGAAATGATTGGCCTTTATATTTCAAAGAGTAATTAAAGATGGTGTTTAGTTATGGTGCAATTACAGAATAAGATACATGTTGAACCAACGTTAGACGAGGCATGTAAATGAGTCGGGTGGGACACAAAAAGTTGGTTTAGCTTATGGTGAAACTATCTTTTATAATGACAGAATATGCTCTATGTCGAACCAACGTTAGATGAGGCATGTAAATAAATCGGATGGACATAAAAAGTTGGTTTAGCTTGTGGTGAAACGTTTTCTTGATCAAAGTATACTCACAATGTATGGTTGGATGGAACTATGTTGTGGTTGATACAATGATATCCATTTTAAATTTGAAAGTGCAATGGGCCCCATCATTGAAACATCATTTTCTAGTTGTCAGCTAATTCTGATGAAGCATCATGCATGTTATGTTTTGAGGTGTTTGTCTCTCAACACACTCTCTTAGTATTATATATTTAGTGGGTTGTGTGCCTTTCTTTTGCGTAAATCTGTTGCTGATTTTGATTGATGGGGGAATCACATTGCTTGATTTTCTTGCCAAAGTGTGTGCAATCTTGATCTCAAGTTTTACCTGGGAGGGTGCTCTATCCTCTCTTTTTATCCCTAAAGCAAAGATTTTATCTTCTCTTAACTTAATGGTTGTACACCTATACTGCTGCACTTGAAGTTTATTAGGAGTAAGGTACTCCGTAAACTTTTTATAATCTCTTTTACTGTTTTCTTATGCAAGGCAAATTATGATGATGTGAAATAGTCATAGTACTGAATGCCATCGATAAGCCGATTAAGGACAGTATGCTCATTGTCTGCAGTTAATATTTTATATATCAATGTGACAGACATGTATTTTGATTCTTTTACGGTACATATTGTGGGATTAATGGGATATTGACGTGATTGATGTTTTGAGTGTTGAATATTTTGAGGTGATTGGTTAAACAATGATAAAAGATAGTTAATCAACTGATCTGTCCATTTTTGCCCAGACTAGCTATGAATTTTTGCAAATTTTCTTCTCTTATATTTTGAATTAGTTTCAGGTCAATATTTAATTTCTATATTTGTCTCTAGAGTAGTGGGAAAAAATCTGAACTGTGATGGTTTACCTCATCATTTCAATACCCTTCGAATTGTTTTTCAGGTCAAGGCTCTCTATGTTAAGAATATACCTGAAAATACACCAACTGAACAATTGAAGGAACTCTTTGAGCGCCACGGGGAGGTCATTAAGGTTGTCATGCCACCAGCCAAAAGTGGTGGGAAACGAGACTTTGGATTTGTTCACTATGCGGAAAGGTCGAGTGCGTTGAAGGCTATCAAAGACTCGGAGAAGTACGAAATTAATGGTATGTTCTAATATACTTCTTATCTACCGAAAATTGGCATGAAGATAACTAAGAATAGGAAAAGTCGATCGTTGTCTTTGAATTGACTCTTAGCTAAGCAGTCAGGAGTTGGATGAAAATAATCAATTTATTTTATTGGAATTATCTGATCAGAAATTATGAATTTTGCGTATGTTTTTGCATACTTATGAATTGACTTAAAATTGGATTCATGGTTAGTAAGCATACGATGGAGTTAAATTATCTACGAATGAACTCATCATGAGCAATCTCTGGTTTGGTGGACATAAATGAATGTTGTATCAGTCATTGACCTTATTACAAGCGTGCAAGTTTAGAGTTTTAATGCCCATGATATATTTCTAATACCTTGATTGCAGATGTGAGCTCGAACTTAAAACGAATATCTTCAGTGTGATTGGACCTTCATTGCTAATTCTTACCAATCTTATTTTTGATATGTAGACTTTTCCCCCTTGCCATCTATTTTTGATAGATACCAGTGAACAAAGCATGTGAATGTGCGTGTGTACAAAATTATATTTTTTAAAACAATATCTTTGTACTATAAAATTATTCAATAATTCGGTATGAAGCATTTCACGTGTTCTAAAATCGTATTTTGTTAATAGTTTTTTCAGTTAGAAAATTATATTATGACTTATTATAATTTAAACAATGATAGTAAGATGAACTTGCAATATTTTTTAGATAGTATTGATTTTAATTATTTGTTGGTTTGAGTTGTTAAAATATTTTAAGTACAAAAGTAAATGTGAGCTTTAACGCTACGGTAAAGTTGTTGCCATGTGATCTAGAGGTCGTGAATTCGAGTCACGGAAACAGTTTCTTTGCAGTGCAACATGCACCGAGATTGCCTTTTTTATATTTTTCATATAAAAGATAGTTAATTTAATTCTTGATGCTTAATATATATATATATATAGTAAGTTAGACACACACAAAGAGACCACTCAGATACCCCTACTTAATATAATTTTCATAGATACCAACTCCTCTAGTTCATTTCACTTGTTTTAGTATCTTTTCGACCCCATTGTTTAGAAACCTATATCAATTCGTTTAAAATGCAGGCCAGGTGCTGGAAGTTCTTCTTGCAAAGCCTCAAACTGATAAGAAGTTTGATGCAGCCACTCCTCACAATCCCTCACCTGTTCCTAACTACATTCCTCATCAAGGGTATGCTGGTATAACCATGAATCCTTATGCTCAAATCACTTCTGGATTTCAGCAGGTAGTCACTGAATCTTTTGTTTGCTTTCTGTTGTTTTACTCTGGATGACTTGCTTCTAATATGTTTGAATACCTCATAAGCCTATGATTTACGGAAGGGGACCAATGCCAGCAGGAATGCAGATGGTGCCAATGGTCTTACCTGATGGTCGAATTGGATATGTTCTGTAAGTTTCTCATGTATGGACCTTCATGTGTAAGCCAACAGCTTCCACATAATCAGTAACAATCTGTGTTTTTTCAGCCAGCAGCCTGGTGTATTGATGCCACCAGCTGTGAGACCTTGGAGGAATGATAGGAGTAATAGTGGTCGAGGAGGACCTGGCAGTAGTAGTGATGATACTAGTCGAAATAGACGGTACAGACCGTACTAGAGGTGGAGGAATATTGGTTTATGGTACTTCACTCTTACAGCAATGGGAAAACTGTAATGGTAGTGATTAGAAAACTATGGTAGAGCAAACTTTTGTTGGTATAGGTTTACTGGAATACTTGCAAGATTGTCTCTCCGTTAAACATGTTATTGAGCGTTCGCATCATGCTTTTGAAATTGTGGACCAACAATATTAATGTCTAATACTTTGTTTTTCGCGAAAACAAATGTGACCCTATGTTATTAGATGAGTTCATATCGTTAAACCATTTTGTGGTTTGTCCTTAACTAATTGTTTCTGATCCATTGATATTTACACGATTGTCAAATTATAGGTGAGATGATGTAATGTCCATTGCATCGTGGAATAGAACAGTGTCATCTTTTGGTGTTAGATGAAACAGATGCATTTTTATATGGTGTCTAGCCAAGTTGTAGTTGGCGGGCTAACTTTTTTTCAAGGCCTCATAACTTATATCAACGACGCCATGATATTCTGCACATAGAGAAACTAAATAACAAATTTATACGCTGTTGACAGTGGCCAATGGGAAGTCGATCTCGGGTTATATTATACAGATGCGGAATCATATAGAAATCACATTAGAATGCAAATTTTTAAATATTGCCAAGATACTGCATGGAGAAATTTCTACAAAAAGCCTCAACAATCCATTACGTTGCTCCTAAATTCCAAGTCATATATTAGCCGTCGGAGCACAAATAAACCTAGAGCCCTTCGATGAACCCTCAATTCTCTTAAGCCCAAGGCATCTCCATATGCCCTTGGCATCCCGTCCCGCACATTGTTTAGACTTGTTACCATGATGGCCTTATGGTCGACTATAGAACGAAGCCCCAATGAGTTGAAAGTCGAGAGGTTAACCGTTAACCTCCCCTTGCCAGCAAGGAGACCTATATGAGAGAGTGTAGCATGTTTCAGATGAGCCTCTCCCCCAAGTATTTCCAGATGGGAATAGAGGGTCCAAGGATAGCTTTGATGGAGAGTACCTCCGCAGTTGGTTGATTCCAGTTCTCAGGAGCCGACCCCATCTCCTCTCTCCTTGGTTCCTTTGGAGAATCCTCCATGGTAAGGTCATCAATCTCCACAACAGGAATCATGGATCATAGTTCATGTTTGGGCCTAGATTTGTGTTGTGGGCGTGCCAGACACTTATGCGAGTCGATTTAATCGTTGGTTATTATCTTTTTGATAAAAATTATGATGCATGAAACTTAATTACCTTAATTAAATTGAGTTTAATGTGACAGGATTAATTATTAATTAGTGTCATTTTGTGTTTGGACTCGGTCTTGAAATAAATCGAGTGTGATTGAAAATTATGACGAGTCAACGGGAGATTGCATAATGTTGAAAAAGCACAAGCTTTGTGGTAAATGTGCTCGATATTTGTAGTATATGATCTATTGTTTGTCGTTTTATCAAAAATTTTAGCTAGTGGTAACAATTCAGTTCCAAAATTTTAAACTATATAGCAGTCCAGATATCAAAGTTTTGATTACACTATCTTGCAATCAACGTGAATCGAACATGTGATCTTGAGTCTTATACTAATAGTCTTTATCAAAAGCTATAGTTAGTGATAACGATGAAATTCTAATTTTTTAAACCATACAACAATCTAAGTGTCTTCCATCGCTTTTTCAGCAGATCAGTTATTGTTATCCAACATATAGGAAGCAAAAGTTTAGTTAGGATTCACTTTTTTTAATACGTATAGTAAAGTAGGGCTTGATATAGATCTAATTGTTGGGTTTCCGTACCCCCGCGCCAGATCCAAACGCAGCGAAAATAACGGTCACTCAATTTGAGCACTTAACCTTTAAGTCTCAATTCTCATCGATAGATCGGCGGCCGGTTGATTGTAACCCAACGAGGCTCAAGTGTATCATAGCAGTAAGATCACAACCTTTGTGATTTTAGAAGTCAAACAACTTCTTGGGCTGACCCTGAGTGCCCCATTGCCAATTAAACTCCTTTTAATAGACAATGACTGAAATATAATTCCAGCAACAACCTACCGATCGTGGGTAGTGCCTAGCATCCGCGCTTCACGAAGACCTAGATACAAATGACTAGCAACGTACGAGAACCTGTCAGCCATAGTTAGCGTGCAGTACATTCCTTTCACTCAATATGTCCCGACTGCATTGGTTGATCGAGACCCTTAATGTATTCAATAACTATGCATTTGTTTCACGTTATATGATTCATTGCGTGCGTATATGAAAAACTCTTTTTTCACAAGCACCACTCACTCTGGCCAGAGATTCCTTGAATCATATAGAGAAAAACACATAGGACATCCTCGTTCATCAAGACCAGTGGTGAATCCCCAACGACAATCATAGGTCTCTGACATCATCACTGCATACCCAAAATAACAACTTTATGACCCACATGTGATCAGTCAATGACGCCTCGGGTCATGAGGAGTAATGGTGCACAACTATGACTAGAAATTCTATACTCGACAAGTGGTAACCACTTATAGAATTCCGAGTAGGGTCACTCATTCCTAATGAGCACCTATTCATGTGTGCTGACTTCTCCAAGCCAACGCCGATGAAACACGGCCCACTACAATAGACACATCATGAATACCAGTCTCTAACGAGCATATATCGATATCCCATTCTCGAAGGCTAATCGACCATGAACATTTAGAAATCACAGTCGAGAATGTATTTCATGGTCCCCATCATATGCGTAACCACATTCTATGGACTATAGCAATCTCAAGGACTTCATCAATGCATCAAGATGCATGGGTAAACAGATGAAGAAGTGCCATATATATAAATATTCAAACAAAGATTTGTCATAATAAGATTACAGGTACAATCAATCAACTATTGATTTACTTAATCATGTATGACAACAATATCTTTCACTTTTCCAAAGCCAACTACTCATGTGTCTTAAGACCATCTTCCCAAGATGTCTAACAGACACCAATTATTGTAAATGCTTTGTCAGTGGATTCATTATATTTTTCTGTTGAAGCAATTCTTTCGATAATAATGTCGCGTCTACCATCTCTTTCATTAGATAGTATTTTCTCAATATATGTTTGGATCTTGATGAGATCTTGGCTATTCATAATAGCTCAAATGTTGCCACAGTACACAGAGACTGTGTCAACTGCACTAGAAATTACACCCAACTCTTGGATGAAATTTCTTATCCAAACTGCCTCTTTGCTGCATCGTATGCTGCAATGTATTCAGCTTCAGTGGTGGAATCCAATGTGGTGTCTTGCTTGGAACGTTTCGAAGAGACATCACCATCATTGAGCTTAAATACAAATCCGAACATCGATATTGTATCATCTACATCCAATTTAAAAACCAGCATCAACTTAGAACTTTTATTTCTCCACTTACAGATCCAAAAACCATGAACATATCATAAGTTCTTAATAAGAACTTGAGGATTATTTTCACAGTTTTCCAGTGACCTTCACCGGGATCTGTCTAATGTCTGCCCATTACTCTAAGAACATACATCAGGCCAAGTACATACCATAGCATACAAAATGCTATTAAAAGTAGACATATAAGGTATCAATGTCATCTTTTCTCTCTCCTCATCAATCTTAAGACCCATTGACTCGAGAGATGAATACTATGACATATTATGAAGTAACTCATTTTTCGAAATTCTATGCTAAACCCTTTTAGCACAGTGTTTATGTACGTAAATTGAGAGATCTCAAACATCCTTTAGATCTATCCCTATAGATCCTTATGCTAAGCACGTATGACACTTCTCCCAATCTTACATGGAGAAATTAGTAGATAATCATGCTTTAATTGATTAATCCAATATCATTCACAATGAGCATGATATAATCGACTTAAAGCATCACAAATGTAACCATGCTCCCACTAACCCTTTTGCATACACATGTCACTTCCGGATTTTTAACAAAACCAAACACTTTGATGATGTTATCAAAACGGAAGCTCAAACTTCGAGATGCCTTCTTAGGCCCATAAATGGACCTCTGGAGTTTGAAAACATTTTCTCACTCCAAGAAGTTGTAAACACATTTGGCTGCTACATTTCTACCTCAATGCCACTACTGAGAAATGTTGTGTTCACATCCATTACTCATATCTCATATTCATAATATAAAGATATAACTAATAAAATCTAAATAGACTATAGCATCATAACCGATGAAAAATTTCTCATAAACAACTCATTGCCTATGAGAATAACCGTTTCTCACCGGTCAAGCTTTGAAGGTCACTACCTTCCCATCCACTCCAAGCTTTCACTTGTAAATCCATGCAGCCAATGGGAACAATTCCCAAAGATGATCTACTAAGGCCCATACCTTATTGGAGTACATGGAGTCCATTTCAGATTTCATGGCATCTTGCCAATGTCCCGAATCAATATCTGACATCGCCTCCTTGAAAGTCCAAGGATCATATCCATGGTCTATTTCTTGACTACTTTCAAGAAGTAGATTCATTCTATTAGGAGCTCTTGAAACATTTTCAAATCCTTTGTATGTGTAAATCAAAGGTTGTGATTGGCACAATTAATTTCACCGTTTTCACTTTTCTAGTGGTTTGTGGTTCTTGAACCCTTTCAAATTATATTATATTATCATTCCTCTCTAAAAGAAACATTTTCTCTAGAAAGACTACATGGTAGCGCTTATCGCGTATGCCCAAATTAACCCTTCTTCAGTTAATAGCAAAAATATGTAGTAGCGGAAGTAGGGATCGATTCCACAGGGAAGGTAAATTTATTTCGTGTCAATTATCAAACAAATAGTAACAATGGGGGTTTTTGAATTGGATTACTACTACTTAGCGAATATCAAACTAATAAACGAGTTTAACTAAAACGATTAAAACTTATGGGATTAAAGCGATTCTTGGTTTTCAGGTAACCGTACTTTTGGAAAATTATCTTTTGGTCATCAAATCAAAACATTCGAATTCTTTCAATTATCTATCGACTGGAAATTCAATTCCTACTCATCTTATTCGTAGTCAAAGAGAAAACAACATTCAATTCAACCCTTACCAAATCTCTAATCACCACTACAGCCGTTAATGATTAAGTCAATGATAGTTTTCATAACTAATGAGTTTGATAAATCTAATCAATGAAAACTACAGCCGTTAAAATGGATTACTCAACCGTTTCTCCTAAGAATTCAATACCACCTACAGCCGGTTAATTATTGATCTTAGTTGTTTCTTAACAAACTATCGATTATGCAATTGAATATTAGGTGATCGGTCTAATACACAAACACAACAATCATGGAATTCAAAATTTGAAAAACAAATTGAAATCGAAATCTAATTCAACAATCAAACCGAATTCTCATAAAAGATTCAAATCCAAAAGTAGGTATCCCTTCAACCAAGAATCAGAGGGTTTTAGCCTAGCATAATTGAATCTAAAATCAACAACATATTATTCGAAAACTTTAAAATAACAAAGGAAAAGAAATTACTAATAATAGTCACGATTCCAGCTTGTCGATTCCGGTCCCGTTCTTCGTTATTCTTGACAAAACTTCCGAGAAAATTAATCTAAAATCTCAAATTATTCTAAGAATTCGAAAAACTATCAAAAGCTGCTGCTAATGAGGCTTAGTCTCGAGTTTTAGGGTATGTGAGTGATAAAAATGGGATACAATCTTTTAAACATGGTAAAAGACTCAATTTTCTAATTTCCGGACTCTGCGGCGATCGATCGCCTGATGTGTGGCGATCGATCGCTGGCTTTTATTTTTCAGGCAGAATGTATTGGCGATCGATCGCGTGGCTCCAGTGGGCTTTGGCGATCGATCGCCACTTCTTCGCGATCGATCGTTGGCTCGTGAATTTTGTTGATTAAGTTTCTGTCCATAGGCGATCGATCTCCTCCTCATGGCAATCGATCTCCTCCTTCAAAATTACATTTTTGCCCTTTTCTTGATCAACTTTTAGTCCTTGTCATGTCCATGTCTCTTCTTGGTCTTTACACATCATTTTTAGCTCGTTTTCTTCGCTTGTACCTACAATTACACAAATATACGATTAGGTAGCATACGTGTCAATTTATCCATCAAAACCTACCAAATCGTAGACAATTAAGCACTAAATATGTGTCTATTTCTAGTCACATCAAACTCCCCCATACTTACTCTTTACTCGACCTCGAGTAAACAAATAAAACTACAATATTTTTGGTTGGCTCATAACAAAACAACTTATCCTCACTTTAATAGTGGAACAAGTTCAATCCCTAAACATTTCATACCCACCAAAGTAGTGAACGTGTGTGTGTGGTCATAAACAAGTGTTGCATACAAATTATAGATCCAAAAGATGCAAATCCACAATAGTTCAAGTCATACACTAACACAAGTATAAGCTCACTTGCACAGTCTTCTCCACTATCTTAGCCACTTTGCAAACACAAATCAAGTAGGTCTTTATTAGCTTGTAGCTTGGCCTAGGTATTGGCTTATGAAAGAAAGGGTAAGGATATTCAAACAAGAGAGTATGATGAAATGCACACTAAAACTTCTCTTCTTGCATGAATTTTTCAAACCTTGTTCATTTTTTTCAAGGTTTATTTCAACATTTTTCTTCTTTTGTGCCTTGGCTCCCCTTGGAGTCATATTTTTATCTATTTTCTCAAGGCATTCCTTTTTCTTTCATGCATTCCATTCTTTTGACAATTAAGCTCACAAATATACTTCAATGATTCCCAAGTGCATTTGAATGAAATACATCATACTCCCTTAAAAGGTATGGATTAGAATCACATTTAGGCTCATTAGGGAAGGATGATAAGCTAGTCAAGGAATGTTGAATGGGGGTCTTGAGTATGCTTAGCATACTCCCATTCTTTTGCATTAAGGCTCAAAAAGGGTACTAGAGATAGATTTTGTTCATATGGTAGGCTTGAAAGGCTCAAACGCATCAAAGATTGCCTATATCACTTTCATGTTTGCAAGTAGTCTAGACATACGCCTCAAAGAGCATGTAGTTAAGTTATAGCATGTATTAGAGACTTCTTAAGACTATCACAAGCTTCACACAATCTTCACTAAGTTATGCACACTTCACAAGTCATGACAATAATGTGCTCAAAATATTCAACTACTAAGTTAAAGTAAACTTTGCATTAGAGTTCAAAGTGTTCCAAGGTTAACAATTCACCTATGTTCAAAAGCATGCATGATATCAATTAGGTTTCATCATGGGCTAGTGATTCTAAGCACGTGTTCATTACTAACTATGAGCTCAAAATTTTCAAATTTTTTGATTTTTTTGTATTTTTGAATAAGAACACAATAACACGCCACTAATCCCTCCCCCATACTTAAATCTTACATTGTCCTCAATGTAAGGCAAAAATATAAGAAAAGAGAAAAGTTAAAACTAAAAAGCAATAAAACTAAAAAGGTAAAAGGGAAACTAACTCCCCTTGGGTTGCCTCCCAAGCAGCGCCTCTGTTTAACGTCGGTGGCCCGACGCCAGTCCTCTATCAAGGTGGTTGATGCAGTGTTGCTCTATCCTTCCTTAACCACCTCAATATCTTCTTCACTCCTCGGTATCTCGGCTTGTTGCTCTTTGAGTGGTCATCCCCAGTCTTTGCTCCTTCGTCATTTAATTGACATGGTCGATCCGCAGGGTGCTTCTTTTCAACGGCACGATCCTGCAATTGAGAAATAAGATGGTCAGCAGTACCGTGAGTAGATAACGTAGCAATAGTATGAACGGTATGTACTAAGTTAGAATCCATACCTTTCTTGTCGTCAAGGCCATCAGTAGCCTTTCCCATTTCCCACAACTCATCATTATCAAAATCAGAATCATAATTATCATGTACATTAATAGCGTAACTAGAATGTTCAAGAAGTTTAATGGGTTCATACATGTTGAATTTTGCAACTTTACCATTAGACTCCAATGTGATCATACCGCTATTCATATTGATTACTGATTTTGATGTTTTCAAGAATGGTCTCCCTAAAATAATTAGACTAGAAGGATCATCATTTCTCATGTCTAAGACATAGAAATCGGCTGTGAAGACCAAGTTCTTTACATGCACAACTACGTCCTCTACTATCCCCTTAGGTATGACCGTGGACTTATCAGCTAAGTGAATAACTGCGCTATTTCTTTTTAAAGGTCCCATTTTTAGTTGAGAGTACATTGAGTAAGGCATGACATTTATGGATGATCCTAAATCGAGCATAGCCTTCTCAATCCTAATAGCACTAATCTCACATGGGATAAAGAACATACCTGGGTCCTTGCATTTAATGGGGATGCTTCTTTGGTTGTCCGTCGAAACATTGTCATTGAGCTCGATCTTGGGCTGCCCTTTGTGTTCCTTTCTTTGATCCTCTTTCACGGTCTCCTTTAAGGGGTTAGCATGTTGCGGTTTCTTCTTCATGGTCTCATGCAATGGGGCTTTCTCTTTGCAGCGTGGACTCATCTATTAGAGCCCTTGAGTCTGGCACCTTTCCTATTGTCCTGCAATGCTTGGGGGAAAGGGGGTGGTAATTTATATTCAGAAAGTTTAGGGAACTCACCTCGTGGTTCCTCCCCTTGCATTGGCTCTTCAACATCTGTCTCTGTCTCCGTCATCTCTTCTTTCTGGGGTGGCGTCAGTACCACCTTCTCTTCAGCTGCATCTTCATTCACATTCACTGTGATAGCACTCACATTTTCCCGGGGGTTCATCTCTGATTGTGACGGCAGTCCATTTGAAATCCTTGCTTCGATATTGCTGATTGAAGTCGCCAATTGTCCCATCTGCGTCGTCAAGCTTTGGATGCTCGCCCTCGTCTCCTGTTGAAATTGTAAGCTATTTTCAGCAATAACTTTGATGCTATGTTCTAACCTGTCAGAAGGAGGGTGCACTGGCGGTGGTGGAGGTCGCTGATATGGCGGTCTGTAGGGTGGAGGTTGGTGCATCTGTGGGTTCCCATAGCCTTGGTTCGGATGGTCCCTCCACCCTTGATTGTAGTTGTTTGGTGGATGGTCATAATTCCTTTGTGGTGGCCCTGGGAATCCTCCCGCTGCATTCACGTTCTCAGTGGCTGTCTCTTGTAGTGAGGGGCATGCGTCCGTGGGATGGTTCGCAGCCAGACAGATTCCACACGGCTTTATCTTCCCTACATTTCCACCTGCCATACCACGCACAAGAAAAGTGAGGTCTATCAGTTGTTGTTCTAGGTTTGATACGTTTACCTCTTTTCTTTGCGGTTGTCCATGGCGCACAGATCTGAATTGTTGGGAGTTGGCCGCCATGTTAGCTATCAAGCTTCTAGCTTCCTCCGCTGTTTTATCTATAAATGCTCCTCCGCTTGCCGCATCCACCAAGTTCCTGTCAGAAGAAAGTAAACCTTCATAGAAGTATTGGATTAGAAGGTGTTCACTTATCTGGTGTTGTGGACAACTTGCGCACAACTTCTTGAATCTCTCCCAGTACTCGTGTAGTGATTCCTCGTAGAGCTGCTTCACACCATATATCTCTTTCCTCAAGTTCGTTGCCCTTGAAGCTGGGAAGTACTTTTCTAGGAATACTCTTTGTAAGTCAGTCCACGTGGTGATCGATCCGGATGGTAAGTAGAAGAGCCAGTCTTTTGCAGCGTCCTTTAGAGAAAACGGGAACGCTCTTAGCTTTATTTGATCCTCAGTGATTCCGGTCGGCTACATGGTAGTGCACACTACGTGGAACTCCATCAGATGCTTATGCGGGTTTTCACCTGCAAGACCATGAAAAGATGGCAATAAGTGAATTAAACCAGACTTAAGTTCGAAGTTACGTTATTGGCCAGAGCAGGGAAACTGATGCAGAGCGGTTGTTGATCCAAGTTAGGATTTGCCAGCTGCCTCAAGCTTTGATTTGCAGCCATCATGGACCTCTCTTCTTCTTCTTGTTCTATAATCCTTCGTGCTTCTCGTCTCCTCTGATGTAGCGTCCTCTCAATCTCAGGATCGTAGTGAAAGTTATCTTCGTGATTGAACGATCCACCTGTACTGATTAACAAACCAAAGTAGTAATGCGGGATAAAAATAAAAAAAATCGACAAAAAATAATACCAATGCCTTCCCCGGCAACGGCGCCAAAATTTGGTAGCGCTTATCGCGTACGCCCAAATTAACCCTTCTTCAGTTAATAGCAAAAATATGTAGTAGCGGAAGTAGGGATCGATCCCACAGGGAAGGTAAATTTATTTCGTGTCAATTATCAAACAAATAGTAACAATGGGGGTTTTTGAATTGGATTACTACTACTTAGCGAATATCAAACTAATAAACGAGTTTAACTAAAACGATTAAAACTTATGGGATTAAAGCGATTCTTGGTTTTCAGATAACCGTACTTTTGGAAAATTATCTTTTGGTCATCAAAAATTATCTTTTGGTCATCAAATCAAAACATTCGAATTCTTTCAGTTATCTATCGACTGGAATTCAATTCCTACTCATCTTATTCGTAGTCAAAGAGAAAACAACATTCAATTCAACACTTACCAAATCTCTAATCACCACTACAACCGTTAATGTTTAAATCAATGATAGTTTTCAAAACTAATGAGTTCGATAAATCTAATCAATGAAAACTACAGCCGTTAAAATTGATTACTCAACCGTTTCTCCTAAGAATTCAATAACACCTACAGCCGGTTAATTATTGATCTTAGTTGTTTCTTAACAAACTATCGATTATGCAATTGATTATTAGGTGATCGGTCTAATACACAAACACAACAATCATGGAATTCAAAATCTGAAAAACAAATTGAAATCGAAATCTAATTCAACAATCAAACCGAATTCTCATAAAAGATTCAAATCCAAAAGTAGGTATCCCTTCAACCAAGAATCAAAGGGTTTTAGCCTAGCATAATTGAATCTAAAATCAACAACATATTATTCGAAAACATTAAAATAACAGGAAAAGAAATTACTAATAATAGTCACGATTCCGAATTGTCGATTCCGATCCCGTTCTTCGTTGTTCTTGACAAAACTTCCGAGAAAATTAATCTAAAATCTCAAATTATTCTAAGAATTCAAAAAACTATCAAAAGCTGCTGCTAATGAGGCTTAGTCTCGAGTTTTAGGGTATGGGAGTTGTTAGGATCGGTCCGGAGTGTTTAGAGGGGGGGTGAATGAACACTCCTTGAAAAAAATAATCCCTTGTGATTTCTTTCGGATTAGTGAAAGAAATCTGTTTCTTAATCAACTCTTTTATAGAACAGACCACTGAATGTATAAGTGCGGAACGGTCTGTTTTTATATTTGTAAGAACGGCTCGATGACTTGAATGAAAGAACGAGTGCAGAAAGATAAGACACAGGATATGTTTCTGGAAGTTCGAAGGTGGTGTAATCCTTCTACGTCTCCCCTTCTTCCAATTAAGGAAGGTTTCTACTAGAAGACTTTGATTTATACAATCATGTTGTACAAACCCGATTCAGCTGGATTTACCTTACTACCATACTGAAACTCCTAGTCACTCGATCTATTCAGACACTCTCTGTCTGACAGTTACAATTTGTTTCTCACTTCTATTTTTCAATACAGAATACACAAGATACGCACAGTGATCCTAAATGATCAAATATTACAATGTAATCATGCTTAAGAATAATTTCAGCTCGAGAGCTTCTGAGTTTGTAAGCTTGTGCTGTTTTGCTTTTCTTGTGCGTTTATAGATTGATCAGCGAGAGTCTTATATCTGTATTGTTGTTGCATCCTTTTATAGTTGTATGTACCAACGACATTATTTCCCTTAATGTGCAACTCTTGACTCTGCTTAATCTCTGAGTAAGCTACAGTCTTCTTCTTCAGGTTACTTGCCATTCTGGTTCATGCTTTCGGTGACTGCCAGGTAAGCTCTTCTTTGTCTTCTTACCTTTTATGGTAATCTTCAGTCTTTGGTCCTTTGTAGCATTAATTGCGACATTAAATGCTACAATAAATAGCCGTTAATGATTCGGACTGAAGAGCCACTCCTTATGCATCCTTGACTGCTCTGATCTGATAAAGATTGAGATCGATCTGAAGCTTCGATCTAGTCAGTCTGATATCTTATCGATCCGGTCTGATATGCGATATGCCTTATCAGCTTGTTCTGTTTTGAGCTATGGATCTGGTCAGTCTGATTACCCTCGATCCGGTCTGATATGCTTTGTTATCTTATCAGCTTGATCTGTTTTGGGCGATCGATCTGGTCAGTCTGATTTCTCTCGATCCGGTCTGATATGTTTTGTCATCTTTAAAATCTTATCGATTAAGTTCGGAACTAACAAATTCCCCCTTTTTGATGATGACAAAACCTAGCTTCTAAGTCTTTTTGACCAGTCTGATAAGAACTCTGAAGCGTATGCTTTCGGATCGATTACTTCTTCTTGTTCAAAATAAATGAACATTATTAAGTTGGATCAATTGAGCCTTTTATTATTAAGCCTTTTATTTTAGTTCAAAATAAATGAACAAGGACTTAACAAAGGAAATATTTCTTTATTGATCACCAACAATCTTGCATACAGACAGTCTGAATATTTAAGCAATCTATTTTCTTCAAGACTGAGACTGATGCGGCTTGAAGTCTGTTTTCTTTTCCCCCTTTTTGTCAGCAGCAATCTCTTGGAGAAAATCTACAACTTGTGCTAGCTGAGCGCTGATAGCGTCAAGACGAACGTCTTGAGCGCGGAGGGAATTGGCGACGGATGCTCTAACTTCAGTGGCCAGCTCGATCTGCTCTTTTCTCGGGCTGTTCTTATAAGTGGCTTGCTAAGAGAACAAATCGTTCAGTCCTCGCTGAAGGCTGCCGATACTGGCTGTCATCTTCTCTTTGAATGAATCAAAGTCCAAAGTTGTAACCCTCTGACCTTGATGAACTTCTATAACACGTTGAGAGAGTGACAGGCAGTTGTCAGATAAGTGCTGAAGGGTCCGTGCCAGGGATGGAGGTGCATCAGATAGTTGGCTTGGAGAGTGTTCTGATGATGACAATGCATGATCATCTTCTTCAGCAATCGGTATAATTGAAGATACAACAGCTTGGTGACTTTCGGACCGGATCAAGGTGACCAGATCCGAAGAAAATGCTTGTATGAAAGCCATATCTTCATCTAATTGGACTGGAGGAGTGCTGGGTCTGGAGAGCTCCTCAATTTGTAGAGCTGCAACAACTATGGACACCACCAGATCCGGATCGACGAACTCTGGTGCGCCAACTGTTGCAAGTTCTGCGGTTGGACTGATTTGAACGTGGGAGACTGATGATCCCAACGGAATAGATGTTGTTGGAGAGTCCAACAAGACATTCAATGGTTCATCTTCTGTAGCAGACGGAGCATTAGGCAATGGCTGCTCCGCTGTCTGATCTGCTACTAGTTCTGCAGTCTGGTCTGCTGCGCGATCTGCAGTCTGGTCTGCTGCTCCAGAGGGAATAACCTCAATGAAAGGTTCTGCCAGAGTCTTGCTTGCAAAGGGATGATCCGTGCTGGTTATTGGAGTGGATATGCTGATTTTCTGTCGTTGAAATCGGACACCTAAATGGAGAGCATGAATATCCATCTCTAATTGAGCAATAACAGCCCCATCATCTCTGGCAGTTGGAGCAATCGGATCGAAGTTTGCTTTCTTAGCAGCTAAGAGCAAGGTCGCCAGTCTGAATCTTTGATTGGCCTGAAAGAGCTCTTTGCGCTGCACAGCAATCCGAACATCATCGGTCTCTGTCCCCTTCAGAACTTCTTCTTCCATTTTTTGAAGGCGTCTGAGTTTGCCGAAGAACATCTCAATATGGTTGATCATTCTGTACTCGACGTACTCATCAAAAACCACAATGAGCTCCTTCACTTTCTCTTCAACGTCCTCCATAGCAATGTCAATTGCTGTCTGTGCTGCAGAATTGGGCTTAGAGGAGAGTGGTTCGGAGAGAATGGCTTTGCCCTTGCCGGTGGAGGAAGGGGACTTGATCCCTGATTGGGTATAATCTCCCAACTCAGTGATAACAATCCCTTTGACCACGGGAATGGCAGAGGGGACTCGGATGGTTACTTTGGGTGCAGTGGTTGAAGTGGTTGAAATTTGGGTTGTAGGTTGGGGTGCAGGGGTGGCTTTTGTTGGAGGCAATATGGGTAATGTTTTGAGAGGTAGAGTTTTGATTGGTTTGGTAATCTGGGTTCTTGGCTTCTTGGGAAGGGGCTTGGTTGGTGGCGATGGAGCAGACTGGGTTTCTTCAGAGTCAGTCTGGATAGATAACTTTCGCTTGACTCGAGGTTTGCGAGCAACAGCCTGTTCTTCTCCCTTCTCAATCTTGACTGCCACCAGATCAGTAGGGGTAGGTGGAGCGCTCTTGGACTTCAGCAGTGCTAGCCCTTTGGAGTTGAGAATTTTGAAGGGATTCAGAGCAGACTGCTTCCCCAGCTCAATGTCCAAAGTTTCCAGTAGCTTGCTGAGAGGAACAGCAAAGCAGACGGCTTGTTTGGAGGCAATCACTGTTTCTATCAGGACTCCAAATAAAATCACGGACCAGTTCATCTTTTGTCCGGAAACAATAGCAGCCATGGCCCTGAACTTCTCGGCAGTGACGGCGTCAAAACTTCCAGCTTTGCCCAATAATGGCTTGCCCACAATTTCGCACAACACCTGGAAATGAAAGAGCATTTCCTTCTTTTTGAATGAGGGCTGCAGGCGGTGGCCAAAGATATACGAAGAGTTGAGAGATTATGAGAGAGTTAGAAAGCAGACGATGGGAAATTATAAAAAGTGAATGAAAATGAAATGTTCAGCCCGCTAAATAAGAGAGAGAAGACACGTGTCTTTATCTCGAAGACTGAGAATTAAATAATTCAAAATAAACGGTCAGGATAAAAGAAAGAAAAGGCGGTTAAAAATTTGCAATCAGTCCGGGCTGTTTTTGTTTTAAATAAATACAAAATAAAGGATTTATTGTCCAGACAGATCATAGGATAACATCAGATTGACATAGATCGGTCTGAAAGTTTGGACCGGTCTGTGTCTTTCCGAACATTGTATTATCGATCTGTGCCAACAAAAAATCATTAAACGCGAAAAGAAGAAAACCTCTAAACTATCAAGATAAGTCAATTAAACCAAGAATTTGACGGAAATAATTAAACTTAGCCTCAGGGAGCGGTTTAGTGAAGATGTCTGCTGCTTGCTGCTCTGTTGAGATGTGCTCGATCCGAATCTCCTTTTTGCCAACATGATCTCGAATAAAATGATGTCTTATATCTATATGCTTTGTTCGAGAGTGCAGAACTAGATTATATGTTATAGCGATTGCACTTGTGTTGTCGCAAAATATCGGAGAGTCAACAGCTTGGATGCCATAGTCTTTGAGTTGGTGTTGAATCCAGAGCATTTGAGCGCAACAGCTTCCAGCGGCAAGATATTCTGCTTCAGCTGTAGATGTGGCAATTGATGTTTGCTTCTTACTGAACCAAGACTTTCACCTAGAAATTGACATGTTCCACTGGTGCTTTTACGATCAATCTTACAGCCAGCGTAGTCTGCGTCTGAATATCCGATCAAGCTGAAGTTAGAATCTTTGGAGTACCAAAGACCAACGTTCTGAGATCCTTTCAAGTATTTCAGAATACGCTTAGCAGCAATAAAATGTGATTGCTTTGGTTCTGACTGAAATCTGGCGCACATACAGATTGAGAACATAATATCAGGCCGGCTCGCTGTAAGATATAAGAGCGATCCGATTAGTCCTCTATACATAGTCACTTCGACTGCCGTTCCCCCTTCGTCGTTGTCTAACTTGATTGTAGGACTCATTGGGGGTGGATGCAGTTGAGCATGTTTCCATTCCGAATCTCTTAAGCAGCTCTTTGTTATACTTGGTTTGGTTGATAAAAATACCATTGCTGAGCTGTTTGACTTGGAGACCCAAAAAGAATGAGAGTTCTCCCATCATGCTCATCTCAAACTGTCCCTGTATCAACTTGGAAAATTTCTCGCATAATTTGGGGTTAGTTGACCCAAAGATTATATCATCAACATAAATCTGAACTAACAAGGTATGTTCCCCCTTTATAATTTTAAAGAGAGTTTTATCTACTGAGCCGATCTGAAAATCATGGTTCAGCAGAAATTGAGATAGAGTGTCATACCAGGCTCTTGGTGCTTGTTTCAGACCATATACTGCTTTATTCAGTAGGTATACATGATTAGGCAATGAGTGGTTCTGAAATCCAGGAGGTTGCTCAATGTAAACTTCCTCCTGAAGCTTACCATTAAGAAAGGCGCTCTTGACGTCCATCTGATATACCTTGAAGTCTTTAAAGGCAGCATATGCAAGAAAGATTCTGATTGCTTCAAGTCTGGCGACTGGTGCAAAAGATTCATCGAAGTCAATTCCTTCTTCTTGTCGGAATCCTTGTGCCACCAGTCTGGCCTTGTTTCTAACCACAGTTCCATCTGCGTCCAGCTTGTTTCTGAAAACCCATCTGGTTCCAATAACAGGCAGATCGCTTGGTCTGTGGGTTAGACTCCAAACTTGATTTTGTTCGAATTGATTAAGCTCTTCTTGCATGGCCTTAATCCAGTTGAAATCAGTCAGAGCGTCATCGATCTTCTTAGGTTCCAGAGTTGAGATGAAGGCAGCATGAGTGAACTCATCCATCATCTGTCCTCTGGTTCTAATCGGTGCAGAGGGACTTCCAATCACTAGATTAGGTGGATGCCTCTTAGTCCATCGATAGCTTGACTCTGGATTGTCTGGTCCAGCCGGATGAGTAGTAGTAGAGGTATGATCAGCATCTGCTTTGATATGAGAGTTTGGATCATCCGGATCGGCTCAATCTGAAGAAGCTTCATTGCCTTGATCCGATCTGGCTGGCACTTCAGGTTCTGGTGGATTGTCTCTTGACCTGTTAGCTACAATCTCATCATCACTGTTAGCTTCGAGATGGATGTTTTCCATCTGATTTTGAATTGATTCTTTGTTACCCTCAACACACAAAGATTCATCAAAAACTACATGAATTGATTCTTCTACAGTTAAGGTTCAATTATTAAAAACTCGATAAGCTTTGCTAGTTGAAGAATATCCTAAGAATATACCATTATCTGACTTAGCTTCAAATGCTGTAAGATGATTCTTACCATTGTTGTGAACGAAGCATTTACAGCCAAATATATGAAGGTGAGAAATAGACGGTCTGTTACCAGTCCATATTTCATATGGAGTGAGATTATCCTTAGCAAAATCGATCTTGGGCAGACCGATAACTAAATCATGTTTACACAGCCTAGAAATAGTCTTAAAATTGATATGATTCAAGCGTTTATGCCATAGCCAGTGTTTATTATCATTGTTAGCGATGAAGCAAGTAGGATTATCAGGTTGAGCATGATTCCAGTTAATCTTATATGTATTTCCATTTCAGATTCCTACAAGCATGGTCATACCATCTGACGATTTAACAGTGCAAGTGTGTTTGTGAAATTCTACAGCATAACCATTATCACAAAGTTGACTTATGCTAATCAGATTATAGAACAGATTTTCAACTAACAGCACATCATTGATAATAATGTTACCATGGACAATCTTACCCTTGCCCACGGTCTTACCCTTTGAGTTATCCCCGAAAATGATCTTGGGTCCAGTACATTCTGTAACTTCAGACAGCAGCTCGATGTTTCCAGTCATGTGACGAGAACACCCGCTGTCCAAGTACCAGTCTGATGCAAGTTTCTTCGGTACCTGTCATCAAACATAAGTATTGTTGGTACCCAATCCTATTTGGGTCCAGAACGGATTAGCCCTTTGGGAACCCACACCTGTATCAGCTTTAATGGCTTGTGTGTGTGTGGTGTGCTGTGAGCTGGTCTGTTTCGATGTTGTGTGTGATAATGTGTGCGATATGGAAACCTTTGATTCTCATGGGGTAGTCTATATCTTCGTTGAGCTGGTTTTGAATTATAGTAATTCATTGCCTTCGATCTTGCACCCTTAGATTTGGTCTGAAAGACGCAAAGCTTGCTGGTGCCTTTTCTTTGGCTTGGTTGACATATCCAATTCCTTTTCTCAAACCTTGATTCACGAAAGAGACTCCCGTTTGAATCGTAGGTGCTTCAGTCTCATATACTGTGCTGGATTTAACAAATGTCATTTGTTTGATTTTGTTCTTTACCAGCAACAGTTCAGATTCATCTTTGGTGGATTCTTTGGTGTCAAAGCCTATGCCGGTGAAATCACCAACGTTTCTTTGTACCTCTTGTAACTCTTCCAAAGATGTTCTGGATTTTGTCCATGTTTTGAATATATGAGAAAGCTTAGCATTTTTTGTGCTAATTCTCTTATTTTCTTCATGGAGCTGATCATAGGAGATTTTCAGCTTATTCACCTCGATCTGGAGATTGTTGCACTCACCCTGCTCAGAGCAGCTTGGTTTGTTGTGCTCATCCATTTGATCATTGACTTTAGCTTTATTTTTCTCAAATGATTCAGCTAAGATCCTATAAACATTAGCCATGTCTTGCAGTGCGGACATGAGCTCTTCACGTGTAAATTCATTTGAGTCAAAATCAAATACCTCGTCTGTCTGACTCATCTCTTCATCTGCCATTAGACATTGAATATCTTCTTCGCTTTCGCTGGAAGAATATTCGGAGCTTTCTGAATCGGAGTCAGTCTGAGCCCACTTGCTGTTTCTTTCTTCAGCTACTAGGACCTTTTGGGACTTTCCATGATTTTTGCGGTCTTTATAGTGCTTCTTTTTCCTGTCATCGCGATGCTTCTCCTTCCGTTCTTCTTTCTTCGGTCTGGTGCAATCTGCAATGAAATGTCCGGTCTTACCACAATTGTAGGAAGCCTGATCATTAACAGCATCGTCCTTTCTTGATTTATAATGAGAGGGTTTAAAATTCCTCTTATTTTTAGACATGAATTACCAAATTTCTTGATGAATAATGACATAGCATCATTACTTATCTGTTCGATAGATCGATCTGATGTGGAGGCGATCTGGTCTGGAATAGATGCCAGTGCTTTGTTTGGTTGAGAGATGAATGGCTCTGCTTCACCTCTGCTTATCAGTTCGAACTCATATGCTTTAAGATCTGTGAACAGATCATGAAGTTCAACCTTGTTCAGATCTTTGGACTCCCTCATTGCAATGGTCTTAACATCCCATTCTTTTGGCAGAGCTCTCATAACTTTCAGAGCGATCTCTCTGTTTGAGTATTCCTTGCCTAGACCATTCAGTTCATTAATGATACCAGTGACTCTTTCATCAAACTCATTTAGAGTTTCTCCACTCTTCATCTTTATGCTCTCAAATCTTTGAAGAGCAACAGTCAGCTTGTTTTCTTTGGTCTGGTAGTTGCCTTCACATAGCTGTGCTATCTTCTCCCAAATTTCTTTGGCAGTAGAGCACATTTTGATTTTGCTGAACATGTTCTTGTCCAATGTCTTGAACAAGATGTCTTTGGCAACGTTGTCGAGATTTGCTTTCTTTCTTTCCTCATTCGTCCAGAGGGATCTGTCCTTCTCTACCATTTGTTGTTCTCCACCAGTATGGCGACTGCTGTATTTACTTTCAGAATCTTCATTGGTCCATCAGTGATGACGAACCACATATCGTCATCCTGAGCTGCCAGATGAGCTTGCATTCTGATTCTCCAGTCATCATAGTCTTCTTTTGAGAACATAGGAATTTTGTTGAATGATGCCATCAGCTCAAGTGTCTTTGTGCTGATTAAGATGACCTGCTCTGATACCACTGAATGTATAAGTGCGGAACGGTCTGTTTTTATATTTGTAAGAACGGCTCGATGGCTTGAATGAAAGAACGAGTGCAGAAAGATAAGACACAGGATATGTTTCTGGAAGTTCGAAGGTGGTGTAATCCTTCTACGTCTCCCCTTCTTCCAATTAAGGAAGGTTTCTACTAGAAGACTTTGATTTATACAATCCTGTTGTACAAACCCGATTCAGCTGGATTTACCTCACTACCAGACTGAAACTCCTAGTCACTCGATCTGTTCAGACACTCTCTGTCTGACAGTTACAATTTGTTTCTCACTTCTATTTTTCAATACAGAATACACAAGATGTACACAGTGATCCTAAATGATCAAATATTACAATGTAATCGTGCTTAAGAATAATTTCAGCTCGAGAGCTTCTGAGTTTGTAAGCTTGTGCTGTTTTGCTTTTCTTGTGCGTTTATAGATTGATCAGCGAGAGTCTTATATCTGTATTGTTGTTGCATCCTTTTATAGTTGCATGTACCAACGACATTATTTCCCTTAATGTGCAACTCTTGACTCTGCTTAATCTCTGAGTAAGCTACAGTCTTCTTCTTCAGGATACTTGCCGTTCTGGTTCATGCTTTCGGCGACTGTCAGGTAAGCTCTTCTTTGTCTTCTTACCTTTTATGGTAATATTCAGTCTTTGGTCCTTTGTAGCATTAATTGCGACATTAAATGCTACAATAAATAGCAGTTAATGATTCGGACTGAAGAGCCAATCTTTATGCATCCTTGACTGCTCTGATCTGATAAAGATTGAGATCGATCTGAAGCTTCGATCTAGTCAGTCTGATATATTATCGATCCGGTCTGATATGCGATATGCCTTATCAGCTTGTTCTGTTTTGAGCTATGGATCTGGTCAGTCTAATTACCCTCGATCCGGTCTGATATGCTTTGTCATCTTATCAGCTTGATCTGTTTTGGGCGATCGATCTGGTCAGTCTGATTTCTCTCGATCCGGTCTGATATGTTTTGTCATCTTTAAAATCTTATCGATTAAGTTCGGAACTAACAGGAGTGATAAAAATGGGATACAATCTTTTAAACATGGTAAAAGACTCAATTTCCTAATTTTCGGACTCTGCGGCGATCGATCGCCTGATGTGTGGTGATCGATCGCTGGCTTTTATTTTTCAGGCAGAATGTATTGGCGATCGATCGCCCCTTCTTCGCGATCGATCGCGTGGCTCCAGTGGGCTTTGGCGATCGATCGCCACTTCTTCGCGATCGATCGCTGGCTCGTGAATTTTGTTGATTAAGTTTCTGTCCATAGGCGATCGATCTCCTCCTCATGGCAATCGATCTCCTCCTTCAAAATTACATTTTTGCCCTTTTCTTGATCAACTTTTAGTCCTTGTCATGTCCATGTCTCTTCTTGGTCTTTACACATCATTTTTAGCTCGTTTTCTTCGCTTGTACCTACAATTACACAAATATACGATTAGGTAGCATACGTATCAATTTATCCATCAAAACCTACCAAATCGTAGACAATTAAGCACTAAATATGTGTCTATTTCTAGTCACATCACTACACTTGCGAAACAAACACTTTGTCACCAATTGATAATAGAAATTTCCACTAAATAACATAAGATGGATCAACTATCCAACTCACCTCACACTGGGTGCCTCACATAAGCAGAACAATCTCAAATCTATATTTGGATTATTTTTCAGTCCATATCGTATATGGAGTTTTGGTCACTGCATTTGTATGAATTATGTTCAACCAATATGTAACTTTAGAGAGTTACTGGGAGAGAATCACATTCTCTTTTAGATAACTCAACATCATCTTGCACTAAAACTTAGTGCTCCACATACGTCCAGTCCAATCAACCTGACCAGATCTACAAGCTCAGCAACAATGTTAGTTTGATGTTAGCTTTTGTATGAGAGTGAATAGAATCAATCATCAAATCTAGAGAATGATTGACATATTTATAGTTGTCTGTTGGGCTAGGATCCATTAAGCCCAACAGGCCAACCATTGACCCATTGACTTGAAGGGCATTGCTCACAATCTCCTACTTGCCCAAAAGCCAACATAAAACTACAAACTCATTATCCAAGTAACTCAATCCAATTGAACGAACTTTCTATAAATGAAACATTTTCAAATATAGAAACTCCACTAAAGTGCGGAGCTTTCAAAAAATTAAATGCATCTTTTCTAAATCACTTAAATTGAGCACTTAACATTTAAGTCTCAATTCTCATCGATAGATCGGCGGCCGGTTGATTGTGATCCAGCGAGGCTCAAGGGTATAATAGCGGTAGGATCACAACCTTTGTGATTTTAGAAGTCAAACAAATTGTAAGGACCCTAATCCTTAAATGCGGAATCAAGGCATAATAGAGCTAATATAATGATCAGAGTGAGAAATAACGTGTTGAGTGTATGAGCTTAAGCCTTACATGCAAAAAATAAGGACTACAAAAGAATGGATTAATTACATTCCCCGTCTAATGAATGTTATCCACTAGTTTTACACTACTCCTAGAGTAGACACTAGGCAAAATAATCATGTCCTTCAATTTCCAAAAGCATCCTCAAGCTCACTGTCTCAACCCGTCTAGCACTCCTATCATGCCAAACGTGTACCTACAAGGACAACCCCCAAACATGAGCAATAATAATCATTCATATTCAACACAATATGAAGATAAAGCGTAATGCATAATCAATATAAAACAGTCCATGACAGTGTATTTTAATGCCCCTCGCTTATTTTCATATGGGCGGCATAGGATAACCTCGCTTCAATGGACATGCGGTACTCCCACCCCTCGCTTCACAGAGAGCGGCAAATACCCTTTCCTCGCCCCATATGACAACCACGCTGAAATGTGACATGCGGCGCTCCCACCCCTCGCTTCACATTTAGCGGAACCAAAACAAATAGCGGCAAGCATTAAAATCATCAAAGGATGACCACGACTCATGGGATGTGCATCCAATAATCATCATATGCATCTATCATCAATATGCATAAATCAACATGTATATGCATCCACAATGCAATACCACATATATACTCGCATCCACAATGCATAAACAATGAGTATATAAAATACATGTTACCGTTGGGTGCCCGTACGTCCACTACGTACCTTTCCAAAATGTAGGGTATGGTAGGACTTCAATGCCTTGGCTGTGTTGCCACCTGGGTTGGTTCTACACATTCACAAATATCAATATTAGAACCCAATAATAGTCCAATACCAAAAATCCTACAAAAAAAATCCAAAAAAACCAAATTTTGGCTTTCGCGATCGATCGCCCCTCACGGCGATCGATCGCCAATCCTCACTGTCCGAGAATCAAAAATTTGCACCCTTCGGCGATCGATCGCCACCCCTGGCGCGATCGATCGCCAGACCCGCCGATCGATCGCCCAAGAGTGGCGATCGATCGCCAATTGCTTGAAAAGCCCACTGCCTGGGCGCGATCGATCGCCTGGAAAGGGGCGATCGATCGCCAACCTCTGTTACCCGAAAAACTCCATTTTTGCACCTCAAAACCATTCCAATCCATTCCAACACTTAATCCAACCAACCAACAACATAAATATTAACATAAACCACCAAAACATACTTCAAAACAAGTATAAATCTAACCATTAACCAAACCCACAACAACCCAACACAAACCCATTTTAAAACCATTCAAAACCAACCCAAACTTAAACAAAACACAACAAAATCAACCATGAGGTATCCATACCTCTTGGGGACCTCAAATCACCCAATATACTCCACAAAATAAGATTTTGCAAGGGCTTCTCTTCACCCCAAGGCTGGAACTCGAAAATGAGGGGAAGGGTTTGTGTGGGAAATGATTTGGTAAAGTGAACGTGATTTGGATGAGGTGGGGTTGGGTATAAAAGTGTTGGGTTTAATAAAATGCATACCAAAATAATTCTATGGTGTATAAAACACCCCAACATGATATTTTTCAAAGCATTTACTCATAATGCACCAAATATCAATTAAACACATGATTTCCAATTAATTGCTACCAAAGGCAAATAAATCATGCTTCCAATAATATTTACCCCACATGCACCACATGCACCCTGAAATGCAACCCCGGGTCACCCTATCCACATGACCATGCATTTCCATAAGGTAAATAAATTCCAACACATAATTAATTACCACATAATTAATCATAATAATCGTAATTAATGCCCAAATGCAATTAACCATTTCGGGGATATCACAATACTCCCCTACTTATAAGATTTCGTCCTCGAAATCACATGCACTTACCCCAAAAGGAAACTAAACATAAACACATACCAGAGAATATTTCCGGGTAGTGCTGCACCATATGCCGCTCCGTCTCCCACGTAGCCTCCTCGACACCCCTGCGATCCCACTGAACCTTGATCATAGGTATCACTTTGTTCCGAAGTCTACGGTCTGCTCGATCCAGAATCCTGACAGGCCGTTCCACATAAGATATATCGGACTCTAACTGAACTTCGGAAGGTTGTAACACATGCGACGGATCCGGCTCATACTTCCGCAGCATAGACACATGAAACACATCATGTATCCCAGATAAAGAAGGCGGCAAAGCCAGTCGGTAAGCTAAGGTGCCAATGCGCTGTAAGATCTCGTACGGTCCAACATACCTCGGAGACAGTTTCCCGCGCATCCCAAATCGCACAACGCCCCTGAAAGGCGAGATCTTCAAAAAGACCTTATCTCCCAACTGAAATTCCAACGGTCTCCGCCGTTTATTTGCATAAGCTGCCTGTCTGTCCTGGGCCGCTTTCATTTTCTGCCTTATTGTCTTTATCTTTCCTTCCATCTCTCGAATCAACTCCGGTCCTCCGACCGATCTGCGGTCCAAATCATCCCAACACAAGGGTGATCTACACCGTCTGCCATAAAGAGCTTCAAACGGAGCCATCTGAATACTCGCGTGGTAGCTATTGTTATACGAAAACTCTACCAAAGGCACTGAATCCTGCCAAGAGGCATCGAACTCCAAAACACAAGCTCTTAACATGTCCTCGAGCGTCTGAATAGTGCGCTCGGTCTGGCCATCCGTCTGAGGATGATAAGCAGTACTCAATCTGACTTCAGTTCCCAAGGCTGACTGAAGGCCTTCCCAAAAATGAGATGTGAATCGCGGATCTCGATCTGACACTATCGAAACGGGGATCCCATGCAATCTCACCACATCTCTAATATACAACTGCGCCATCCTCAAAAATGTGAAAGTCATGCTATAGGGGATAAAATGAGCCACCTTGGTCAATCGATCCACAATCACCCAAATAGCATCGAAGCCTGAAGCACTCCTCGGCAAATGAGTCACGAAGTCCATGGAAATGTGCTCCCACTTCCACTTCGGTATCTCCAAGCTTCTCAGCTCGCCGCCAGGTCTCTGTCTCTCTGCCTTAACCTGCTGGCAGATCAAACACCTCTTCACAAAAGCGACGACATCTGATTTCATCCTTTTCCACCAAAATGACCACGCAAATCTCTGTATATCTTCTTCCCGCCTGGGTGAATGCTAAGTCTGCTACTGTGAGCTCGCTCCAAGATCCCCTTACGCAACTCCGGCGTACTCGGAACCACCCAACGGTTCCCCAATCTCAAGGATCCGTCATCTGCCACCCTGAACTTCGTTGGCTGACCAAGATGTACTAAAGATAACCACCTCTGAACCTCATCATCTGACCTCTGAGCTCTCCTGATGTTTTCATAGATGTCTGGCTCAGCTAACAGAGTCGATACATACACAGGCGATGCATCAATGTCAAAGTCATAGCCCAGATGGCAATAGGAGGTCATCATAGCAGACAAATGAATGACGTCCTCAGCAGAACTCCTCACTTTCCGGCTCAAAGCGTCTGCTGTCAAATTGGCTTTCCCCGGATGGTACTCGATCTCGCAATCATAGTCCTTGAGTAGGTCCATCCATCTCCTCTGCCTCATGTTCAGCTCTGCCTGAGTGAATAAAAACTTGAGGCTCTTGTGATCCGTGTATATGGTGAACGAAGTACCATACAAATAATGCCTCCAGATCTTCAGGGCAAAGATGATAGCCGCCAATTCCAAGTCATGAACTGGATATCTGGTCTCATGCTGCTTCAACTGCCTCGATGCATAAGCTACCACATGCTTATCTTGCATCAGGACACACCCAAGGCCCTGAAGCGATGCGTCAGTATACAGAACAAATCTGGAGTTCTCCGTAGGGATCACTAACACTGGCGCCATCGTCAAGCGGTGCTTCAACTCCTGGAAGCTCTCCTCACAAGCTTCTGACCAAAAGAAAGGCACTCCCTTCTGGGTCAACTGAGTCAGCGGCTTGGCAATCTTCGAAAAGCCCTCGACAAAGCGCCGATAATACCCGGCCAAACCAAGAAAACTCCGAATCTCTGGCACAGAAGTGGGGGCAGCCAACTCCATCACAGCCTCAATCTTCTTGGGATCTAAAGATATCCCGCTGCTCGATATGACATGCCCCAGAAACACTACACTGCTCAGCCAAAATTCACACTTACTGAGCTTAGCATATAACTGATGTTCTCTGAGAATCTGAAACACTGTCCTCAAGTGTTTCACATGCTCCTCCTCGTTCCGGGAGTAGATAAGAATATCGTCAATAAACACAATGACGAACTGATCAAGATACTGCTGAAATACTCTGTTCATCAGACTCATAAAGACTGCTGGAGCATTCGTCACGCCGAACGGCATCACTAAGAACTCATAATGTCCATATCGGGTCCGGAACGCTGTCTTCTGCACATCTTCCTCTCTGACCCGAATCTGATGATACCCGGATCTCAAATCAATCTTGCTATACACCCTGGTACCTTGCAACTGATCAAACAGATCATCGATCCTTGGAAGAGGATACTTGTTCTTCACTGTAGCCTTATTCAGTTGCCGGTAATCGATGCACAACCGCATCGAACCGTCCTTCTTTTTCACAAAGAGTACTGGTGCGCCCCATGGCGACACGCTCGGGCGTATATATCCCTTGTCTAGGAGATCCTGTAACTGTTCTTTCAACTCCCTCAATTCTGCCGGTGCTATCCTATAAGGTGCACGAGAGATAGCGGATGTCCCTGGCAACAGCTCGATCCCAAACTCAACTTCCCTAGCCGGTGGAAATCCTGGGATCTCTTCTGGGAATACATCAGCGAACTCTGCCACTCTGGCACATCCTCAACTCTTAGTTCCTTACTCTTCCCAGACGTGTCCACGGCATAAATAAGATAGCCCGTGTGACCACGTTCCAACAACTGAGTCATCTTGATCGCTGAAATCAACGGAATCTTCGCACGAGAACCGTTGCCATAGAAAGTCCACTGACTGCCCAACTCAGGTCTGAACTTCACTGTCCTCTGTCGGCAATCTACCACTGCCTGATATCTGTTCAGAACATCAATACCCAAGATGCAGTCGAAGTCTGACAAACCCAGCACAATCAAGTCTGATCTCAACTCATTGCCCTCAAAATAAATGAGGCAGTCTGCCATAAACTGATCCGCAACGACATTTCTTCCAGTGGGTGTCGAGACAAGGAGAGGCGTGGGTAAAGAAGACGTGCGCATATGGTGTCTTTCCACAAAACCCACCGATACAAAAGAATGGGAGGCACCTGTATCGATCAAAATAAAAGCAGGGTACGTAAATAAATGACACGTACCGGCAATCACCTCCTCTGGCGCTGCCTGGGCCTGCTCCCTGGTCAGTGCATATACCTGCCCCTGGGGTGGTCCTACTGTCTGACCTCCCGATGGTCGAGGCCCAAACTGCTGCCTCTGCTGCACTGTCCTATCCTCAAACCTCGGCCTGCTGCCCTGATACTCTGACTGTCCTCCCCGTGTGGGGCAATACCGAGCAATGTGGCCCATCTTGCCACAAACATAACATGCAGGACACTTGTTTGAAGAATGTGGCCCTCCACAATTATTGCACCTCGGCTCTCCCGGCCTATCCCCTTGTGAAGATCCTCTATTGGCCGACCAATTGCCCTTCTTGCCATCCTGCTTCTGACCAAAGTGTTTCTTTCCACCATACCGTGAAGACGAAGAGGCACCACGGGGCTTAAATGGCTCACCCCGAGGCCTCAAACTGTCACTAGTCTGCCTCTGTTGCGGTACCGGTGGTGGCATAGCGTAAGCTCCCACTCCTAGCTCAGCAAGCTCCGCTCTTGTGAGAGCATCATCAAAAGAAGTTGGGTTATTAGTGATAACCCGATCATAGAGCTCCGGTCGCAACCCCTTCATGAAATTCCTCATCTTAGCGTGCCCACTGGTGGCAATGTGGGGAACGTACCTCAGCAATGAAGAGTACCGTGTGGCATAGTCTGCCACTGTCATGTTCCCCTGCCTCAAACTGGTAAATTCATCCTCCTTTGTCTGTCTTGCTGCAGCGGAGAAATACCGGTTCAAAAACCTAGTCCTGAAGAGTGTCCAGTCAATCACAGCACCCAGTGCTCTCATTTCCATTACTGTGCTCCTCCACCACATCAGAGGTTTCTTGGCTAATTGAAACTCCGCCAGTCGCAGCCAAGCTGTCACAGCACAAGGAGCCGATACAAAGATCTGCTCAAGCCTTTCCAACCACTCTTCAGCCTCTTCTCCGGACTCTGTCCCCTCAAACCGGGGCGGATGGTAAGACAGAAACTGAGTCAAGCTAATCTCACCCGGTAGCAATAACTGAACCACTGGTTCCATGCCTACGGCCGGTGGAGGTAGAGGGTTCACTTGACCGACGCTTGCGTTCACACTACCAATATCTCCAACTTCCTCATTAGCAGTCATGCTGTAATACAAATGTTAACAACAATTCCAAAGCAGTATACATGTTATGCCGTTAGATAACAGGAGTGATATAAGCATGTTAGTATAACAGGATATACAAAATATGCACCACATGCATAAACATGCTTCAAATGTAAGCACCTAGCCAAACATGCTAAGGCTACCCTTCACTCGTTCCCGGGTTCTCTAACCCCTGCTCTGATACCACTAATGTAAGGACCCTAATCCTTAAATGCGGAATCAAGGCATAATAGAGCTAATATAATGATCAGAGTGAGAAATAACGTGTTGAGTGTATGAGCTTAAGCCTTACATGCAAAAAAATAAGGACTACAAAAGAATGGATTAATTACATTCCCCGTCTAATGAATGTTATCCACTAGTTTTACACTACTCCTAGAGTAGACACTAGGCAAAATAATCCTGTCCTTCAATTTCCAAAAGCATCCTCAAGCTCACTGTCTCAACCCGTCTAGCACTCCTATCATGCCAAACGTGTACCTACAAGGACAACCCCCAAACATGAGCAATAATAATCATTCATATTCAACACAATATGAAGATAAAGCGTAATGCATAATCAATATAAAACACTTCCTGTTTTCCCATGCATTTCAAACGCTTCCCCGTTTGGTTGTCCCTGTACCATAACTCATGAGTATAATCAATAGATTATTTTTTCAATGGTCTAAACATGTCATGACATCATACCATCTCAACAAAACCAAATATCGGTCACCATTCCCTAGTCTGTCCATCACAGTGTATTTTAATGCCCCTCGCTTATTTTCATATGGGCGGCATAGGATAACCTCGCTTCAATGGACATGCGGTACTCCCACCCCTCGCTTCACAGAGAGCGGCAAATACCCTTTCCTCGCCCCATATGACAACCATGCTCAAATGTGACATGCGGCGCTCCCACCCTTCGCTTCACATTTAGCGGAACCAAAACAAATAGCGGCAAGCATTAAAATCATCAAAGGATGACCACGACTCATGGGATGTGCATCCAATAATCATCATATGCATCTATCATCAATATGCATAAATCAACATGTATATGCATCCACAATGCAATACCACATATATACTCGCATCCACAATGCATAAACAATGAGTATATAAAATACATGTTACCGTTGGGTGCCCGTACGTCCACTACGTACCTTTCCAAAATGTAGGGTATGGTAGGACTTCAATGCCTTGGCTGTGTTGCCACCTGGGTTGGTTCTACACATTCACAAATATCAATATTAGAACCCAATAATAGTCCAATACCAAAAATCCTACAAAACAAATCCAAAAAAACCAAATTTTGGCTTTCGCGATCGATCGCCCCTCACGGCGATCGATCGCCAATCCTCACTGTCCGAGAATCAAAAATTTGCACCCTTCGGCGATCGATCGCCACCCCTGGCGCGATCGATCGCCAGACCCGCCGATCGATCGCCCAAGAGTGGCGATCGATCGCCAATTGCTTGAAAATCCCACTGCCTGGGCGCGATCGATCGCCTGGAAAGGGGCGATCGATCGCCAACCTCTGTTACCCGAAAAACTCCATTTTTGCACCTCAAAACCATTCCAATCCATTCCAACACTTAATCCAACCAACCAACAACATAAATAACATACTTCAAAACAAGTATAAATCTAACCATTAACCAAACCCACAACAACCCAACACAAACCCATTTTAAAACCATTCAAAACCAACCCAAACTTAAACAAAACACAACAAAATCAACCATGAGGTATCCATACCTCTTGGGGACCTCAAATCACCCAATATACTCCACAAAATAAGATTTTGCAAGGGCTTCTCTTCACCCCAAGGCTGGAACGCGAAAATGAGGGGAAGGGTTTGTGTGGGAAATGATTTGGTAAAGTGAAAGTGATTTGGATGAGGTGGGGTTGGGTATAAAAGTGTTGGGTTTAATAAAATGCATATCAAAATAATGCTATGGTGTATAAAACACCCCAACATGATATTTTTCAAAGCATTACTCATAATGCACCAAATATCAATTAAACACATGATTTCCAATTAATTGCTACCAAAGGCAAATAAATCATGCTTCCAATAATATTTACCCCACATGCACCACATGCACCCTGAAATGCAACCCCGGGTCACCCTATCCACATGACCATGCATTTCCATAAGGTAAATAAATTCCAACACATAATTAATTACCACATAATTAATCATAATAATCGTAATTAATGCCCAAATGCAATTAACCATTTCGGGGATATCACACAAATGCCCTATTGTCAATTAAAATCCTTTAATAGACAATGACCGAAATATAATTCCAGCACCAACGTACCGATCGTGGGTAGCACCTAGCATCCGCGCTTCACGAAGACCTAGATACAAATGACTAGCAACGTACGAGAATCTGTCAGCCATAGTTAGTGTACAATACATTCCTTTCACTCAAAATGTCCCGATTGAATCTAGGGCGTTGGTTGGTCGAGGCCCCTTATGATTTCAATAACTATGTATTTGTTTCATGTTATATGATTCATTGTGTGCGTATATGAAAAACTCTTTTTTTCACAAGCACTACCCACTCTGGCCAGAGATTCCTTGAGTCATATACAGAAAAACACATAGGACATCCTGGTTCATCAAGACCAGTGGTGAATCCTCAACGATAATCATAGGTCTCCGACATCATCACTGCATACCCAAAATAACAACTTTATGACCCACATGTAATAAGTCATAAATCAAAGTACATAGCTATCTATCAAGACCTCAATGACGCCTCGAGTCATGAGGAGTAATGGTGCACAACTATGACTAGGAATTCTATACTCGACAAATGGTAACCACTTATAAAATTTCGAGTAGGGTCGTTCAGTGAACTCATTTCTAATGAGCATCTATTCATGTGTGCTGACTTATCCAAGCCAACACCGATGAAACGCCGCGCACTACATTAGACACATCATGAATACCAGTCTCTAATGAACATATATCGATATCCCATTCTCGAAGGCTTATCGACCAGGAACATTTATAAATCGCAGTCGAGAATGTATTTCATGGTCACCATCATATGCCTAACCACATTCTATGGACTATAGCAATCTCAAGGACTTCATCAATGCATCAAGATGCATGGGTAAACAGATGAAGAAGTGCCATATATATTAATATTCAAATTATAAGTACAATCAATCAACTATTGATTTACTTAATCACATATGACAACAATATCTTTCACTTTCCCAAAGCCAACTACTCATTTGTCTCAAGACCATCTTCCCAAGATGTCTAACAGACACCAATCGTTGTAAAGGCTTTGTCGGTGGATTCACTATATTTTTCTGTTGAAGCAATTCTCTCGATAATAATGTCGCATCTACCATCTCTCATTAGATGGTATTTTCTCAATATATGTTTAGATACTGATGAGATCTTGGCTATTCATAATAGCCCAACTGTTGTCACAGTACATAGAAACAGTGTCAACTATGCTAGAAATTACACCCAACTCTTGGATGAAATTTCATAGCCAAACCGCCTCTTTGCACAATTGTTCCATTTTTTTAGTCTAATCCAACGATTCTCGGGCTCAGTCTTTCGACTTATCCCCGCCTGAGAAGAGCATCGTATGCTGCAATATATTCAGCTTCAATGGTGGAATCCGATGTGGTGTCTTGCTTGGAACGTTTCCAAGAGACAGCACCATCACAGAGCTTAAATACAAATCTGAACATCGATTTGGAATCATCTACATCCGACTTAAAATTAGCATCAACTTAGCTTTTAACTTTTATTTCTCCACTTACAGATCCAAAAACCATGAACATATCCTAAGTTCTTCATAAGTACTTGAGGAGTATATCACAGTTTTCCAGTGACCTTCACCGGGATCTGTCGATGTATGATCATTACTCTAAGAACATGCATCAGGCCAAGTACATAACATAACATATATTATGCTATTAAAAGTCGAAACACAAGGTACCAATGTCATCTTTTCTTTCTTCTCATCAATCATAAGATCAATTGACTCGAGAGATGGATACTATGACATTTTGGGAAGTAACTCATTTTTCGACATGCTAAACCCTTTTAGCATAGTGTTTATGTACGTAGATTGAGAGATCTCAAGCATCCTTTAGATCTATTCAAATAAATCCTTACGCTAAGCACGTAGGACGCTTCTCCAAAATCTTATAGAGAAATTAGTAGATAATCATGCTTTAATTGATTAATCCAATACCATTCACAATGAGCATGATATAACCGACTTAAAACATCACAAATGTAACCGTACTCCCACTAACCCTTTTGCACACACATGTCACTTCCGAATGTTTAACAAAACCAAACACTTTGATGATGTTATCAAAATGGAAGTTCAAACTTCGGGATGCCTTCTTAGGCCCATAAATGGACATCTGGAGTTTACAAACCTTTTTGCTCACTCGCAATGGTTGTGAAGCCCTTTGGCTGCCTTGTATAAAAGTCTTCACATCCATCTGTTATATCTCATAGTCATAATATGAAGATATAACTAATAAAATTTGAATAGACTTTAGCATCATAACCCATGAAAAGTTTTCTCACTGACAACTCTTTGCCTATGAGAATAACCATTTCTCACCAGTTAAGCTTTGAAGGTACCTTCCCACCCACTCCAAGCTTTCACTTGTAGATCCATTTGCAACCAATGAGCAATTCCCAAAGATGATCTACTAAGGTCCATACCTTATTAGAGTACATGATGTCTATTTCAAATTTCATAGCATCTCACCAATATCCCGAAACGATGTCCAACATCGTCTCCTTGAAAGTCCTAGGATCACATACTTGGTCAAAATCATTTTGCCAACTTTCTAGGAGTAATTCAATTTATTAGGAGTTCTTGAAACATGTAGGGTCTTCCTACCTTAACATCATATAATACACGTATAATGGACTGAACCTGCATTCATAACCTCTTAAGGGTTCCGGTTGTAGCTTGAGCTAAGAAGATTACAGGCCAAAATAAAATTTCCAAAAGCTAATTAATTACATTCTCAATAATGAATGTTAAAGCTATAGGTTTACACTACTCCTAGAGTAGAGACTATCAAAATCCTGTATCCTATATTCATCTTGCTCCTTTTAGCTCACCGCCTCAACCCGACCCTAGGCCCTTCGGTCCAAAAGTGTACCTACAGGGACAACACATCGTGAGCATATACATATTTACTTAACATCATATTAAAAGGCATACAGTAAATGCATAACATCTCAGTTAAGTAAAAGTTATTGGTCGTTCTTCAACTTCTTTTGTTATCCCTGATTCTTGTTCATGTATAAGGGCATCTTACCCCATTGTATGGCATCTTACCATAACATACACATCGTGTGGCATCTTACCACATGGGCATCTTACCCAATCGTATGGCGTCTTACCATATCATAAATATCGTGTGGCATCTTACCAGATGGGCGTCTTACCCAATCGTATGGCGTCTTACCATATCATAAATATCGTGTGGCATCTTACCACATGGGCGTCTTACCCAATCGTATGGCGTCTCACCATATCATAAACATCGTGTGGCATCTTACCACATGGGCATCTTACCCAATCACATACATTGGGTGGCATCTTACCACATGGGCATCTTACCCTTTTTATAAACATCGTATGACATTATCATAAACTTACTTATCATAAACATCATCATCATAACATCATCATCATAAACTTACTTATCAATCATCATCGTAAACATCATCATCATAATCATCATATCATCATTATAAACATCATATGTAGGAGTATGGTTTACCGTCCGATGCCCGTACGTTTCTTACGTACCTTAATTCCCAAAAGTGGAGAAATTGGAGAGCTTTATCTCCTTGAGGTTGTGGTACTTGGGATGGTTCTACATAACCATACAAATCAATATTAGAAGCTAAACAATAGGCAAATACCAAAAATTCATCAAAAATCATCATTTTCCATGTTTTACACAGTGGCAATCGATCGCTACTTGAGGCGATCGATCGCCTCGCTCTTTTGCCTTGCGGCGATCGATCGCTTAATTTTAGGCGATCGATCGCCTGCTACGTGAAATGGCTAGTGGCCATCGGCGATCGATCGCCTCATTTCAGGCGATCGATCGCCACCTGCTGGTGCGCGATTTTTCGCCATTTTTGAGCATTTTCTAAGCTCAATCCCATACCATTCAAACCCAAACTTTCCAACCACACTAACATCATCATAACTCGTTAAAACCCACATAAAACACTTCAAAAATCATACCCCAACCATAAATAACATACACCCAAACAAACCCATTTCAAAACCCTCCAAAACCATAACAAACTCAAATAAAACTTTACAAAAACATCAAGGAGGTATCCATACCTCTTGGGGACTCCAAATCTCCCAACAAATTCCACAAATCAAGATTTTGGAAGGATTCCTCTTCCTATTTTAAGCCATGGACGAAAATGGAGGGGGGTAAGGGTTTTGGGTTGTTGATTTGGGGATTTAGAGTATAAAGGGGAAAGTGAGTTAAAAGGTGGGGTAGTGGGGATTATAAGGGTTTAATTAAATTTGCACCCTAACACTTAACATGATGTATAAAATACCCTAACATGGTATTTTAAAAGCATTTACAAAAATGCAACCAACTTCATTAAATCTGTAAGGACCCTAAACCTTAACAGTGAATTCAAGATATAAATGGGGCTAAATATGTATTGAAGACATCTTAGGGTTCTGGTTTGATGTGAGCTCAATTAGGTTACAGGCCAAAATAAAACTTCAACAACAATTATTCAGTTACATTCCCAATCATGAATGTTTAAGTGATAGCATTAGACTACTTCTGGAGTAGAGACTATCCAAAATTTCCTGTACTCTATCTTCATTTATGCTTTCAGCTCACAGTTCAACCGACCCTCAGCCCCCTTGGTTCAAAATCGTACCTACAGGAACAACTCACCATGAGCATATATATATATATATTATCACTTAACACAATTCAACTTAATAAAGTAATTAAGCGTATGAAACGATTAATTGATATGCTCCTCGATTACCACATTAGCACATTTCATTGTCGTTCTTGTTTCACAAGCTTATGCACAAAATCATTAGTTCACAATATAATGATCGATAACGTGTTTCCAATTATAACCACAATATTTCACTTTAACCACTAGAATTGTGACTGTTCCGGTCCCAATACAACAGCGGAATTTTAGGACCCCTCGCTTCGACATATAGCGGCATCATATGATATCCCTCGCTTCGACAATGACAGCGGCATGTTACCTCGCTTAGACATGACAGCGGCAAATATCATATTACCATCGCTTCATATGACAACGGCAAGTACCTCCCTCGCTCGGAGATAAAGGCTACCGGAACATTCATCAATTCCATCACATTAATCCAACACAATAGTTGATTCCATTACCACAGTAATTCACAGTCATTTCACATATACCATCACGTATAAGGATTCACTATCCACAATATACATAATCAAAGGTATGGCATGTTTTACCGTCCGATACTCGTACGTCTCACTACGTACCTTGGTTCCAAAAGTGGAGATATCGTGGACTTTATCTCTTAGGCTGTGTGGCTACCTGGGATGGTTCTACATAATCACATGAATCCATAATAGAAACTAATAAATGAACCATTATCAAAAACATCACCATATAGAACAAAATCCCAAAAATCCAAAATTTAAGCCTTGCGATCGATCGGCCCTAAGCCCCGATCGATCGCCAAGTCAAGAAAAAATAAGCATCCAGGTACTGCCTCCACCGATCGATCGAGCCGTTTTACCGATCGATCGAGACGTCACACCGATCGATCGGTAAAAATCGCCGATCGATCGGTAAGCTCATTTCACGCCTTGTTCAGGCTCTGCCTTGCTCGATCGATCGGACCCATTTCCCGATCGATCGAGAAGTCCTGTTTCTGCGAGAAACTTCCCTGAATGAGCTTCCCTCAACACATACACTCATGAACAACCAAGAACAACTACCATGCTCAACATATAGCCACAAAACAACATGGAAATGCATCCCCCAAGTATAAACAACATGATGGAACAAGATCCACCCTTATATCCCCAAAACAAGACACAAACCCAACCAAAACTCAACAAAACTCTACCAAGATGGAAGCTTACCACTTGAGCTCCAAGTTTCAAGTAAGAAAAGCACAAAAGACTCCTTTTTCCAAGTTTACTCTTCCACTCTAGTTTCAAAAACGAAAATGGCAGCTTCTGGATGAGTGGATGGGGTTTAGGGATCAAAAAGTTGATAGAGAGGGGGGTGATGTGATGTAAAGCATTGCAAGTGGCTCCTTATCAGCTTTGGAATAAATAAAATGTGTATCATAATATAAGCATGATATGTAGAATACTCCAACATGATATTTTAAAGTATTTCACCACAATGCACCACAATTGCCATTATTGATCATTATATTGTGAACTAATGATTTTGTGCATAAGGTTGTGAAACAGGAACGACAATGAAATGTGCTAATGTGGTAATCGAGGAGCATATCAATTAATCGTTTCATACGCTTAATTACTTTATTAAGTTGAATTGTGTTAAGTGATAATATATATATATATGCTCATGGTGAGTTGTTCCTGTAGGTACGCTTTTGAACCAAGGGGGCTGAGGGTCGGTTGAACTGTGAGCTGTTGAAAGCATAAATGAAGATAGAGTACTGGAAATTTTGGATAGTCTCTACTCCAGAAGTAGTCTAATGCTATCACTTAAACATTCATGATTGGGAATGTAACTGAATAATTGTTGTGAAGTTTTATTTTGGCCTGTAACCTAATTGAGCTCACATCAAACCAGAACCCTAAGATGTCTTCAATACATATTTAGTCCCATTTATATCTTGAATTCACTGTTAAGGTTTAGGGTCCTTACATTAGTGGTATAAGAGCAGTGGTTAGAGAACCCGGGAACGAGTGAAGGGTAGCCTTAGCAATAAGTTGGCTAGGCATCTAGTTTTCTTAACATGTTGTGTGCATATGAAGTATGTGACTGTTATGCTAACATGTTATGGCTTTTTAACAGTGTATTATGAGAATTGTTTTGGATATTGTTGTTGACCCTTGTATTGCAGTATGGCAGTAAATGTGGATGTTGGTGATGCAATAAGTGTAAATGCTAGTGCTAGGCACACAAATCCCCTACCGCCGCCAGCCTTGGGCGAAGAGCCGTCGAAACAACAGTTATTGCTGGGAGAACTGAGTTTGACTCAATTTCTAGCATATCGACCCCCGACTTGTGAAGGGACTGAAACAGGGGAGAAGGCCGAGGAATGGCTAGAGAGGTTGGAGCAGATATTTGTAGCTGCCCCGTGCGCAAAGACAGCTTGGATACGGCTAGCAGAATTTCAATTGGCCAAAAAGGCGTTGATGTGGTGGAAGACCACAGTGATTGAACAAGAAGCTCAGGGTCAGGAAATAAACTGGAAACTGTTTAGGACTCCCGGTACTTCTCAGCAGCGGCACGACAGGCTAAAGAGGATGAATTCACTAGCTTGAGGCAAGGTACTATGCCGGTATCCGACTATGCCCTCCAGTACTGTTCCTTACTTTGATATGTACCTCATATCGCCTCTAGCACCCAAGCAAAGATGAGGAACTTCATGAAAGGCTTGAGGCCGGAGTTGTATGATAGGGTGATCACTTAATGCCCTACTTGTTTTGATGATGCCCTAGCACGAGCTGAACTGGCAGAGTTGGGAGTGGGTGCATATCCGACTGTGGCACCGCCTCCAGCACCATCTCAGAGACCGACCCCTGAAAATTTGAAACCAAGGGGCGACCATTTTAAGCCAAAGGGAAACTCATCATCTTCCAGATTCAGTGGTAGATGACAAGATGCTCGTGGAAGGGGTGGTCGTGGAAGTAATGCTCCGTCTCATCGGGGACAGTCTCAGGCTAGCAGTTTTGAGAAGGTTAAGTGTTTTCTATGCGGGGGGCCCCATTCAGTGAAAGTATGCTCTGCTTGTTATGAGTATGGGAAACATGGGCACTTGGCCCGAAATTGTCCTAATCGGGGAGGACCACAGAATACTATGGGGAGACCTTCAGATAGGCCAGCGCAGCAGAGACCACCATTTGCACCGAGACCATTGGGAGGACAGCCGTTGGGGCCACCTCAAGGACAAGTGTATGCCCTTACCAGGGAGCAGGCTACAGCAGCTCCAGAGGAAGTGATAGCGGGTACGTGTAATTTATTTACGCACCCTGCTTATATTTTGATAGATACAGGTGTGTCACACTCCTTTGTGTCGACGAGTTTTGTGGAGAGGCACCGTATATGCACGACTCCGTCACCCACGCCTCTTGTGGTTTCGACACCCGCTGGAAAGAGTGTGATTGCAGATCAGTTTGTTGATGACGGCCTCATTTATTTTGAGGGCAACGAGTTGAAGTCAGATTTGATTGTTCTGGGAATGTCGGACTTCGACTGCATTGTGGGTATTGATGTGTTGAACAGATACCAGGCAGTAGTGGACTGCAGTCAGAGGACAGTACGATTCAGATCTGATTTAGGGGATCGGTGGACTTTTTATGGGGATGGTTCCCGCTCAAGAATTCCGTTGATATCGGCTTTAAAGATGACTCAGTTATTGGAACGTGGGCACGAGGGTTATCTTATTTATGCCACTGACATTGCTGGCAAGAAAGAAGAGTTAAGGGTCGAAGATATCCCCGTAGTTGCCGAGTTTGCGGATGTATTTCCGGAGGAGATTCCCGGATTTTCGCCGATTAGGGAAGTCGAGTTCGGGATCGAATTATTACCGGGGACATCCACTATTTCTCGTGCCCCTTACAGGATGGCACCAGCGGAGTTAAGAGAGCTGAAAGAGCAGCTACAAGAACTACTTGATAAGGGTTACATACGCCCCAGCGTTTCACCTTGGGGTGCGCCTGTGTTATTTGTGAAAAAGAAGGATGGGTCGATGAGATTGTGCATCGACTATAGACAATTGAATAAGGCCACAGTGAAGAATAAATACCCTCTTCCACGGATCGACGACTTGTTTGATCAGTTGCAGGGCACGAGGTTGTACAGTAAGATTGATTTGAGGTCGGGGTACCACCAGATCCGAGTTAGAGAGGATGATGTGCAGAAGACGGCCTTCCGAACCCGTTATGGTCACTATGAGTTTTTGGTTATGCCGTTTGGAGTGACAAACGCCCCGACTGTGTTTATGAGCTTGATGAATCTTGTGTTCCAATCCTATTTGGATCAATTCGTCATCGTATTTATTGACGACATACTTATCTATTCTCGGAGCGAGGAAGATCACAGGAATCATTTGAGGACAGTGCTCCAGATTCTGAGGGACAATCAGTTGTATGCTAAGCTGAGCAAGTGCGAATTTTGGCTGAGTAGCGTGGTATTTTTGGGGCATGTGATCTCTAGTGATGGGATTTCTGTGGATCCCAGGAAAGTGGAAGCAGTGATGGATTGGTCTGCGCCTACATCTGTGCCCGAGATCCGTATCTTCCTCGGTTTAGCGGGTTACTACCGACGTTTCGTCGAGGGATTCTCTAAGATCGCTAAGCCGTTGACGCAGTTGACTCAGAAGGGTGTTCCGTTTTCTTGGTCTGAGGCATGTGAGCAAAGCTTCCAAGAGTTGAAGCACCGGTTGACTACAGCACCTGTTCTGGTGATCCCTTCGGAGAACGAAAGGTTTGCTTTGTATACGGATGCATCACTGCAGGGATTGGGCTGTGTACTGATGCAGGATAAGCATGTGGTGGCTTATGCATCGAGGCAATTGAAGCCTCATGAGACCAGGTACCCGGTCCATGATTTGGAACTGGCAGCCATTATTTTCGCTTTGAAAATTTGGCGGCATTATCTCTATGGTACTTCCTTTACCATTTACACGGATCATAAGAGCTTGAAATTCCTATTTACTCAAGCGGAACTGAACATGAGGCAAAGGAGGTGGATGGACTTGCTCAAGGACTATGATTGCGAGATAGAGTACCATCCAGGGAAGGCGAACCTGACTGCTGATGCCTTGAGTAGGAAGGTGAAGTATACAGCAGATGATGCGATTTAGCTATCGGCCTTGATGACCTCTTGTTGTCATCTAGGATATGACTTTGATTTAGATGTATCGCCGGTGTTTGTATCGACCCTATTGGCAGAACCGGACATCTTTGAACTTATCAGGAAAGCCCAGGTGACAGATGTTGAAGTACAGAGATGGTTATCATGTATACGTCTGGGTCAGCCATCAAAGTTCAGAGTAGCAGAAGATGGTTCCTTGAGACTTGGTAACCGTTGGGTAGTGCCGAGGGCACCAGAGATGCGTCAAGGAATCTTGCATCGTGCTCATTGTAGCAGATTTAGCATCCATCCAGGTGGGAGAAAGATGTACAAGGACTTGTGTAATCAATTTTGGTGGAGACGGATGAAGAGAGCCGTTATGTCATTCGTTAAGAAGTGCCTAATTTGCCAACAAGTGAAAGCGGAAAGGCAGAGGCCTGGAGGCGAGTTGAAGAATTTAGAGATACCAGAGTGGAAGTGGGGGCACATCTCTATGGATTTCGTGACCCACTTGCCAAGGACTGCCTCGGGATTCGATGCAATCTGGGTGATTTCGCCCTTCGACACCCCGACGATCCCACTGAACATTGACCATCGGTATAACCTTGCTTCGAAGTCTGCGATCCTCTCGATCCAGAATTCTGACTGGCCGTTCAACATAGGACACATCTGAACTCAACTGAACCTCTGAAGGCTGCAACACATGAGACGGGTCCGGCTCATACTTCCTCATCATAGAAACATGGAAGACATCATGTATATCAGACAATGACGGCGGTAGGGCTAGACGGTAAGCCAAAGTGCCTATGCGCTGCAATATCTCGTATGGCCCAACATACCTCGGAGACAACTTCCCCCGCATACCGAAATGAACTACACCTCTGAAAGGTGAGATTTTCAGAAAGACCTTGTCTCCTACTTGGAATTCCAATGGTCGCCGTCGTTTATTAGCATAGGCCGCTTGCCTATCTTGAGCCGCTTTCATTTTCTGACGGATCACTTTGATTTTCTCTTCCATTTCACGAATCAATTCCGGTCCTCCGACCGTCTTACTAGTCAAATCTTCCCAGTATAACGGTGACCTACAACGTCGACCGTAAAGGGCCTCAAATGGAGCCATCTGAATGCTCGCCTGATAACTGTTGTTGTAAGAGAACTCTACAAGTGGCACTGAATCTTGCCACGGAGTATCGAACTCCAACACACATGCCCTCAATATGTCCTCAAGCATCTGTATGGTACGCTCTGTCTGATCATCTGTCTGAGGGTGGTAAGCTGTACTCAGTCTCAACTCTGTACCCAAAGCTGATTGAAGACCCTCCCAAAAGTGCGATGTGAACCGCGGGTCTCTATCAGACACAATCGAGACTGGGATGCCATGCAATCTTACTACGTCCCGACCATACAACTGAGCCATTTTTAAGTATGTAAAAGTCATACTATACGGGATGAAGTGAGCCACCTTCGTCAGTCGATCCACAATCACCCAGATTGCATCGAATCCCAAGGCAGTCCTTGGCAAGTGGGTCACGAAATCCATAGAGATGTGCTCCCACTTCCACTCTGGTATCTCTAAATTCTTCAACTCGCCTCCAGGCCTCTGCCTTTCTGCTTTCAGTTGTTGGCAAATTAGGCACTTCTTAACGAATGACATAACGGCTCTCTTCATCCGTCTCCACCAAAATTGATTACACAAGTCCTTGTACATCTTTCTCCCACCTGGAAGGATGCTAAATCTGCTACAATGAGCACGATGCAAGATTCCTTGACGCATCTCTGGTGCCCTCGGCACTACCCAACGGTTACCAAGTCTCAAGGAACCATCTTCTGCTACTCTGAACTTTGATGACTGACCCAGACGTATACATGATAACCATCTCTGTACTTCAACGTCTGTCACCTGGGCTTTCCTGATAAGTTCAAAGATGTCCGGTTCTGCCAATAGGGTCGATACAAACACCGGCGATACATCTAAATCAAAGTCATATCCTAGATGACAACAAGAGGTCATCAAGGCCGATAGCTAAATCGCATCATCTGCTGTATACTTCACCTTCCTACTCAAGGCATCAGCAGTCAGGTTCGCCTTCCCTGGATGGTACTCTATCTCGCAATCATAGTCCTTGAGCAAGTCCATCCACCTCCTTTGCCTCATGTTCAGTTCCGCTTGAGTAAATAGGAATTTCAAGCTCTTATGATCCGTGTAAATGGTAAAGGAAGTACCATAGAGATAATGCCGCCAAATTTTCAAAGCGAAAATAATGGCTGCCAGTTCCAAATCATGGACCGGGTACCTGGTCTCATGAGGCTTCAACTGCCTCGATGCATAAGCCACCACATGCTTATCCTGCATCAGTACACAGCCCAATCCCTGCAGTGATGCATCCGTATACAAAGCAAACCTTTCGTTCTCCGAAGGGATCACCAGAACAGGTGCTGTAGTCAACCGGTGCTTCAACTCTTGGAAGCTTTGCTCACATGCCTCAGACCAAGAAAACGGAACACCCTTCTGAGTCAACTGCGTCAACGGCTTAGCGATCTTAGAGAATCCCTCGACGAAATGTCGGTAGTAACCCGCTAAACCGAGGAAGCTACGGATCTCGGGCACAGATGTAGGCGCAGACCAATCCATCACTGCTTCCACTTTCCTGGGATCCACAGAAATCCCATCACTAGAGATCACATGCCCCAAAAATACCACGCTACTCAGCCAAAATTCGCACTTGCTCAGCTTAGCATACAACTGATTGTCCCTCAGAATCTGGAGCACTGTCCTCAAATGATTCCTGTGATCTTCCTCGCTCCGAGAATAGATAAGTATGTCGTCAATAAATACGATGACGAATTGATCCAAATAGGATTGGAACACAAGATTCATCAAGCTCATAAACACAGTCGGGGCGTTTGTCACTCCAAACGGCATAACCAAAAACTCATAGTGACCATAACGGGTTCGGAAGGCCGTCTTCTGCACATCATCCTCTCTAACTCGGATCTGGTGGTACCCCGACCTCAAATCAATCTTACTGTACAACCTCGTGCCCTGCAACTGATCAAACAAGTCGTCGATCCGCGGAAGAGGGTATTTATTCTTCACTGTGGCCTTATTCAATTGTCTATAGTCGATGCACAATCTCATCGACCCATCCTTCTTTTTCACAAATAACACAGGCGCACCCCAAGGTGAAACGCTGGGGCGTATGTAACCCTTATCAAGTAGTTCTTGTAGCTGCTCTTTCAGCTCTCTTAACTCCGCTGGTGCCATCCTGTAAGGGGCACGAGAAATAGTGGATGTCCCCGGTAATAATTCGATCCCGAACTCGACTTCCCTAATCGGCGGAAATCCGGGAATCTCCTCCGGAAATACATCCGCAAACTCGGCAACTACGGGGATATCTTCGACCCTTAACTCTTCTTTCTTGCCAGCAATGTCAGTGGCATAAATAAGATAACCCTCGTGCCCACGTTCCAATAACTGAGTCATCTTTAAAGCCGATATCAACGGAATTCTTGAGCGGGAACCATCCCCATAAAAAGTCCACCGATCCCCTAAATCAGATCTGAATCGTACTGTCCTCTGACTGCAGTCCACTACTGCCTGGTATCTGTTCAACACATCAATACCCACAATGCAGTCGAAGTCCGACATTCCCAGAACAATCAAATCTGACTTCAACTCGTTGCCCTCAAAATAAATGAGGCCGTCATCAACAAACTGATCTGCAATCACACTCTTTCCAGCGGGTGTCGAAACCACAAGAGGCGTGGGTGACGGAGTCGTGCATATACGGTGCCTCTCCACAAAACTCGTCGACACAAAGGAGTGTGACACACCTGTATCTATCAAAATATAAGCAGGGTGCGTAAATAAATAACACGTACCCGCTATCACTTCCTCTGGAGCTGCTGTAGCCTGCTCCCTGGTAAGGGCATACACTTGTCCTTGAGGTGGCCCCAACGGCTGTCCTCCCAATGGTCTCGGTGCAAATGGTGGTCTCTGCTGCGCTGGCCTATCTGAAGGTCTCCCCATAGTATTCTGTGGTCCTCCCCGATTAGGACAATTTCGGGCCAAGTGCCCATGTTTCCCACACTCATAACAAGCAGAGCATACTTTCACTGAATGGGGCCCCCCGCATAGAAAACACTTAACCTTCTCAAAACTGCTAGCCTGAGACTGTCCCCGATGAGACGGAGCATTACTTCCACGACCACCCCTTCCACGAGCATCTTGCCATCTACCACTGAATCTGGAAGATGATGAGTTTCCCTTTGGCTTAAAATGGTCGCCCCTTGGTTTCAAATTTTCAGGGGTCGGTCTCTGAGATGGTGCTGGAGGCGGTGCCACAGTCGGATATGCACCCACTCCCAACTCTGCCAGTTGAGCTCGTGCTAGGGCATCATCAAAACAAGTAGGGCATTACGTGATCACCCTATCATACAACTCCGGCCTCAAGCCTTTCATGAAGTTCCTCATCTTTGCTTGGGTGCTAGAGGCGATATGAGGTACATATCAAAGTAAGGAACAGTACTGGAGGGCATAGTCGGATACCGGCATAGTACCTTGCCTCAAGCTAGTGAATTCATCCTCTTTAGCCTGTCGTGCCGCTGCTGAGAAGTACCGGGAGTCCTAAACAGTTTCCAGTTTATTTCCTGACCCTGAGCTTCTTGTTCAATCACTGTGGTCTTCCACCACATCAACGCCTTTTTGGCCAATTGAAATTCTGCTAGCCGTATCCAAGCTGTCTTTGCGCACGGGGCAGCTACAAATATCTGCTCCAACCTCTCTAGCCATTCCTCGGCCTTCTCCCCTGTTTCAGTCCCTTCAAATTGAGTCAAACTCAGTTCTCCCAGCAATAACTGTTGTTTCGACGGCTCTTCGCCCAAGGCTGGCGGCGGTAGGGGATTTGTGTGCCTAGCACTAGCATTTACACTTATTGCATCACCAACATCCACATTTACTGCCATACTGCAATACAAGGGTCAACAACAATATCCAAAACAATTCTCATAATACACTGTTAAAAAGCCATAACATGTTAGCATAACAGTCACATACTTCATATGCACACAACATGTTAAGAAAACTAGATGCCTAGCCAACTTATTGCTAAGGCTACCCTTCACTCGTTCCCGGGTTCTCTAACCACTGCTCTTATACCACTAATGTAAGGACCCTAAACCTTAACAGTGAATTCAAGATATAAATGGGACTAAATATGTATTGAAGACATCTTAGGGTTCTGGTTTGATGTGAGCTCAATTAGGTTACAGGCCAAAATAAAACTTCAACAACAATTATTCAGTTACATTCCCAATCATGAATGTTTAAGTGATAGCATTAGACTACTTCTGGAGTAGAGACTATCCAAAATTTCCAGTACTCTATCTTCATTTATGCTTTCAACAGCTCACAGTTCAACCGACCCTCAGCCCCCTTGGTTCAAAAGCGTACCTACAGGAACAACTCACCATGAGCATATATATATATATTATCACTTAACACAATTCAACTTAATAAAGTAATTAAGCGTATGAAACGATTAATTGATATGCTCCTCGATTACCACATTAGCACATTTCATTGTCGTTCCTGTTTCACAAGCTTATGCACAAAATCATTAGTTCACAATATAATGATCGATAACGTGTTTCCAATTATAACCACAATATTTCACTTTAACCACTAGAATTGTGACTGTTCCGGTCCCAATACAACAGCGGAATTTTAGGACCTCTCGCTTCGACATATAGCGGCATCATATGATATCCCTCGCTTCGACAATGACAGCGGCATGTTACCTCGCTTAGACATGACAGCGGCAAATATCATATTACCATCGCTTCATATGACAGCGGCAAGTACCTCCCTCGCTCGGAGATAAAGGCTACCGGAACATTCATCAATTCCATCACATTAATCCAACACAATAGTTGATTCCATTACCACAGTAATTCACAGTCATTTCACATATACCATCACGTATAAGGATTCACTATCCACAATATACATAATCAAAGGTATGGCACGTTTTACCGTCCGATGCTCGTACGTCTCACTACGTACCTTGGTTCCAAAAGTGGAGATATCGTGGACTTTATCTCTTAGGCTGTGTGGCTACCTGGGATAGTTCTACATAATCACATGAATCCATATTAGAAACTAATAAATGATGTAAGGACCCCAAGCCCTTAACCCTTAATTAGTGTATTAACCATTATGTGTGGCACATGCTTTCAATAAAAAGTCAATCGGGAAGCTCAAATGATGCTTACAAAATTCCTTTAATATTCAACGTTATAAGATCATCTCTACTAACATATAGACTCATAGAGTTGCCCATTACCAACCCCATTTTGCCACTTTTTACATTGTGGACTTTTATAAAAAATTTGGGCAGAGTCTCCCCGTAAAGTGAGCTATCCCGAAATAAAAGCACAACACATAACATAATTCCCGGCCAGGGAAAAACATAATACTCATCAGAATGCAGCAATACCAAGTAAATTCCCAGCCAGGGAAGACGCCACACATAAGACGACAAAAGTGGGTTTCAACCCCCACATAATACACTAACGACTCTCATATCATTAGCAATTCTACCACAATTGCATGCAACATATAATGAAAGAGAGAAAGGCTCATGCCTTTATATACAACCCATATACAAACATAACCGTGCTCACATGCGAGCATCATAAATATGTATAAAACCCTCGGGTGTATATATGTACTCTATACGATACCGTGCTCCATCAAGCCCTGGTACCACGATCCTGGGAGTACATCCAATCAACATCTCGAGCTCAGCTCCACAGCCATCGATGCACCTGTTCACCTGCCCCAACAGAGACAGCCCCCAACGGGGTGAGCATACCAATACACAAAATCCCATAATCATAATAATGAAATTCATAATTTACAACAAAAGTAAATACTAATGAATTTTGAATGATACTCCCTGGATGGCAACATCATCATCCGGGATTCCGTGTACTGTCCCTGTTCTCACAATCATCAAACTCATCAAATCTCATAAATCAGTAAATCAACACAATGATTTAACTCATAGCATGCCTGATTCTCAAGTATCAATAATCAATGATTTCCAAGTTCATTATACATACAAATATAGATATCTCAATATCTAGTACTGATTTCTCAATTTCGCTATCAATCATAGATAGTTCAAATGCCTAGCATTTATTTTACCAATTTTCCATTATACCTAGACATCTCACATGTCTTATAATGAGTACATGATCCCACGATCATTCTCAGGCATCTCAAATGCCGTACAATAGTCATATAGACTCAGTACCCCATATATATCAACACATATATGCATATAGCCATACCCACAACCATCTAATGCAATTACAACACATTATGCATTTCACAATTGCTATCACGTAAAGTAATGCTCGTACGTCGCACGTACCTTAAATCTCCGAAGTCCGAGCCAAACCTTGCTCAAGTTCCATGCTCCGAGGAACGATGTGCTAACACGATAAATTAATTCACAATTAATTACGATCATGCAACCCATGCTCAAGCACACCCATAACCCTCAAAAATATTGTCAACACAAGACAATAACCAATATCGAAAATTGCTCAAGAATTCCCCACAAATTTCGAATCTTAACAACACAAATCCAACCCAAATAATTACCATAATTCATCTAAAACATGAATTAATTAATTAACAACGAAAATCATCATCCCCAAGTCAAAATCCCCAATTTTCGATTCAAGCCCTAAATTCGAATCCAATTCCTCAATTTCGAACACAATCAAGCATTATAATGCATCAACAACAAAAATTAATCAATCCATAACAAGAATCATCACTCCTTGTCAAAAGTCCCAATTTTTCGAACCCTAAATCACAAAAATCGAGCTGAAATTCGAACCAAATGCAACAAATATTTTCGAACTAAAAAGTCTGGAATCATCGACTCAGAATCAGCTTAAAAACGCCCCAAAAACACCAGAAAAATCGTACCAAAAACATACCAAAATCGAGCCCCAAAAATCGGATGAAATCCAGTTTTCGAACCCTACGCTTTTCTGGCAAATCCGAACGCGATTCTCGACGAAATTTCGAATTGTTGGTATGTATAGAAGCGCCTGGAAGAGACGATTCCAACGGCGGGTGGCACGCGCCGAACGGCGGCGGGCGGAGGCCTTTTGTGCGCGGTGGTCAAAGGGGATCGGGAATGCGTGTTGGCGCGGGGAGAGAGAAAGCGACGGGAATGGTGGGGAAAATGGTTCCAATAATTAAAATCTCGGGTTTAACTGGTATTTATAGCAAAAATACCCCGAAATACTAATAGCCCCACAAATACATCATGATTCATTAAAAATCATCTGTTTCCAAAAATTCTCTCTCTAACTCAAAAACCCCCTACCGGTGCCCACACACAGCACCCGAGATTCTGAGTAACACTAAAAACCCAACTCACAGGTTTTCACCGAAATGAGAATACGATCTCAACCTCGGGATCCAACGATCCCAACTACTCAAATAGACGAGCCCAGAAGGCCCAACACTGCGATTAAACTCCAATTGCCACGTAAAACAACTTTACGGGTTATTAACACTCCGGGATTAACATCCCTAATCTCAGGTCATCACAAATGAACCATTATCAAAAACATCACCATATAGAACAAAATCCCAAAAATCCAAAATTTAAGCCTTGCGATCGATCGGCCCTAAGCCCCGATCGATCGCCAAGTCAAGAAAAAATAAGCATCCAGCTACTGCCTCCACCGATCGATCGAGCCGTTTTACCGATCGATCGAGACGTCACACCGATCGATCGGTAAAAATCGCCGATCGATCGGTACTCATTTCACGCCTTGTTCAGGCTCTGCCTTGCTCGATCGATCGGACCCATTTCCCGATCGACCGAGAAGTCCTGTTTCTGCGAGAAACTTCCCTGAATGAGCTTCCCTCAACACATACACTCATGAACAACCAAGAACAACTACCATGCTCAACATATAGCCACAAAACAACATGGAAATGCATCCCCCAAGTATAAACAACATGATGGAACAAGATCCACCCTTATATCCCCAAAACAAGACACAAACCCAACCAAAACTCAACAAAACTCTACCAAGATGGAAGCTTACCACTTGAGCTCCAAGTTTCAAGTAAGAAAAGCACAAAAGACTCCTTTTTCCAAGTTTACTCTTCTACTCTAGTTTCAAAAACGAAAATGGCAGCTTCTGGATGAGTGGATGGGGTTTAGGGATCAAAAAGTTGATGGAGAGGGGGGTGATGTGATGTAAAGCATTGCAAGTGGCTCCTTATCAGCTTTGGAATAAATAAAATGTGTATCATAATATAATCATGATATGTAGAATACTCCAACATGATATTTTAAAGTATTTCACCACAATGCACCACAATTGCCATTAAAACATGCTTTACCAAAACTACAACCCAACACATTATCTAATTATCACCAATGTCACATAAACATAATTAACGCCCAAATTGAAATTAATTATCTCGGGGATATCACAAAATCCATACTTTCCTCATAATTAAAATCAACACAATTAAATCATGTTAACACTTCATTTTCCACACATAACTTAATCATTGCAATAATTCATCATATAAACATAATTAATGTCCAGATTGCCATTAATTAATTTCGGGGCATCACAATACTCCCATACTTATAAGATTTCGTCCTCGAAATCGCATGCACTTACCCAAAAGAAACTAAACATAAATCATACCAGAAAATAGTTCCGGGTAGTGCTGCATCATATGCCGTTCCGTCTCCCACGTAGCCTCCTCGACACCCCGACGATCCCACTGAACTTTGACCATCGGTATAACTTTACTTCGTAATCTGCGATCCTCATGATCCAGAATTCTGACCGATCGTTCAACGTAGGATACATCTGAATCCAACCGCACTTCAGTAGGCTATAAAACATAAGACGGGTCTGGCTCATACTTCCGTAGCATAGAAACGTGGAAAACATCATGAATCCCAGATAAAGACGGCGGTAGAGCCAAACGGTAAGCCAATGTACCAATACGCTGCAACACCTCATACGGTCCGACATATCTCGGAGATAAATTTCCCCGCATACCAAAACGGACCACACCCCTGAAGGGTGAGATTTTCAAGAAAACCTTGTCTCCTACTTGGAATTCTAGCGGCCGTCACCGCTTATTGGCATAGGCTGCTTGCCTATCTTGGGCAGCTTTCATCTTTAAACGTATCATCTTAATCTTTTCTTCCATGTCCTTAATCATATCCGGTCCTCCGACCGCTTTACTCGTCAAGTCCTCCCAATACAGCGGTGACCTACAGCGTCGACCATAAAGAGCTTCAAAAGGGGCCATTTGAATGCTCGTGTGAGGGCCCGGTCCTAATCATACGTTTAATTATCACACAAGGATTAGTTTTATGTACACAGCGGAAGATTATTTAAGTTATCAAAACGGGGCCCAAATTTTTTCTTTCTTTTATACATATAATAAGTAAATACTCAAAATATGTATTTCTAATTCGCATCCCACACACGACCATCAATAAAGCTTAGAAAATACGAAAATACGGTAGCATACAAAATACTCGGGGCATTCCCCGGAGAATAGTATAGTTTTTAAAAAGTTCGTCAACACAACTGGGAAAATGACTCAACAAAACAGACAAGAACTCGTGCTCACGGAGCCCTAGCACTCCTGGATGCTTCCTCCTGAGCATCCGGCATTAGTCCACCTGCAATACCTGTCATGTCCATCCAACAAAGACATGACAGCCCCCGCGAAGGGGGTCAGAACCCCAGTACGAGAAACATATAAAATCACAGTGTATGACAAATAACATGCGATGTATGCCGTGCATGAATGCAAATGCACATGAAGGGTATCAAATCTCGAATATCCCTGTCTCAAGGGTCCAAAGGAAATCATCAATCACTCATCAGTGCTCGAGCAGGATGTGACACGCTCCGCGCTCCGATCTATCTCTCAGTCGAGCCATCGGCGGTCCATCATCCTCGTGTCTGGGCGACGTCGGCACGCTCGTCGCTCCGGCATCCCTCAGCTCACTCTCACTCCTGCCGAGCCAACGGCTGCCCATCATCCCCAGACACGCATCACTCATACCAAGAAAAGATATAGGTACCAAGAACGAATCAAAAGGCTCAACATGACATGCTCAATGTCCATGCGTGTTAATGCATCATGCAATATCATAATCTCATGTGATGCACCTCAAATCTCATGTCATCATATATCATGCAGTCAATGTACCATGTAATTCACATACTGCAAATCAACTTATCACATAGTCACATAAGGAGCAAGTAATGACAAGTAAATCATACCCGGGAACATCACATGTCTTTGCCAGACATTGTGATAAAATCCGTTTCTACGTACCTCGGACCAGTAATAATTTACCGAGTGCTCCAAAATAGTCCCGAAATTATTTAACCTGGTCATAATACTACAAAATTATCACTAAGTGTTTAAATGACACAAAAGCTAAAATAAGTTTTTAAAGGTGTTTTCATACTGATTTTTCCTTCAAAATCAGACTGACCAGTTTTAGTAGAAAAATCATAATAAAATCATATGACTTCCAAATGACCCGATTCTAGTGCTCAAAGTTCCAAAACTCAAAGGAATTCATTTTCTTGTCTAATGATGTCGGGCTAATTCTTCCAGTAAAAGTAGTTAAAACACTAAATACGTAGCTTTTGAAATTCTGTTTTCCATCTCGAGCAGTGTTTGTAAAATCGCCATAACTTTTTCATTTGAAAACCAAAATGGTTAGTTCCAGTGTCAAATGACAGAAAACGAAAAGTACTAAAATACTTATTTCTGGAGAGTTTTCGAAATTCCTAGCCGAAAATGCTCAGGAACTCGGACAACACTCTGCATGACATTTTCGCCCACATGCATAACATGATTTGCACACTTAAAGTATAAAATTCATATTTAATTGAAAATAAGTCCAAAATAAGTCATTCTTTTTTTTAAATTCAAGAGAATGAAAATATCTACAAGTTCATGTAGAAATCGACAACAGAATCGAAATTAAACTTTGTCAAAAGTTCGAAATTCTACACTGCATGTGCATTTCCAGCACATGCAGAGTTGAATCTGGCATAGTTTAGTAAAATGGGCGTATCTCACTCAAATCAATTTCAAATGATCCCATATTTCAGACACAGAACAACAACTCAAATATCTACAAAATTTGTTTGAGGCTCACAGTAAGATTCCGAAGTTAAAGTAGTCTAAAATACAGAGCCATATACTGCATGCAACCATAGTTTCTGCTGAAACTCATGGCAGCATGAGTTTCACCTCTTTATTCATAAACATAACTCTAAAATCGACCCAAACAGAACTAAAATCAAAGATAACAATATAAAGGGAATGATATACCTCCCAAGCTTTTAAAAACACCCAAAGCCTTGAAGCTCTTCTAAATTCCTATCCAATTCCTAACTTGCATGCAAGATTTGAGCATGTTTTTATGGAGGAAAAGGGAGGAGGAACTCTCGATTTTTATAGAAAGGAAAAGGGAGAAAAGCTTGCTTGTTGGAGTGAGGAAAGTGAGAGGGAATATCAGATTGTTGGAGTAAAAGGCAATCCCATGCCTTGATATAGGTGAGGGGCGATGGAAACAAGGTTGGGGAGTGAGTTTTTTATTCAATTTTTGTGCCCACTTGTTCCATGTGTCCAACATGAATTTATGGTGTGGTAATTCTGAAAATGGCCGAAAATTATCATGCCAAAATAGATAATCTGATGTATTTTATCTTTATTATAAATAGGTGTTGTGATCCGGAACACCTCAACTCGAAAACCCAACTTAAAAGCACACGGGTTTACTTAATCGTTAAATAACCGATTTAATTGCAACGGGGTCTTACAGCTCGCCTGATAGCTGTTATTATAGGAGAACTCTACCAATGGCACCGCATCCTGCCATGGAGTATCAAGCTCTAACAAACAAGCCCTCAACATATCTTCGAGCGTCTGTATGGTACGCTCTGTCTGGCCATCTGTCTGAGGGTGATAAGCTGTACCCAGTCTCACTTCGGTGCCCAAAGCTGTCTGGAGACCCTCCCAGAAATGTGAAGTAAACCTTGGGTCTCTGTCAGACACAATCGAGACTGGAATCCCATGCAACCTCACTACATACCGTACATATAATTGGGCCATCTTTAGGTGTGTGAAAGTCATGCTGTAAGGGATGAAATGAGCTACCTTCGTCAGCCTATCAACGATCACCCAGATCGCATCAAATCCAGAGGTCGTTCTTGGTAGGTGGGTCACGAAGTCCATAGATATGTGTTCCCACTTCCACTTAGGTACTTCCAAGCTCTTCAGCTCACCACCAGGCCTCTGTCTTTCTGCCTTTACTTGTTGGCAGATCAAACATCTTTTGACGAAAGTCATCACATCACGCTTCATGCGTCTCCACCAGAATTGACCGCATAGGTCCTTGTACATCTTCCTTCCTCCTGGGTGGATACTGAACCGACTACTGTGGGCTCGCTCCAATATTCCTCTACGCAACTCTGGTGTATCTGGGACTACCCATCGGTTGCTGATGTGACTAGAAATAGACACATCTATTGCGCTTAATTATTTACGATTTGGTATATTTTGATGGATAAATTGATACATATGATACCTAATCGTATATTTGTCTAAATGTAGGGAAATGTGAAGAAATCAAGCTAAAATGATGAAAGAAGCAATAAAGTTGAAGAAAAGATGAAAAAACCAGAATCCAAGACACATGTTGCTCCTTTATCCTCAAATTTCTATATGTTCGAGCCATGTTTTGGAAATGTGGTCCATACAAAAGTTGTAGAACTTTGAGTTATCTTCACGTGGACAGCTGATTCATTGAATTCAGAGTTCGGACGAGAAAGTTACGGCCAAAATACAAAACTCGCCAGAAAAATTGATGACAGGCGTAAAGACGCCATTTCAGGCGTACCTACGCCAGTGCTACGGGAATTTAGGCGTAGTAACGCCATTGTAGGCGTAATTACGCCAATAGGATTTTGGAAAGTGAAAATTCTTGATTTCTTTCCTTCCCACATGGATTCTAACCTACTCCATCAACCTCCCAATACATATATACTCGAAATTCAGACCTTTTAACCATCTAGATAGTTAGGGTAGAATAATTTTAGACTAGTTTTATATTTTCTTTTCAATTTTGTTGAAGAACGTCTACGAAGATCGAAGCAAAGGCGGGATTGACACCTCGACGAGCGGAGATCGGATTAGTTTTCTCTCCCTTGTTTTTATTTATAGTTTTGTTTTAATTATGTGTAGATAGTCTTAATTCTTGGTTGAGGAAGACAAAACCTTGGATTTATTTATCTTGGGGAGATTCATACGCTTTTGTTTATCGATTTTATTGAATTCATTGTTTTTCTGATTTTGTTGATATGATTGATGTTTGTTTATTGGATTGACAACCTAGTAACTTGCATATAATCTATTGCTAATTGGATATCAAATAAGAGATTGTTTGAGTAATCTAATTGAAGAAGCAACTAAGATCGATAATTGCCTGCTGTTGGTGTTATTAAATTCTTAGGGAAAACCATTGACTAAATTATATAAACCGCTTGTGTTTATGTTGTTTAGATTCATCGCTCACTAGTTTTGAATGATGTCATGATTTTAATCTTGAATATGCATATAGAGATTGATTGATTGGTGAAAGTTAAATTAGAACGCTTGGACTAATTGACTATGAATAAGGTGAGGGAGGAATTAAATTTCCAATTGATGAATATTAAAGTAAAATTGAGTCTTTTGTGAATCGATGAAATAGATGATAATATCCAAGGTAGAGTCGACCGATACCAAGAATCGCTTTCATTAGTTAATCTTTGTTTTTAATTTTAATTAGTATAATTCAACTTCACAACCCCATCTTTTATTGTTTTGATTTTGATTTTTATTAACACAAAGATTCACACCTCCTCGTGGGATCGATCTCTACTCACGCTACTACATTATTGTTATCAATCTTGAGGATTGAGTGGGGTTAATTTGGGCGTACACGACAAACGCACACCAAATTTTGGCGCTGTTGCCGGGGAGGCGTTGTATATTTTTGTGTTAATATTTTCTGTTTTATTTCTTTCTCTTTCTTTTTCTTTCTTTCTTCCCCCCCCCCCCCCCCCACCGCCCCCATTGTTTGTTAGTGCGTACAGGTTGATTTCTCAAAATTCGGATGTTATCATGGAGGACTATAGGCGACTAGACGAATTGGAGTATCTTGTGCACCAACTTGGCGTAGGGCGTGGACAAAGTGCATACAACTCAAGTTGGAGTGATCATCCCAATCTCAACTATGACAATCAATGGATGAGCCCACCTCCACCTTACATGCTGTCCTATCTACCGCCATACATACCACAATATTCGCCATGGCCGTAACAACCTCAATACCATACCCCTGGTGAGTCTTTAGAGAATCTTGTTTTAACACTTAATGACAATACTTTGCAATTTCAACAGGAATTCAGGGCTAGCACCCAGAATTTGGGTAACCAAATCGAGCAACTTATTAAATCAGCCAATCAGATAGCAGCACAACCCACCGACTTTATACCCTCCCGGACGATGGAGGCACCACGAGAGCACATGGTTGCAATCGCCTCAAGGAGTGACGAAGAGGTAGGAACCCCGGGGGAGGTGGTACTGATGCCACCCAAGCTAGAAGAGGAGACACATGTGCCACTAGAAGAAGAGGAGCTTGCACATCATGCATCTCCACAAGGTTTGTCTCCAACAACCCCCTATGTTGAATATGATCATGAACCCTATGAAGAGAAAAAGGAACCGAAGGTCGAATACTGTGATGAAATGGACATGTTTGACGATTTTTTCTCCGACGATGAGGAGAAGGAAACCCCTACAAAATGCACGGATCCTGGTATGTTCACTGTCCCATGCATGATTGGACATAATAGAATTGATAAGGCCATGCTAGACTTAGGAGCAGCAATAAATGTTATGCCTTATTCAATCTACACCTCTTTAGACCTAGGACCTCTTAAAAAATCTGAAATTGCTATTCAATTAGCAAAAAGGTCTACTGTGCATCCTAGGGGAATACTTGAGGATGTTCTAGTGAAAGTCGATAAATTGGTCTTTCCTGCTGATTTCTACGTACTTGATATTGAAAATGATAATAAAAGCAGCCCTATTCTGTTAGGGAGATCATTTTTGAAAACTTCCAAGTGCATAATAGATGTAAGTGGTGGTGCTTTTACTATGGAGTTTAATGGTGAGGTAGCTAAGTTCAATACTCATGATCCCGTTCATCCTACTACTGATTATACTATTGGCATCACACATCACGTATCACTAGAAAAATCACATACTGTCACTGAGCATGAACATGGGGTAACTACTGATCGGCCTGTTGACGAAGGAGGTATGAGAGAAATTTTGACTGATACTTCATGTATTACTACTGCTTTACCAAATTCTCCTTTTAAAAATCTCAATTTTGAATTGCAGGTACCTGATGTTGAGCTGAAACTTCCTCATGAACCTCACGATACATCAATAGAAAACGAGGGGATGCGAAAAGGGTTGAGGACCTCCAAGAAGTATAAGGCGAATAGGCATCGCCTTCGAGCTGTCAGAAGGATACTGAGGTGGGAAAAGGTGGCATTGGACACCAAACATGACCCACCATGAGCACGAGCATTGGAGTCGGCCACCGACGTTAAACAGAGGCGCTGTTTTGGAGGTAACCCAAGGGGAGTTAGTTTCCTTTCTCCCTTTTATTTTTTTATTTTTGCTTTAGTAGTTAGATTCTCTTTTCTTGTATTTTTGCCTTACATTGGGGACAATGTAAGATTTAAGTATGGGGGATGGATTAGTGTGTGTTATTGCTTTTCTATTACAAAAATACAAAAAAATCGAAAATTTGAAAATTTTGAGCTCATAGTTAGTAATGAACACATGCTTAGATTCACTAGCCCATGATGAAACCTAATTGATATCATGCATGCTTTTGAACATAGGTGAATTGTTAACAGTGGAGCACTTTGAACTCTAATGCAAAGTGTGCTTTGACTTAGTAGCTGAATATTTTGAGCACAATATTGTCATGACTTGTGAAGTGTGCATAGCTTAGTGAAGATTGTGTAAATTTTAGGATAGTCTTAAGAAGTCTCTAATACATGCTAGAACTTAACTACATGCTCTTTGAGGTGTATGTCTAGACTGCTTGCAAACATGAAAGTGATATAGGCAATCTTTGATGCGTTTGAGCCTTTCAAGCCTACCATTTAAAAGAAAATCAATCACTAGTACCCTGTTTGAGGTTTAATGCAAAAGAATGGTTGTATGCTAAGCATACAAACAACCACCATTCGACATTCTTTGACTAGCTTATCATCCTTCCCTAATGAGCCTAAATATGAGTTCTATCCATACCTTTGAAGGGAGTATGATGACAGGCGTAAAGACGCCATTTCAGGCGTACCTACGCCAGTGCTACGGGAATTTAGGCGTAGTTACGCCATTTTAGGCGTAATTACGCCAATAGGATTTTGGAAAGTGAAAATTCTTGATTTCTTTCCTTCCCACATGGATTCTAACCTACTCCATCAACCTCCCAATACATATATACTCGAAATTCAGACCTTTTAACCATCTAGATAGTTAGGGTAGAATAATTTTAGACTAGTTTTATATTTTCTTTTCAATTTTGTTGAAGAACGTCTACGAAGATCGAAGCAAAGGCGGGATTGACACCTCGACGAGCGGAGATCGGATTAGTTTTCTCTCCCTTGTTTTTATTTATAGTTTTGTTTTAATTATGTGTAGATAGTCTTAATTCTTGGTTGAGGAAGACAAAACCTTTGATTTATTTATCTTGGGGAGATTCATACGCTTTTGTTTATCGATTTTATTGAATTCATTATTTTTCTGATTTTGTTGATATGATTGATGTTTGTTTATTGGATTGACAACCTAGTAACTTGCATATAATCTATTGCTAATTGGATATCAAATAAGAGATTGTTTGAGTAATCTAATTGAAGAAGCAACTAAGATCGATAATTGCCTGCTGTTGGTGTTATTAAACTTTGATGGCTGTCCTTGAAGCACTATCAATGACCATCTCTGAACCTCATCATCCGACCTCTGGGCTCTCCTAATAGTCTCAAATATGTCTGGCTCCACCAATAAGGTCGACACTCGCACAGGCGACGTGTCTACATCGAAATCATAGCCCAGATGGCAAAAAGAAGTCATCAAAGCCGACAAACACATAACATCCTCAGCAGTACTCTTCACCTTCCGACTTAAGGCGTCTGCTATCAAATTTGCTTTACCGGGATGGTACTCAATCTCACAGTCATAATCCTTGAGTAGATCCATCCACCTTCTTTGACGCATATTCAGTTCAGCCTGGGTGAATAGAAACTTTAGGCTCTTATGGTCCGTAAAAATGGTAAATGAAGTGCCATAAAGGTAGTGCCTCCGAATCTTTAAGGCAAATACAATGGCCGCCAGTTCCAGATCATGAACTGGGTATCTTGTCTCGTGAGGCTTCAACTGCCTCGAAGCATAAGCCACCACGTGCTTATCTTGCATCAATACACAACCCAGACCCTGCAATGATGCATCCGTGTACAAAGCAAATCTCTTATTCTAAGAAGGAATCACCAACACTGGCGCTATCGTCAAACGGCGCTTCAATTCTTGGAAGCTTTCCTCACAAGCTTCGGACCAATAGAACGGGACTCCTTTCTGAGTCAGCTGTGTCAACGGCTTCGCAATCTTAGAGAATCCCTCTGTTGGGTTTTGGAAACCCGATTAATCTTGGTTTTGATGTTAACAAAACTTGTTATTGTGTTGCTAACATATTTCATCAAGTGTGCAGTTCATAGATCATAATTAAGAGCTTGATGAATTATAAAGAAGTAGCTTGAAACTATCAAGCTGGACCAAGTCTGAAATCCTGGCAGAGCGGATTGTTTCGATCATATCTCATAGCTCGGATATCGAAATGGCGTGCTTCCAAAGAGATTGAACAGCCAACTTAAAATACTAAAAGTCATATTTGACAACAGATCGGCTAGTTCAAATGTTATCAAGGAGAAAAGACGCCTGCAAGATCGAGCTGAACCGCGAAGAAACAGCAAGCTGTTTCAGCAAGCAACTGTCAGTCTGGTGGCCATAACTCTCAGCTCGCTTATCGGAACGGAACGATTCAGTATGGGTTGGAAAGATAAGACAAAGATATACAAGTCATCTTTGAAAGTGAAAGACTGAATCGGATGTTAAGATGGCCAAAAAGCTTCTGCAAGTCACGCCATGTGCTGCTGCATCCAGAAAACAGACAGCAGGAGCATTGCCTCGTATTTCGAGCATAACTCTCTCATACAAACTCGAAATCGAGTGATTCTTGATTCCGTGGAAAGCTAGGAGAAAGGGCTACAACCTTTATATAGATCACTTTGCCCAGAAATCAAAGAATGAAGAGTTACAAGCAACAGATCGAAGAGCAAGTTTATCAATCTGTTTTTGTATCAAGCTTGTCTTGCATCAGACTGACTTGTCCAGACCAGACTGAACCAAACCAGCAGACCAGACTGAAACAGAACAGCAGATCAGACCAGCAGACCAGACCAGACTGAACCAGACCAGCAGACCAGACCAGTCCGGTCCGAAATACTAACAGCCCAGAAACCAGAATATGACTGTTGCAAGCTCGGGAATAGTGCAGAACCTTTTCCAACGGGCATATTCTTGTGTCTAACGTATATATCATTACTTGGGGCTATATATACATGATTTGGAAGCTCAATAACAGCTGATCGAAGATCAATCCAAGCCTTCCAAAGCAAACCCACTTGGGATTCAATTGGGGAACTTCAAAGACAAAAGTTGCTAAATGAAGAGCACTCCCCAAACCTTTGGCACCTCTTACCTTGCTGTATCAGATCTGATAGGAGATCATTTGTGCCTTTGTATTCACTCTATTCATTGTATTTGTGAGCCAAAATAGAAGAGTGAATACCATTGTAACGGTTGATGATTCATCACAACCGATTGAGAGGTCTTTGTATGTGAGACATTAAAGAACATACATAGTTGAGTTGCTAGGAGTTCTAGTTGGATGGGGAATTCCCAACTGGACCGGGTTTGTACAAAGAGTTGTATAAATCAAAGTCTTCTAGTGGAATCCTTCCATGAGGTGGAAGAAGGGGAGACGTAGAAGGATTACACCACCTTCGAACTTCCATAAACAAATGCTTGTTTATTTATTTTAATTGCATATCTTTCAAATGTCTTTCAAATAGTTAATCGGTTTAGAGCGGGTTATGTCGAGTGTCTTTCGCTCGGTTTTGTAACCGAACTCGATATAATCTCTCGGTGCAATTATTTCAAGAACACGAGCTATTGAAGCTCAAGTTGGTTGACTCGGGTGTGGAATGACAACCCACCCCCGGAATCGATCCTGACAAGTGGTATCAGAGCCAAGGTCGCGTGTTCGATTCCCATGAGTTGCAGAGAGTGCAATTATTGGGGGAGGGATTGTTGGGGTTCAACAATTGCCTCTGCTTTGTGATCGATCGAACACGTGGCGCTTGTGCTAGCGTATGGTTGAAAAGATTGATGTTGCGCCATTACCCTTAACTATAGTTATTGGTAAAGCGGTAAGCGCTCGATCCTACAATAGTTATTCATTTTGCACGAAAATAATTTTAAAATCTATTTTAAAGGTTTAATTTTCGTTCAATATGTTCTTAACTCGTTTTTTTTAGTTTAAAATTTTTATTTTGAGATTTTATCTAACAATTTTCGAAGCATTTTTAGTTTTCTGGCAGCTTGCATCGACTTTGGGAAAATTGGCATAACTTCTTGCTCAGATGTCCAAATGACAAACCGTTTTTTTGCGTTGCAAACTAGACTCGTAGAGGATTGCAATGGTATAGGTCTTGCAGCCTAATTCTTCACGAGGAAAAGCAGTTTATCCTGCAAAGTTGACTCATGTGCTGCCACCGTTGAAAGATGAAATGGACATTGTTGAGTTTTGTCAAGAAATTCAAATTTGTTGCCAAGTATGCTACATGCATCATCAAAAGAGGTTATTTTTGTTCAAAAATTAATGTGCATTGCATTTTTTTTTAATTTTTTTTAGCCTACCCCTTTTGCCCCTCACTTGCTCAAATTTTCAAACCTTTTAAAATTAAGGGGGATAGTTTAATCTCAATCCTTGAGGGGGAGTAAATTTTATTTGTCTTCCTTTTTGATTCACACAAAAAGGGAGAGAAATATGTTGTTTAAAAAATATGATTTTTCTTGTTATGCAACATTGTGCTTTAATGTTCATATTTTTATTCAAGTTTTGTGATCATCAAAAAGGGGGAGATTGTTGGGTTTTGGAAACCCGATTAATCTTGGTTTTGATGTTAACAAAACTTGTTATTGTGTTGCTAACATATTTCATCAAGTGTGCAGTTCATAGATCATAATTAAGAGCTTGATGAATTATAAAGAAGTAGCTTGAAAATATCAAGCTGGACCAAGTCTGAAATCCTGGCAGAGCGGATTGTTTCGATCATATCTCATAGCTCGGATATCGAAATGGCGTGCTTCCAAAGAGATTGAACAGCCAACTTAAAATACTAAAAGTCATATTTGACAACAGATCGGCTAGTTCAAATGTTATCAAGGAGAAAAGACGCCTGCAAGATCGAGCTGAACCGCGAAGAAACAGCAAGCTGTTTCAGCAAGCAACTGTCAGTCTGGTGGCCATAACTCTCAGCTCGCTTATCGGAACGGAACGATTCAGTATGGGTTGGAAAGCTAAGACAAAGATCTACAAGTAATCTTTGTAAGTGAAAGACTGAATCGGACGTTACGATGGCCAAAGAGCTTCTGCAAGTCACGCCATGTGACGCTGTAAGATCGAGCTGTTACAGCAAAGTCACTGTCAGTCTGGTGGGCATAACTCTTAGATCGCTCATTGGAACGGAACGATTCAGTATGGGTTGGAAAGATAAGACAAAGATCTACAAGTCATCTTTGAAAGTGAAAGACTGAATCGGACGTTAAGATGGCCAAAAAGCTTCTGCAAGTCACGCCATGTGCTGCTGCATCCAGAAAACAGACAGCAGGAGCATCGCCTCGTATTTCGAGCATAACTCTCTCATACAAACTCGAAATCGAGCGATTCTTGATTCCGTGGAAATCTAGGAGAAAGGGCTACAACTTTTATATAGATCACTTTGCCCATAAATCAAAGAATGAAGAGTTACGAGCAACATATCGAAGAGCAAGTTTATCAATCTGTTTTTGTATCAAGCTTGTCTTGCATCAGACTGACTTGTCCAGACCAGACTGAACCAGCAGACCAGACCAGACTGAAACAGAACAGCAGATCAGACCAGCAGACCAGACCAGACTGAACCAGACCAGCAGACCAGACCAGTCCGGTCCGAAATACAAACAGCCCAGAAACCAGAATATGACCGTTGCAAGCTCGGGAATAGTGCAGAACCTGGGCATATTCTTGTGTCTAACGTATATATCATTACTTGGGGCTATATATACATGATTTGGAAGCTCAATAATAGCTGATCGAAGATCAATCCAAGCCTTCCAAAGCAAACCCACTTGGGATTCAATTGGGGAACTTCAAAGACAAAAGTTGCTAAATGAAGAGCACTCCCCAAACCTTTGGCACCTCTTACCTTGCTGTATCAGATCTGATAGGAGATCATTTGTGCCTTTGTATTCACTCTATTCATTGTATTTGTGAGCCAAAATAGAAGAGTGAATACCATTGTAACGGTTGATGATTCATCACAACCGATTGAGAGGTCTTTGTATGTGAGACATTAAAGAACATACATAGTTGAGTTGCTAGGAGTTCTAGTTGGATGGGGAATTCCCAACTGGACCGGGTTTGTACAAAGAGTTGTATAAATCAAAGTCTTCTAGTGGAATCCTTCCATGAGGTGGAAGAAGGGGAGACGTAGAAGGATTACACCACCTTCGAACTTCCATAAACAAATGCTTGTTTATTTATTTTAATTGCATATCTTTCAAATGTCTTTCAAATAGTTAATCGGTTTAGAGCGGGTTATGTCGAGTGTCATTCGCTCGGTTTTGTAACCGAACTCGATATAATCTCTCGGTGCAATTATTTCAAGAACACGAGCTATTGAAGCTCAAGTTGGTTGACTCGGGTGTGGAATGACAACCCACCCCCGGAATCGATCCTGACACCCTCGACGAAACGTGGTAATAACCCGCTAAACCAAGGAAGCTCCGTATCTCGGGCACAGAAGTGGGTGCAGCCCACTCCATAACAGCTTCAATCTTCATGGGATCCACAGATATCCCACTGCTAGATATAACATGGCCCAAGAATACCACACTGTTCAACCAGAAATCGCACTTGCTGAGCTTTGCATATAACTGATGATCCCTAAGGATCTGGAGTACTGTCTTCAAGTGCTTCACGTGTTCCTCTTCGGTCCGGGAGTAGATGAGTATGTCGTCAATGAAAACTATGACGAACTGATCCGAATATGGCTGGAACACCCTGTTCATCAAACTCATGAAAACAGCTGGGGCATTCGTCACCCCAAAAGGCATGACTAGGAATTCATAGTGCCCATATCTAGTCCTGAAAGCTGTCTTCTGAACATCATCTTCCCTTACTCGAATCTGATGGTATCCCGACCTCAGATCGATCTTACTGTAGAGCCTCGTACCCTGCAACTGGTCAAACAAATCATCGATCCTTGGAAGCGGATACTTATTCTTCACTGTGACTTTGTTCAATTGTCTGTAGTCAATGCATAGACGCATCGAACTATCTTTCTTCTTGACAAATAAAACTGGTGCACCCCATGGTGATACGCTAGGGCGTATATAGCCCTTATCAAGGAGCTCTTGCAAGTGTATCTTTAATTCTCTTAGTTCCGCTGGTGCCATCCTATAAGGGGCACGAGAAATGGCAGACGTCCCCGGTAATAACTCAATCCCAAACTCGTCCTCTCTCGTCGGTGGGAATCCGGGAATCTCCTCCGGAAAGACATCAGGGAACTCCGCCACTACGGGCACATCCTTAACTTTTAACTCTTCCTTCTTTTCAGTAACATCAACGGCATAGATGAGATATCATGTATGGCCTCGTTCCAACAACTGTGCCATCTTGACAGCAGATATCAACGGAATCTTTGAACGAGAACCATCTCCATAGAATGTCCACTGGACTCCCATATCAGATCTGAATCGGACAGTACTCTGCCTGCAGTTCACAACTACCTGATACCTATTCAGAACATCAATGCCCACTATGCAGTCAAAATCTGACATTTCCAAAACAATCAAATCTGACCTTAGCTCGTTATCCTCAATATAAATGAGGCCATCATAGACAATCTGATCAGAAATCATACTTCTTCCAGCGGGGGTCGAGACTACAAGAGGCTTGGGCGACGGAGAAGTGCATATGTGGTGCCTTTCCACAAAACTTGTCGACACGAAAGAGTGTGACGCACCTGTGTCGATCAATATAAAAGCAGGGTGCGTAAATAAAAGACACGTACCCGCTATAACCTCCTCCGGAGCTGCTGTAGCCTGCTCCCTCGTCAAAGCATAAACTTGTCCCTGAGGTGGCCCCATAGGCTGACCTCCATACTGCCTTGGTGCAAAAGGTGGTCTTTGCTGTGCTGCTCTGTCTGCAGGCCTCCCAGCAGAGTTCTGTTGTCCCTCTCGGTTGGGACACTGCCGAGCAAAGTGGCCCTTATTGCCACAAACATAACATCCCACACAATCTTTTGTCGAATGTGGTTGCCCGCAAACATTGCACTGGACCCTTCCATATCTGTCTCCCTGAGACTGCCCTCTTCCGGATGGGGCATCGTTCCTACGGTTTCCTTTCCATCGATTGTCGGGCCTCTTACCACTGAACCTTGACGCCGATGTGTTCCCCCTTGGCTTGAACTGATCACCCCTCGGCTTCAAATTTTCAGGAGTGGATTTCTGAGGAGGTGCTGGAGGTGGTACAGTATCAGGGTATGCACCAACTCCCAGTTCGGCTAGTTCAGCCATTGAAAGTGCATCATCAAAGCAAGTAGGGCCATTAGTGATCACCCTATCAATAGTTCCAGCCTCAAGCCCTTCATGAAGTTCCTCATCTTTGCTTGAGTACTTGTGGCGATATGAGGCACATATCTGAGCAGAACAGTATTGAAGAGCATAATCTGACACCGGCATGCTACCTTGCTTAAGGTTAGTGAACTCATCTTCCTTGGCCTGTCGTGCAGCCGCCGAGAAGTAGCGGGTCAGAAACCGAGTTCTGAACAGCTTCCAGTTAACTTCATGACCTTGAGCCTCTTGCTCTACTACTGTGGTCTTCCACCACATCAGCGCCTTCTTGGCCAACTGGAACTCTGCTAGTCTTATCCAGGCCGTCTTAGCACAAGGAGCTGCCACGAAGATTTGCTCTATTCTTTCCAACCACTCTTCTGCCTGTTCCCCTGTCTCAGTTCCTTCAAATGTCGGAGGTCGGTATGCAAGAAATTGAGTCAAGCTCAGTTCCCCAGGTAGTAACTGTTGCTCAGACGGTTCTTCGCCAAAAGCCGGCGGTGGTAGGGGATTCGTACGTCCTGCACTTGCATTGACACTCACTGCGTCACCCACTTCCACATTTGCTGCCATACTGCAACACAAGGGTTAACAACAATACCCAAAAGCAGTTCGTATAATACATCGTTAGAGAAACAAGACATGTTAATGTAACATCATATACTTCATATGCAACATATGTACGAGACATGTTTAAAAGTAAGCACCTAGCCAACTTATTGCTAAGGCTACCCTTCACTCGTTCCCGGGTTCTCTAACCACTGCTCTGATACCACTAATGTAGGGTCTTCATACCTTAACATCATATAATACACGTATAATGGACTGAACATGCATTCATAATCTCTTAAGGGTCCCGGTTGTAGCTTGAGCTAAGAAGATTACAGGCCAAACTAAAATTTCCAAAAGCTAATTAATTACATTCTCGATAATGAATGTTAAAGCTATATGTTTACACTACTCCTAGAGTAGAGACTATCAAAATCCTGTATCATATATTCATCTTGCTCCTTTTAGCTCACCGCCTCAACCCGACCCTAGGCCCTTCGGTCCAAAAGTGTACCTACAGGGACAACACATCGTGAGCATATACATATTTACTTAACATCATATTAAAAGGCATACAGTAAATGCATAACATCTCAGTTAAGTAAAAGTTATTGGTCGTTCTTCAACTTCTTTTGTTATCCCTGATTCTTGTTCATGTATAAGGGCATCTTACCCCATTGTATGGCATCTTACCATAACATAAACATCGTGTGGCATCTTACCACATGGGCATCTTACCCAATCGTATGGCGTCTTACCATATCATAAATATCGTGTGGCATCTTACCACATGGGCGTCTTACCCAATCGTATGGCGTCTTACCATATCATAAATATCGTGTGGCATCTTACCACATGGGCGTCTTACCCAATCGTATGGCGTCTCACCATATCATAAACATCGTGTGGCATCTTACCACATGGGCATCTTACCCAATCACATACATTGGGTGGCATCTTACCACATGGGCATCTTACCCTTTTTATAAACATCGTATGACATTATCATAAACTTACTTATCATAAACATCATCATCATAACATCATCATCATAAACTTACTTATCAAAATCATCATCGTAAACATCATCATCATAATCATCATCATCATAAACATCATCATTATAAACATCATATGTAGGAGTATGGTTTACCGTCCGATGCCCTTACGTTTCTTACGTACCTTAATTCCCAAAAGTGGAGAAATTGGAGAGCTTTATCTCCTTGAGGTTGTGGTACTTGGGATGGTTCTACATAACCATACAAATCAATATTAGAAGCTAAACAATAGGAAAATACCAAAAATTCATCAAAAATCATCATTTTCCATGTTTTACACAGTGGCGATCGATCGCTACTTGAGGCGATCGATCGCCTCGCTCTTTTGCCTTGCGGCGATCGATCACTTAATTTTAGGCGATCGATCGCCTGCTACGTGAAATGGCTAGTGGCCATCGGCGATCGATCGCCTCATTTCAGGCGATCGATCGCCACCTGCTGGTGCGCGATTTTTCGCCATTTTTGAGCATTTTCTAAGCTCAATCCCATACCACTCAAACCCAAACTTTCGCCTGCTACTCTGAATAGTGGATGCAATTTTCGTGCCTCTTTTCCTTATTTATAGAGGAGGGGAGATATGGAAGTGTTTCCAAAAACCAGACCAAATCAAGACTTTTATTTTCAGAAAATTCTGCATCTCGATCGATCGATCCTTACGTCTCGATCGATTGAGCTTTCTTCATCTTTTCTTGCCAATTCTCTGCCTCTCTCGATCGATCGAGCTGTTGATTCCGATCGATTGAGCTCTGAAATAAATTGTTGGCCAAAACTTCTGCCTTCGTCGATCGATCGAGCTCTTGTTCCGATTGATCGACAATGTCAGAACTCAAATTCGTCATTTATTGGCTTGATCCGTTTTCTTCCTTGTAGCTCAATTCTTCCACATTCCACCTAGATTCCTGAAACAATAAAATAAATACCAAAAAGCATAACATCTTCACGGAATCTACACGAAAATATATATAAATCAAAGCCTAAATACACGTAATAATTAACCCTATCAGAATGCGATGTATGAATGGATATAAAGAATCGAATCTCGAGATACCAATATCGGAGTCCGAAGGAAGGTATCATCAATCAATATTAGCTCGAGCAGATGGTGACAACACACACACTTTGCGCTAGGAGAATCATCCTGTGTTGTGCTCGTCATCCCTCGTGTATAGTTCCGGTAGCAACGAGCGTGACTACTATCGCTACCTATACTGCATGTCATCGTCGTGCCCGTCGTCCCCGACACTCAGAGTAAATCAACTCAGTCATCATCATGGATATCAAAGAAGTGGATAGATCAGTATGATATGCCCGTGAATCATGTTGCATCATATGACATATGCAACTCATTATGTCATGCAATCTCATGTGAAAATCAATACATATCATGTAATTCACATATCATGTACTACAATGTATCTCAACATGTCATATAGTCACATAAGAATCATATAGTGACAATTAAATCATATAAATCAATTAATGACATGTAAAATCTTACAATAATATCATTACACGTCTTTGTCAAAACAACCCCAGAATCTATTAACTTGATCATGTAAATTCCAAATAACACTAAATGTTCAAATAATGCATTGAATCAAATGCAACATCTAAATATTGACCCTTAGCATTTTTCTTAAATTTTCAGCTTGACCAATTTTTGTTGAAAAATCACTATAAATTCATATGACGTCCAAATGCTCCGATTCTGGTGCTCAAAGTTCAAAAACTGAAAGTGCTTCATTTCTTATCTTATAATGTCAAGCTGATTCCTCCATTTAAAAGTAGTTTAAACACTAAAAACGTAGCCTTTGAAAATCTATTTTCCAGCTTGAGCGATTTTAGTAAAATCGTCATATCTTTTTCATTTCAAATCCAAATGGAGTGATTCTAGTGGAAAATTACAGCCAACTCAAAGTACTAAATTTCTTATTTCTAGACATTTTTCGAAGTTCCTAGCCAAAAATACTCAGAAATTCGGAGAACACACTGCGTATTTTCGCCCACATGCAGGGCTCAGAATAAGTACTTAAATTATAAAATTCATAACTAAATGAAATGAGTCAAATTTAAGTCCTCTTTTTTTTTTTTTTCAAATTCAAGAGAATGCAAATACCTACGTTTTTTTTATTTGCATATCGACATCAAATTCTAAACAAAAATTGCCTAGAAACTCGAAACACAGTCTGCATGCAACATGCATGAACATGCAGAGTCAAAATGAGCACTTAAAGTAAAATCGACATAACGTTTACTTCGGAGATCCAAATTACATGCTTATTTTTTTTAAATTGCATAAAATGAAAACATCTAAAACTTTTATTTGAAGACCAACAACAAATTCGAAAGGCAAAATTGTCAAAAGTTCAGAATTCTACACTGCATGTGCATTACAGTAAATGCATAGTCAAATCTGGCACTCCTTAGTAAAATGAGCATATCTCACTCATTTCAAGTCCAAATTGTCTCAAATTTATCACAGAAAGATAACTCAAATATCTATAACATTCATTTGGAACTCTAAGTCAGAGTCGTTCGAACCCATCTACTGCACGCAACAACACTTTCAGCTGATTCATTTGACAGAATGTATTACACTACTATATTCATTCCAAGACACTAAAATTCGACCAAAAAATCATATTTTCTTAGCTAATTACAGAAAGATGATGTTATACCTTCATTCGTATTGAAGATTAGGGTTTAGGGTTTAGGGGTTTAGGGGTTTAGGGGTTAGGGTTTAGGGTTTAGGGTTTTTTTTTTTTTTTTTTTAAAAAAAGTGGCATGTAGCCACAACATATATAACATAAAGGCAAAATATAACAGAGGAGGGGGACTAGACCAAACCTCCTCGAGTACAGACCGAGTCTACCAAAGAAAAGGAAAGCAAGAAAAAACGAAAAGCTCCACAAACACATATGGTGAAAGTCAGCAAAACAGGACAATACAAAAAAGTAAAGTACCTAACAACAAAGAATAAACAGTAGAAGACTCTCGACGGGATCTAACAGGGAGCGTACCAGTCAATGAGCCGGCGCACATGAAAGCAACTAGGTAGTAAGTATGGGGAAAGCGCCTAGTCACCCTCAAAACCAGCAGTGTAGTCCGCGATCAAGAGAGGATAAGTATGCCAAGAGCAACGGTGAAGAAGTAGTCGGGTGGGGGAGGGTGTCTGGGCCCACCCTGATCCCACAGCATCGGGGAAGCACCAAGAGTAGACCAAAATTGTGTGTTACCCCCACAGGTCGGGGCAGTAGCAGTGGCAATGAGGAAGGTGAGGGGGTGTCTGTGCCCACCCGGACCTCAAAGTAGGAGAGCAGTAGCAGAAATGAAGATCATGAGGAGGTGAGAGCGGGTGTTTGGGCCCACCAGGGTCTCAAATGGCACACAAACTCAAGTAAGACAGAATGTGTGTCTGTTCCCACACAAACTGTGGTAGCAACAGCAAACAGCAGTCACAAGAGGAGGGTTTCTATACCCACCCGGCCCCAACCGAAGACAAGCAGCAGCAATGAAGTCCGGGGAGCAGAGGTGTGGAGACACAGCGATACAACATGCACGTGAAAGGGGGTGTCTGAACCCACGCTGATCCCAAGTAGTGTGAACCCAAGTATTGTCCAACAAAAGACTCTGGACCAAGCAGTCGGATACAGAAGTAGCAAAAGGAAAACAGGTGAGGGGTAGGGAGTCTGAACCCGCCCGGACCCCGAGAGGCGAACGAAGAGGCCAGAAGAGCTGCTGGAGACACTGACGTCCACCCAAACTAGAGCAGCAACAAACACAACGAAAAAAATTGAAGGGGCAAAAAGTTGGGACAAGCATGAAGAAAGCATGCAGATCCCAACAAAGACAGAGGCAAGAAAGGAAATAGAAAAAGACAAAGAAGAAGAAGAAAAAGAGAAAACAAAGGAAGGAAAAACAAGAACATAGAGAGACACAAAACAACCACTAAAAACAAATGAGAAAGTGATGGGGGGAAAAAAAGGAGCACAGAAGGGGACACGAAAAGGGATAGTGGTGACAAAAAAAAAACCTACAAAGGGAAAACAGCAAAGGAAAAACGTTTTTTTAACGAGTACGTAAGTATGGAATCCCGGATCTGTCAGATCGAGCCAAGCGAAGAATATGGTCTGGTAGGTGGTCTCCGGGCTCGAATTTGAACTGTCTATCAATATGGGCAAAGTTGGCCAATGCGTCGGCCACAGAGTTGCCCTCTCGAAAAATATGTGTGAAATGAACCGGTCGACCCAGTATGAGCAGGTGTATCCTCGATAGAATGTGGTCCAGATCCCAGCTAGCATGACGAGAAGTCAGAAGCTGAAGGACAGTCTGAGAGTCTGTCTCTATCCACAGGGGGAAAAGATTCAAATCCGAGCACAACAGAATGCCTCGCCAAACCGCCAATAACTTTGCCCGAGCGTTAGAACCCATGCCGATGAACTCCCAGAAGAAAGCAACAATATGACCATAGGAATCACGGACGACACCCCCAACAGACGAATCCCCAGGATTGCCACGAGAGCTGCCATCAGTGTTGAGCTTGAAGATGTGAGGTGGAGTTTTCAGCCACCAAAGAATGGTAAGCTGACGGGCCTGGAGGGTGGGAACGAAGATGCCCAATTGTCGGGCGACGTAAGAAAAGCCTTTCCAATGAGAAGGTTTAAAAAGAGCGGCCAAAGAGAGGAGCTGTAGGTAGGAAAAGATTCTGAACCTGATAGACGCAAAGAAGACTGTGAGACAACGATGTTTAGAATCATTCCTCACAAGCCAGAGGAACCAGAGAATAATAAACGGCATGTGCTCCTGGATGTGACCACGGGAGGACCAGCGCGGTCCAAGCTTCCAGGCGCTGATGAATAGAGAGAGGTCAGCGGTATCAGGAAGAGGAACGCGGAAGAGGTGACTGAAGAATAGCCGGATCTGACGGGTATGATGACAATGAATGAATAGATGAAGGAAACTCTCGGAAGAATCGCAGCCCTGGCATTTGGAGACGATGGAAACACCTTTCCTCTGCATGACGTCATCCACCGGGAGCCAACGATGGCTGAAACGCCAGATAAAGATGGACATAGTGGGAGTGATGCACTTGCTCCAGGAGGGGTTGAGGATATCAGACGGGGCCGCACGCAATCGGAGCGACTCCCAGGCAGATTTCAGACTGAAGATGCCGTCAGGACTAAGAGACCATAAGGGCATATCCTGACGATCAGATAAAATCGGAACCTGGGAGATGTCGATAGCCACGGACGACGGGACGACCGAACAAAGCATATCGAAGTCCCAGGAGCCGTCACGGAAAAAGGAGGAGACCGTGGCAGCTCGATCACCCCGGACGACAAGGGTCGTGGACAAGGGGCAGTCAAGCATCCAAGAATCATCCCAGGAAAGAGATATTGCCCGAGCCAATGCGCCAACGAATCGCGGCGTCAGCCCTAGAGCGATGATGTAACAAACGCCTCCAAATGGGCGAGATAGGGCTGCGGGAGTCAACGATAGAGGGATGCTGGGAGTAGCAGTATTTTCTATGGAGGAAGTTAGCCCATAGAGATTGCTGAAGCCTGAAGTGGAACCAAAGTTTCACAGAGAAAGCGTCCACCACATCTTTCAGCCGGCGAAAACCAAGGCTCCCTTCATCAGTAGGGAGACAGGCCCTAGACCAGCGGGCCCAATGACAGCGAGATTGCAATGGCCGGGAACCCCATAGGAATTTGTTTAAAAGAAGTTCGATCTTGTGGATGATGATGAGCGGAGGCTGAAGCACCTGGAACAGATAGATGGGCATGGAG